>CM029531.1:31669287-32226517 GCA_017141395.1 Laodelphax striatellus | reverse complement strand
TTTTGAAACATAGGGAACTCAATAATTATTTGCAATATCTCGGATTAATGCTCGAACTCTCAATTATTCACAATATTACTATAGAAGTATATTATTATAATTTGGAGACAATTAAAGCTTTATATAGTCATTTACAAGCAAAAGTTATATCCATTATTCAGTTTGATCCCTTTTCAATATGATAATTTCAAGTTCAAATCATGAGAAGATATCTCATGGCTTATTGAGAGACTCAAATTCAATCACGAAAGAAAAACAGATTTATAAGATCCGACTACAAGAAAGATTGCGTGGAAATTGATTTACATGGGATTGTTTCTTATTTCATCTGGGTACCCAAAGTTGGAGAAGTTTGAAATACTTCTAGCTTGAAAAAATACTCAAATAATTTGTTGTTGAGTATTAAAGGAGAGAGTTATTCTACATTAAACATATTTAGATATACGAGCTGTTGAGTTACTTCATGTGCAGATTTAGCAATGAGCAATTTGTTATAATATATTCCAATTTCAGAGTTCCTTATATATAAATTTTCACATTAGAAATATTTGCAAACTGTAAAATATTCGCCTGCAAAAGTATACCGACACAGAAAAATGTTTCTTCACTAGTTATGTTTCAGCCTGCTCCGTCTCGAGTTCCTCCCACCTATTTTGGATTCAAATCACAGATGCATATTATTAATATGGAACAAAATTCTCACAGTTCAGAAGGCAAAACATTATTGTTTTGAGATACGAAAGACCTACAGTTTATTAAGGTGTGAGTGAACATCAGTGCTCGGGAAACATATTTAGCTCAGAACATATTTAACCCCGATTCAATAATAAATATTGAACAAAATGAAGCACCTCAAATGATCATTCACTACATGCGCTGGGCGGTAGGTTGACTACCGCTTGCAAATCTCCTCGCAAGCGTACGTTTCCAAGCCAAAAGAGATAATATATTCTCCAATCTCGCCTCCGCTGCTATCCCAATACGTCAGATCTTATTCGGAGGAATATACTTTTCTGTATATAATTATCAACTAACGTAATGACAATAGCTTACAAGATTTTAATATGATGCCCATAAACTCATTCAATTTATTAACTTGATTTATCAGTTTGGTATATGATGGTAAGCACCAATTCATACAGTGGTTGTCTGTTCAGCTCAGCTACCAAGGAAATAGCAACATATCAAAATTATAGTGGTGTCCAAGATATTATTGATGATTTCCTTTCAAAAGGATTGGAAATTATTATTGTAAATGAAGAAATCCACTTCTAATTGAGATAAAATGTTCACGATATTGGTTCCTTGAAACTTATTTATCACAAGTTTCACAATCGTTTTTGAACTATTATATTTTTAACTAAGATATTCTGTTTTCACTATGTTCTTCTGCTTTGGAATCACAACCCGTTTCTAGAAAAATTGAAACTACTGGAGGCGAATTGCAGCAACTATGAGTAATAGAGAAGCTATTACAGATAACAGATAAAAGTTAATTAATTTCCTAGAACTTGGGTAATTAGTTTCATCACAGAAGAGTGTCTGAGTTTTGGCCTCATATCAGGCGTCAGATTGTAGAGCTGCTTTGATGTGGGAAAGCTGGAACCAAAATTCACTATTGTTTGCTGATAAATGTCCAAATACGTAAAAATTAATGTGGCTTGGTTGAATAATGAACACCATAGAATTATAATATTGAAACTACATTAATCCTAATACACTTTTGTAATCATACCACTTTCAATGTTGATGAATAAATGATAAAAAGTTGGAGTAATAGCAGTGAATAATATTCTAACGAAAAGTGATGAGGTTTTCAAATAGAAACGTGACAAAGTATCAAGTAGATGATAGTGTAATATGTCAACTCGATATTCAGGATTAAAAACAATTATCTATCGTAATAATTGATACTTAATACTTTTCAAGTGAATAGAAACAAAGACAACAAGTTATCTTAATGATTGAAAATATATGAATTGGTTTCCCAACAAATTGTCTTGATGCAGACAGTTCCACCCCTACTTGGAAAGACAATCTCACAGAAAAATGATCTTCATAAGCAGGTAAAAGTGGATCCCCTTACTTTGTACTTGTTGAGAAGACTTGTAGGAAATTAGGGAATTTCATCAGATGGGAATCACTTTCTCCACTCTTCAAGTGAAGGTGGTAGGGTGAGCTGTGTTCATTCTCCGTTTCTAAAGCAGAACAGAAGGAAGAAGAGAAGACAAAGACGAAAAATTAGCTGGATGCAACAAAGCATGTACTGCAGTTCGGTTTCTCGGAAAACAGTCAGCCAATGTCGTTGCCTGTAATAACGTACGTTGTCGGACGGATGTAATGGCCTGGTCCTCCGTAGTGTAGAGCAGTGTTGTACAAGGCTAGGTACCAGTTACCAGACAACAGGAAACAATGAGACACGTAGTGTAGGTACTGTACGGTGTTCCAGGTGCGGAGTGAACAGCGGATTACAGTCATCCACTTCGGATTCGCCATGTTGTAATCGGGCACTTATCGAGTGTGCAACGACCATTGGTCGCAAATTACTGATACCGTTCCATGTTATTATTGGATTGTTGACGGTAACTGCCCTTCTAAATAAGGGTATCGACAATTGTAGAATCTATTATGAATCATTTCTAGAAATGAATTTGCAACTCTGGTTCTGCTGCCTTACTTTTCTTGGCATGATTTTGCATGTAAGGCATAATGTGACGTCATGAATTACCAGTTCATATTGCTCTTCGATCTAGGATATTGATATGGAGTTTCAACTTGAAACATTGCGTACTTCACTATGATTTCCACCATAGAATAGCCAAATATTAACGAGTTGCACTTATCAATAATTATAATCGTAATATGATAGTGGAATATGAAAATAGGCTGCTGAATGCCTAGGCTACTCTCTAAATTGTCTGCAGCTCAATATGTGATTCCAACAAGATTACGTCCATCATACAATAAGAACAACTCAAATATTTTCCGAAAATTATTCATGATTTCTTGATATGACATTCGAATTTCCATAGCCTCTCTAGGCTCTTGCTATAAGAGATTTGAGAAAAGTGAATTAATCTTTTTACAACTAGGTCGCTATTCAAGCTGAACGATCAGGTCTCAAGTATATGAAGACGAGCAGTCTTCTAATGAGGTACTTGATATAGTAGGTACTCAGCATAAAGACTTTTAGGTATTTACAGTTCTAGATTAATCTGTGGATTAACAAAAAAAAAGGCCCGAAAGTATTATACTTAGTACTTTCTTCAAAAGTTATCTAGGAAAGTCTTAAATTTTGATATTAAGATGAATTAGTCAAGGAATAAATTAATTAAGATTGAATCAATTAATTTTGAAATATCAATGCTCACTTGACTTTGAAATTACAATACATAAACCGCTGTCAGATTATTTAGTAATCAGAATCAACCACGTATCTGTTAATTAACTGAAAGAAAATCTGATTAAAGTCATATAATATTCTGAAGACTTCTGCTACTGCAAATATTCACATCAGAATAATAGCGCGTAAGGAAATTGATTAACGCTGCTGCACAAAAACTTTTCCCCGGGAGTAAAGTTTTTGTGCAGCAGCGTTCATCTAATTTACTAGCTATTATTCTGTTGTCAATATTTGCAGTAGCAGAAGTCTTCAGAATATTATATGGCATTAATTAGAATTTCGTTCAATTAATTATTATGATTTAACAGCAACTGAATAGTTGCAATATCTCATTTCCTTCCACGTATATTTTGCCTAAAAAATCTAACTTTATCTAAAAATGCATCTGTAATCCAAGGTGGGCTACACACTCCCAATCTCGGTCATAGAGGCGTTTATTTGCTCCCACAAAATAAATCATATCTTGTTATTCAAGGTTCAAGTTCTGAAAATGTAGTACATTTCGAAACAGGAATCGCCACAACGTTATTAGAATTTCAATATTGTCGCCGAAGGCCCAGGTGGGGTCTGTGAGCCATCGATCGCCCATCATCAGAAAAACAACTATGTGGGTGTTACAGATCGCAGCATTTTTCACCCAATCTGCAGTGCTGTCCAAGCGGACAGGTGTTCATTAGGGATATCGATGCAATCTGAATGCCAACCGCGTTTCATCCGCGGTTACAATAATTCATTCATTTATTCCTCTCGATAGAGAAAGAAGTAGGAAAACTCTGACTCACTTCTATTGTGAGCGACCACTAGTTGTGCATCGTAGACGGCAATTTTTTCGTAATTTATCATTCAATAGCAAGGTCTTTCGTGTTTGTAAAGAGGTTCTGCAGGCAGTTACGCATCGCTTCAGAATAGTGTACTGTACGTTGCCTGCCTGTCTGAAAGAAATTGTACAAAACGTCTGTTTGTGTGTTTGTCCGAGGGCGTGTGTCCCTCCAGCCATGAATAAATAAGCAATGGCATCGATCGAACTCTATGATTGTTCAAGATTACGGTATCGATGGTAATTGTACTGCAAACGCGCTTATTCTAAAACGTACAATTGTATGTAGGTTTGATTTTCCACTGTTTAAATTAATTCTAGTGTATTGTAGGCTGTTTAATGCAGATCTGTTTGGAACAACACAATACATAAATTAACTTTCAAAGCGGGGCCTTCAACTTTCAAACTTACCCTCGTTTCTGAGTACCTCCCACTTCACTAGGTTAACTGACATGGTGCATCCAGTTTGAGAGGAAAATTGACTAGGCACTAGGCCGTATTGAAATTCTCAGGGAAAGTAAGCAAAGCAGCATAATTATGCAATAATAATTGTAAATAGGCTCTAGGGATTGAATACGTCATTTAAATGATTACAGAAATTGCAAATAATATGGTCTATTCTTTTTATATGGATGAGAGAATTGAAGAAGAAAACAAGGAATTGATTCAAATGACACTAAAATTGGTTCGAATGGCACTAAATTATTGAATTATAACTGAAATAATGCTCCCATTGTGAGGCAGATTGCCTATTTGAGTGATTGACAATAGTTTGATTGTTTTCTCACTTCGAGTACGCCTTCAATGCTTCAATCTCTGCATCCCGCTAAGCATCTCTAAAATCATCGCGATTATGAATGATTATCCTTTCGATCCTTTGGTTTTGATGCCAGTTTCGCTGATTTCGGTAATTTCACCTATTTAATAACGTTTTATTTTGACTCTTCATAATATGATCTCCTAATAGCAATTCATATTCACTCCATATTGTATTGGATCACAAACAGAGCTGGAATCAGAGAACGTGCTTTTTACAATTTGAATGAAATTTCATCAGTCTATGACATTTCTTGGGCTGTTTTTCTAATTGATCGGATCAAAGATGATATGAGCTGAAAAGCTTTTTTTGATGCTCATGCGTTGCAGATTTGTTCATACTTTCGATTTCAAATGAATACAATACAAGAAGTGGTCGTTTAAAAGTGAACAAACCACAACTAGCGGCGCGGACTGAATATTCACTTTTACCTTGCTGCTCGCACAGGCTAACGCACTCAAAGCTAAACATGCGCTTTATATAATTCATAGAAAATAGAGAAATAACAAATTCGCCATAACATGGTTAAGGCTAGATCTGAAGGAAACGAAAGTAACTGCGACGGGGTGGGATGGAGCAGAAACGATAGACAAGGAAATAAGAATGGAATAGGAGTAAATCAAGATAACACAAAGAATATGGCGAGAGGAGAGATACCAGATATTGGATTTAACTAGGTAACTATATGAATAAACGGTTATCACCCGGAGCGAGAATTTTTAAATTTCAACTAACCGCATATTATTGTGATGGTGATCGTTTGGTATGGTGATGCCTTGAGGTTATTATTGACAAGGTTGAGGTGTTGTTAGGTCGAGGAGACGGATAGCATTTTCTATTTATGTGAGGGATGAATCGTTTGGCCCTCAAACAAAACATGCCCTCAAAGTTTTCTGGTTTCTTGCTAATATTTTTGCGAACTTGTCATACTATCAATGAATCTTCGATCACTAAGGTTTACAGTTTTGTAAACCACCAATAATTTGGATAGCAGCAAACATAAAATTATTGTTCTTTTACTAATAATCTAAGGAAGGCCATGGTTTCAACTTGAATGAAAATTATTAATTTATGTATTGAAAAACAAAAGATTTAATTTAATGTTCCATGGTAGACTAAAAAAATACTGATATGATCAACTGAAGTTAAGGTCTAGATCTCAACCTAATAATAATATATTATACCGTATGTATTCCAATAGAAATTGTGAGGATGCATTATTTCAGGATATGCTCCTTCAATATTTTTTTTATTTATTTCTTATAAAATTATAAATACAATTTTTTAAATAAACAGCAAAAATGAATAAATCACAATACAGTATTATACAAATAAGAACATAAGAAACTACTTCCCCAAAACAGCAAGCTCGAGCTTGTAAGAATATGTTTCTTCATTACATGTAAAACGTCTTGAAATCACTCAAACTACAATTTGAATCTTGGTTCAATTGGAGTTGTAAGAAAAAGCTATTTTGGGCAATTGAGGAACAGACAACGATTGTTGTGAGTTTTTTTCTACAAGTGGCTCGAAGGAATTCATGGATGCAATCTCGGAACGCATGTAATGCGTCGAGACGAGACTGTTGTACTAGGTCGGTGACGTTGAAAAGAGACGGAAATGAGCCTGTACTATACCTATATACTTGTTTGCTATCAGTATTTTATAATAATAGAAGGCTAGTACTTGTGAGATCACAGTGAGGCGGTCATGGTTCTGTCCCTTGGCTCAACTCCAGGTAACCCGGCAGATCACTGATAAGTCTGGCCAACAATCATTCAATTCAAACCTATCTCGTCTTTTGACTTTTGGCCGGACAATACCCTAGTTCCTCCTTCCCTTTTGATATCTATCACCAGTGTATTGAGCTTCTCGGTTAATGCACTCGTCAACCCTCTGAGGAATGAAGGAATGAATGCCTCTCTGCAGTTGCAGCACTGTTGCTGATAGCTTAGTTAGATGTTGGTGTTACAAAATTGATTCTGTTACTTGTTCTTACTTTAGTGTTCCAATCTTAGTGTTTTTCAAAGATGGAAGAAATTGAAAAACTCCAAAATAATAGAATTGAAAATATCAATAATTATTATTTAATAATACATTGTTTAATTTTAAAATTCAATATAAGAAGTATGGACAAAAAAACACTCCAAATCTTAAAAAAGTAACAAGTAAAAGGAGCGAATACGGAATACAAGAAGGGAACAAAAAGCATCACAAGAATCTTCAAGATTGTATTATCCTTGAATAATAAGAATTTTGAGAAAATAAGATGCATTGGCAAATCACTGTAGAGATTCGGATGAGAGAAGAAAAGGAAAAAAATATATTATAAAATATACTGTGTGGTTGAATAGATGTATGAGGATTGAATATAGGGAACGAGTACAATAATATTATTCTGAATGTTGAAGAATATTATAACATCAGAATTGAGACATTGAATTCCAATGCGTGAAAGAAAGTTACTGAAATAAGCCTTAATATATTCAATTACTTGTTTTCAAATAATTGAAAACAAGAGTCCCCTTTCTCAAAGTCCCTTTTGATAAAAAATGGTAAATGATAATCTGGTGTTCGATAATGTTGATTGGAAGAAGTAATTTCAATTTATCAATACTGTATATTGTTTTATTGTTCCATTGATGTGAGGCCTCATGAAGAACGAATAGAGAATTCATTATTGTATTGAGAGTAAATAAAAATTAAAAATGAACTTTGTTCGAATGCGTAGGATCGTGAAAGAGGAATCAATTGAAATGATTTCACGTATTTGATCAGTAAAGAGATTATTTTTTTGGAAAATTCTCTATACATTTTTGCTGAAGCCATGATCTTATCACATCATCAGGATAAATCACGAGAAAGGATGAATCATAAAAATTATTGTGAGTAACCTGGAATGATGATTTGAATGATCCCAAATTGTAGAAAGAGGTGTGGCTAGACAAGGTCAATACTCACCAGATATCGGTATCCATTATAAATAATGCGAATAATTTACTATTCAATTGAACTCGCCAGTTTTCTCTCATGATAAACAACTAGACGATTATGGATGAATGTTGGAAACCACCTCTGATAAATCTGGAAATGACGGAATTCAACTCAATTAACTGTTCTTTGCTCCATTATATTCGTAAATAAATTCCAATATCAGATCAATTTTAGTTCGCATCTGAATAAAACTGTACATGGGATGTGTTGGAATAAAATTGGCATCCAATGATGTAAGTGCTATCTAGTACTTAGGGATTGGCACTGATTCAATTACCTTTCGGCAAGGATTGGAAAGCCATTTATGAACAAGTTTATGTCATCGACTACTCATACAAGGAAATTAAGTGATATTGAATTAGAGGATTGCCGCTGAGAATGAATAATCATCGATAAAACAAGGTTCCAACATCGATTCATCTACTTGTTCATTCTTGTCTGAAACGAATACATGATTAAATTTCCTCCTCTTAGCGTTTCATGCAAGAGAAAGAAGTTTGGGGATGGTAAATAACAGTTCTGGCTGGAACTGAAATGCATCATAGATTTCAATATTGAAACTTGGAACATTTGGTCTTAATGAGAAAGAATCTTTGCATCGAGAAAACCTTCAGGATTTCGTTCACGAATTCTTTGCGAATTCGAGAGAGAAACGGTTTTTGGCTGAGCCAATTGCTTCTCTCCTAAATCATTATTATTATGATTTTTGTCTTTAATAATCAAAAAATTGAATTCCATTTTAAAAGAAAGAGTCTTTAAAGAGAGATAGCCTCCAGGATCTCTGGGACCATAATACAAGTGAGGCGATTGGATAAATGCATGCATTCTTGTTGGGAAGGAAATTTGAGTAACTTGATGTGAATTTTTGTGTTATGGGAGAAAGATTGACTTTAGATGTCATCTCAGACAATATTGTGACAGTCAAACTAGTCGTGACCACAGTTGCTATTCCGTAATAAAGCTTCATTCGATTCAAGAATTGCTGTTCAAGAACAGTACTCATTTCCACCTTCATGCTTTGAAATAACCGCCAATAAATCTTTTGAGCGTGTAAAACGTGAAACGTCAGCTTTCAGATTTGTACCCATGTTCAATTCAATCGCTCATGCGCATTTTCTGTGAAATTAATTACGAGTGAAATCAGATCGATCATAAATCATATTATGCAATTAGAAAACGCTACTATTTTCGTACCTTGCCGGGGCTTTCGATCATGTTTCATGATAATATTTATAACTCTGTGGGATGAAATTCCTTTTGTTATGGAAAACTCGAGGTGCTTTTACTGCATATCCTGAAACATGATTTATAAAACCTTTTGCATCGCCTGTCTTATTTTCTCTACAATACTTTTAATTATGCGAGTAGTAAAATTGCCACGAAGGAGCATGTTGCGAACAGACAATGTAAGGTTTCTTCTGTCAGTGTGACTGAATAATAAATCGGCCAACAAATAGATTCTCACATTCTGGAGCAAATCGTTCATGATCACGTTGCATGAAATCCTTTTAATGATCCAATGTGCAATCATTCTTGCAGGTATTGATTTTGCAGCTAGCTATTGGACGTTTATCATTTTATGTCAAGACTTAATGGTCATAAACATTCGTTTGACAAATTGGCCCGGTATCTGTTCTGATTTGCATAGCTGAGATTAATTTATGGCACATGTCGCTGAATTAAATTCAATAATATTTGCCACCTTCCTCTTTGTTCAGTGCTTCTATTTTCCATGGTCGATCGATTCACAGCTAATCCGATTTGTATCAATCCTACGCGAATATCGTGTTCAACGACCATATCTGAAACATTGTATTCATTAATGTCTATGTTATTTCAAACTAAGAATTTCTTTCAAGAAAAAAATTAATAATATCATTTACTTTCATCCGGTATCAGTTGTGAGGCAGAACTACTGTACATTTAAAACTTATAATCATCGACATTCATTTTCTGTTCTGATTATTATTATTATATTCAGGGTGAGTTTTATTCCGGAATCAGTCCAAGTCCGCTTCGTGAAATCAGTCTCTCCGCTCAATTCATATTGTACTTTTTTGAGAGTATTCAATAAAAAGGATTATATATCAATCTCTTCCTTTCTCTACGGTAGCCTACATGAACAGGCCTCAATCTCTCAACTAATCAATCATCCACTCGCCCAGCTTTACTTTTGTTGCTATTGGTCGAGACAAAGCATCTCAATCAAAAATGAAAGAGAAAAAGCGTTCTCTGCAATTATTGTGGAAGAATGCTATGAATTATTCACTTGATAAGGTGCCATAAGGTGCTTGATATTGTGCTGAAATATAATTGTATGAATAATTATTCAATTCATGTGTAATATTACGAATATAAAGAAATATATACAACGAATATACAACAAGAGTTTTATAAAGTATTAGTATCTTGCTACTACTATCATATTTGGAATTATTAAGAATATTTTTAATCTACAAATATTCTTGATCTGCTTTGGGGCATTGACATAGTTAGATTATTTGTTGAATCTATAGACACCTAAATTATTATTCAAAATAAAAATATAAAATCATGAATAATTCAATGCATACATGTATTCAATGCTAGCTCTGCTCATTCATAAATAAGTCGGACTTTTATTGGCGATAACTCAGCAGTCGCTAACAATTATTATTAGCGTATTTTCCAGTGTAGTAAAACGGAAGAAGTTAATTGAAATGGTGGCAGGATTTGGGCATTCATTTGTTGGCTCTTATCGGGCGTTTGTTAAATTGAAATTCTTCGCTTGCGGTGCGCACAAACAATGCGAAGTTTACGATGGGACAAGTTGCTGGTGCTGGTTGAGTCTAGCAGAGGTTCTGCTGATGGAGATATCTGATGCGGAATAAAAGAAGGCTTTATTGAACGGGCCAAAGATGTGTGATGTTGTCCGAATTGTTTTTGTGGGCGAGGGGAGAGTTTTTAAGGTGGAGGGCGTAAGACCCTGTAGGTCGTTACTTTTAAAGGAGCGTGTGATTTAGTGCACTACGCATCGACGTCCTATCCTGTTGTTGTAGTTTGGCGAGCATTATATCGTTGATAGGAATCGACAGGGTCAAGTCTGTAGGGTCAATTTGAAACAATATACAATATCGATGTTATCGCTGGCCACTTATAACATACGCACTCAGCTACATGACGAGGTCTTTCACGAGCCTCCAGAAGTAATTGAGAACTTGGGCAGCCTTCAAACTAATAGCATGTGGAGCGTTTTATTTGTATCATTGCTACAATAGAACATATTAGCACACTGATCTCAGCAACTACCTGTTCCAAGGGAGATTTCCATGGAGAATAATCTGAATATAAATAATCTGGCCTAGCTCTTTTGTTGTTGATGCTGCAAACAGAGCTAGATTTATTTTGGCTGCAAATTACTAGGTCCGGATCTTTTAATAACCAGAAAATTTGTGAAAGTCATCAGGAGTTTGTATCGCATTATATCATATTATACCAAATTCATATATATGATTATAATGTCTTGATCCAACAGACTCATCCAAGTAAAATTGTCCTGCTAAAATTGATTCTTAGGATTACTAGGGTCATTATTCATAAGAACTCTCACTCATCAGAAAGCAGGAAGATAAAAGAGAGATTTCTCATTGAGTTATGAGAGTGTCCTATTCCAGAGTGTTCTTTCGTTCAACCCAATTTGGAATTCTTTCTCTGGTTATGTGAGATAACTCTATGAACTTGACGAGGCTGATATTTCTCCGTGATTGGGGGCAATGCTTGGATCTTATGAGAGATTATGCTCAATAAATATTTTGGGGTAGTTGATTGTGGGAGTAGACCAATATAATTAATACTGTGTAACTAGGTGACATGTAGGACACGATCCTTATACTGTATATGTATTACCACTCTATTTCCACTGTGACATGGTCGAGTTATATATTTTGCAAGATAATAATTTCTTAGCATGGAAAATACATACGGTACATATTATATTATTTACATAGATATTAAAACTATACGTATGTATTGGGCCATATGTTAGTTAGTAGTTAGCTGTGATATAATTCTCAAATAATAATAGCTAGAATTGAGAAGAGGACTGGAAAATTATTGGACTTTTATCACAGATAATAAATCAAGTTACAATTGATGTAGTAATATGTACAATTGTAGTAAATGTAGAATTGATTTTTGTAGTCCACGGACATATGTCACTAAGTTAGTATTCATAATAATATTGTATTAAGTTACATTATATTCTACATTTTCCAGTGAGAACGAAGTTGAGCTCATTCAATTCTTTTTGGTGATTCAGTTCAAACCAGATGGTAATGGAAGTTTTTCTGAAATGGAATGTAGAGATTACAGTAGTTGTAATGGAAATGAGAAGTATCTCCCAAGTCATTATGCTTTCGGATTTCAGGGCTTAACTTCTTCCAAAATAAAATACGATAAATAACGCAACGCAACACCTCCCAGCTGCTGTTTATGACGTTAATTGTCCATAATTCTACAAGATTTGGCAAATGTATTCAAGTTCCAACAAATTGACACGGTGACTTCCAGTTCATTTCGAGAACGTTGTATTTCTCATACAATTCCATTCTGTCGCAGTTGCATTACATTTTATTACACCAGTTTGACAAAGAAATGTATTCTTACCGGTCCTATTTGGCAGTCACGTTTCATGAATACCTTCAATTTTACATATTATTGGCTCAACAATCTGTTGCTTATGTTCTCCTATTCAATGCACGTTCTTTTTTTTCCAAATCTAGTCCCAACATTCTGACAGACGTGTTTTCGACATAGACATATTAAATTTAAGGGAATAAGAAGACTTAATGCTTCACTTTGAAGTCAAATGTCTTAGTCCTCAACTATAAACAGCCAATTCTAATGGAAATGGGATACTGAAGCTGGAATTATCAAGGAACCAGTTCCATTTCTTTGATTCTTTTCCTCATTTAGAGGTTTCACTTTTGTTGAACAAATGATAGGCCTATAATCAATTTAGGAGAACGTTGGTTTTGAAAAGCTCCAATTCCAGCCACGTCCTTACTCCAGCCGACTGATTCAAAAGCTTAGATCGATTTTCAAGTTTTGAAGTGAGGATTATTTTATATTCATCAGCTTCAGTTTTCATTTTTTTTTATTCAGTTTCAAAATTTTTAGGTAGCTGATGAGAATGTATAATTTTTCACTAAAAATAGTTGAGTGCGTTATAATAATAATAGCTTTATTGACATCCATCTAGGACAAAAGCTTATCCTTGGAGGAAGTTGTTTGGAGGTTGGCATAAGCCTTTCCACACCAAATCAATTTTGATTTTCATAAGTCCCATAATCTGAGTTCCCTTGTCTTTTACAAATTATTTCTTTCCCTAGAACATTATTATGAGTTAGTTGAGTGCGTTATGTACCTGCAAAATCATATACGTACTTTTCTCACTGCATAAGTTTCTCAATTCGGTTTTTTAACATTTCTTTGAAGAGATGAGACGAGAGGAGAAAACATTTTGGAAAAGTATTCCTAGTAACTTGAACCTTCATCTTTATGGAGAAATATGCGAGTGGTTTTTTTCTATGAAAGAGAGATTCTATTAAGTTCATTATCTTCAAAGTGGTTGGAATGTAGCACAGCATGTGCTCAATTAATATTTGTTGTTTCTCTAGTATTATTTATTGACTTCATAATGCAGAACCGGTTCCAGAATAGTACATAATTCTCAAAAATGAAACACAAGATGTGCATAGGTATGTGCATAGAAAACTTGTTGAAAAATATTAGTGACGAATGTAATAATTCTATCCAGCTATGTGCAGAATGGATGAAACGAAAATTATGAAAATAGAAACTCCCGATGAAACTGGAAACCGCTTGTGAATTATGCGTTATTCACGCTTGTTTGTTGAGACTTCTGTTTTATTATGATTGATGGTTCTAACTCTTGAGGGAACTGGTTTTTCTACATTGAATAGAGATCTAACAGGTTGACAAAGTTAGGACTGGGTACCGGACATGAATTTGGGCGAGGACGCACCTTTCAGCATGACTTTATCTCTGCATGTTTCCATTTCCTACTTTTTCATCGATGCAAGAATGCAGTCGTAGTCGATTGTTGCGGCACTGTTTAAGGCCCTATAAAAAATGTCGCCGTCTCATCACAACATTATTCAGGAGCGGAGGGACAACAAATCTGCGATTCGCGCCGGGAAAACTATGATCGGGACTCTGCCATGTGCTGGAGTCGAAGTATGCCAAACAAACTGGACACCAATCTACTCTCTTTATAGCCCACTTTTTAGGTAATTAATAGCAAGCATTATCATCAGTATTGGAAAGCGCTCTCTTTGAGGCACTCATAAACTTCTGAATCAACACCAGCACGAATCCACCATTGCCGAAACAACCCAACCTCGAACAAACTCTCAATGGTCCATTATAAGAGTGATCCTATACCATTTCGATTCTTGTTTACAATCAATGCTAATTCTCCTACAAGCTCTCACCTGTTTTCTGTATCTTTCAAAAAACATCAAAGCTCTTCGAAAACTATGTTAACCTGGAGCTGAATGGTTATACGTTGCAACAGTGAGTCTATTGACAATAAAACTTCGAGTTTTATCAATAGCTGCATTAGAAACGTTAAGGTTTGGAGTGAAGAGAAATTAAAAACCTAAAAGATCAAGTTACGTCGTTAAAAAGTTAACGGTCTCTACTGGAAGAAGTGTAAGGATTCGATTTCGTGTTACATGTTTTGTCCTTTCGATGTAGAAGTAAATCTCGATGTTCTGAATATAGGTGGATAAAATGAATTTTCCTGTGAATATTAAGGAGAAAATTCACCCTTTAACACTTGTGAGAGTTGACACGATTAACAAAAACTTGAAAGTTATTGATGGCTTGAATCTAGAACCATGCAAAAATCTTGTAGCTTTAATAACAGGGGTCAAAAATAGCTTGTAGCTTTAATAACAGTTCGTCAAAAATGGAATATTACTTGTAATTGAAGAATTGATGCGTCAACTAGGAAAATTACTATATGGACTTGATACAGAAGTTCATTTTGTATTGCGTGTTATTGGTTGACAAAATTCAAAGATGAGAAAGAATAGTCCCCCAGCTTTGTAACAGATTCGAATATCAAGATATTTCCATGTTTGCGGAAATATGAGTTAAAATTGTTTTGAATACATTGAAATAAGTACACCATGGAATGAAGCTCTGTTCATAGTACACGATATAATGATGATTTTATGTTTCTGATCATTTTATCTTCTTATGAGACGGTTGTCATTCTCCCCGAAATTTCATAAAAAGTAATTATTTTCCTAGAGGGAAATAAACTTGGACCTACTGACACATCGATGAGAATACATGGGTGGAAGACAACAAAATTGATTTACCATGGAAACAGGGGTCAGAATAAATAATCTGAGTCACAGCTCTGCATACACTCAAGAAATAGATACATCAATTCGGGTTGAGAGCACTGAGACAAGGCGTGAGATTGTCCCACACTATAGACTACAACCGATTCAGATTTTAATTGAGTTACACCGGAATTGATCATACAAGCGTTTATCAACGCATCAATCAGCTGTGTCCTTGCATGCGCAGACAACTGGGCCAATAATTCAGTCAAGTGTTTATTTGGAAGTCCAGTTCTTCCATTGTTTGACAATAATCGGTTAGGCAGCGCCCTCATACATACAAACGCAAACACCTGGTGAAGAATTAAGCCATGCTTTATTGTTATGCCAACACCACCTCTGTTGCGTAGGTGTGGTGATTGTTTTTTATCGCAGCATTTATTCGTGAGCATACAGCTTTTATGCGTTTATAGATTTGAGCCGGTACAAGGCACATACCGCCGGATATGACATGAGATATGACGACTTCTCTTACCACTCAAGGCCTGGCGCCTTGAACCAATGCAATAGAAGCAATAGAACTATTTTACACCCAAATGCTTGTATTGTCATACGGCGCGTGTGTGCGCTAGTACGAGTGTGTACTCAACTACCTACAAATACAAACATAACTGACTGTATCTGTATTTGTATTTATGCTGCTCGTGTCTGCCGGTGTCCCAAGGGTGTAGGCAGCAGCTATAATCCCACCATCTCTCACTCTTTTCTCAATGAACTAAACCGGTGATCACACAAAATCACCAGTGATTCATAACCTCACCTTGCCTATTATTTACTGGAAGAAACCTGAGACAACGGCTGATGCATTGTCTCTGGTGCTTTACATTTTTCCGTTCACGAATGGAGGACATATCGCAAGAGTATGATGTTGAATATATGTCGATGTCAGTTGACAAAACCTGGACTTATAAGGGATAATTGTTTGCGATACATTATTCTGTTTGATGGATAAGTTTTATAGCACTGCATTAATAACGGACAGTGAATAAATATTATTCTTATCGCATCAAGCAATAATAGGAACCTACAATGAGTTTTGCAATTCTCTTCTTGATCTAACAAATGGTGATATCCATAACAGTTATAATGGAATGAAGAGAATCATGTTGATGTTTTTGCCAGTGTGAACAACAATCTCTCTGATTAGTAATATTTCAGGTATATGATGACAATAATTCAGCAGATAGCTATAAATTTCTCATTAGGCACAATAATTCATTTTTTTCATCGTATGGCTTTTTATCGGTGGGAGACCCTCATGGAGGTTCCACATCTCCTTATTTTTTGTATCGGTCACCCATCCGAGAGCAGTCTTGAATAATATATATTCATTGTAACTGAATTAAACAGATAATTTCATGTAGTTGTTCTTTTGCCTTTTTCACGAATCCACTAAGGTTCAGGACTTTCAGGAGGCTGTAGACGCGTAGATGAGTAGAAAACTAGCAAACTATAGTAACATGAGAGACTAGATCAAGGATGATTTTGACTCTCATTTTCAACGGTTATAATAGACTTTCTTATACTTCTCAACCACCAAATTTTGAGATTCCGATCTACCACTTATGTCTTTATTGGAAACAAAGCAGTTTAAAACAAGTCAAAATTTCAAGAGAAGTATGTAAACTTCAAATAATTGTTAAAAAGAACCATTGAATTTAGCCAGGCAGCTCTATAATAGCGTGCTCTTGAACTAGTTCCTAGAAATATGGCACTGATAAACGTTTTCTCGTATTTATCAGCTTTAACGAGAAAACTCGATGAAAAAAATAGAAATTTGAAATGGTTCTGGCCCTCCAAAGAACTGAATTTCCCTGAAATTTATAATGGAACAATATAGGGCAATCAGAAAATGCCTGTTTCCTGTTTGTCTATATTGGCTAATTTTCTAATCTCTTTGGAGTTCATTTGAGGGTGGTGTGCAAATGATAAATTATTTGAATTAAAGGGAAAATGATGACATTTTCAGAGAGTTAAGAAAATTCAGATGATATCAGATTAAATAATTCAAGAAGCTCAAGAATCGATTGAGAGAAAGGTGGTAATTATGACAGCATATGGTAGAGACCATAGCAAAAACTTCGACTACTTGATAATTGCAGGTTGAACATTGAAGATGGCACAAATGATAGATCTCTCATCCTTCTGGCAATGATTGTAGCCTGCGTAGTTCAACTGGGCTCATGAGGTGCGATTAGAAGTTGGCTCACTTTTTCATGACTCCTGTTGGGAGGACTGAAATCCTAACTAGTGCGTTGGGTTGGATAGAACGCGGCGTTGAAACGTGAAATTTGTCGATAATCGATTACGCAAATCGAAAGCGTTGATTCGGTCGAGTGAGCGCTGACATCGCCGCCGAATTATAGTTCTGTCAATAGCGGGCGGTCTCGATTATGTTCGCTTTACGAATTTATTTCAATTTATCAGCAATCTCCCAAATTAGGGTCCGTGTCTAAGTATAGGGCAAACCTGCACGAGTTGTGTGTGTGTTTGTGTTTGTATTTGGAGCACTGCGGTTTTCAGCAGTTGATCATTTTGTCTTTAACTTTTTTTCACCAACCCCGTATAATTAGCCTTCAGAAAGGAATGCGCATCAGCTGTTGTTATGTCGAACAAGGCCTCCTGAGGAGAGCTTCTGGCTTTTATTCGGGGCAGCTCGACATGATAACACTAATGCCCAGCCCAACCTATTTACTCAATTTATTATTTCTCTACAACTAGGTTGTCATCGATATCATCATTACAACTTCAAGTTTCATCCAAATAAATGGGAATTGTTTTTGAGAAAATTCTTCAAGCAAGAGAGAATTTACTATCAACATAGACTTAACAAAAAGGCTACAGTGAAACGCCAATTATCCAAATTAATAGAGACCGGGATCAATTCGGATAATTGAAAATTCGGATAAGCGGACATATACTGGCATCAAAGAGAAACGTAGTGTAACACATGAAATGAGCTTAACTGAGTTTAACAAGTAAAGAATGGAGCTGTTAATTGATATGGAAAACAAAAACAAATACTTGGCTGAGTAAAATAAAAATTCCAGACTCACAAAGCTAGTTTTTATCGAGGAGTTACTTGATTTTAGGTTTTATAATACGCTTAGGACTGATTCGGATGATTAATCGGCGTTCTACTAATGAGAATGATGATAATATGGTATGAATAAATAAATTAATGGATGATCTGAGGATTTTATGGAGAATGGTTTAAAGTTTGTAATGTAGATTAGATAATGAAGTTTTCAATAGGACTTGTAACCTAATAACCCTGGAAGTCTTCATCAGACATACAAAACTGTATCTGACCATAATGCATTGAACACATTCATGATTCACAATTATACGAGATTGGTTTTGGATAAGATTTCACTGAATTCAAGGCAATGAATTTATATTTATGGGCTCCAAAATCTCTGTATCATATGAGTTGCTTATTTGTACAGAACATCGTTAAAATAGAGTCTGACCTAGTCCAACATAGTCTTGCTGTGACAAAGGAGAGACGCTAAAATCAGTTCCTTGCTTGTCTCACTCCATCCTCACTATCCTGCATTCCCAAACCCAAACGTGTAAGTGTGTTCAAGAAACATCCGTTTTCTTCAATTGTTAAGTTTAGAGTCTCATTGTACGCTATCCTGCTTTTGTCTGACAAAAATAGAGAGCTTTCAAACATTCCAAATTAAGGCATTCCAGGGACACTTCTAAATAAACCACGGTAAAGCGAGAATACCATACGTCGATGTTAATTCCTATTTGTATTACTTATAGTATAATATGCTTTAAATCCACCATTAGTTTATTTGAATGACAACTCAGTGGAGAACCTGATATACTCATTAATCACAAATTTCCACAAACAATTTGAACTATTTAATGTCTACATTTTATATGTAATACTTGATTATTCCTTACATTTCGAGTTCTCCAGCTCTCTAGTTTTTCAGTTCCTCCAATACAAGCTTTATATGGTAATGGAATACATTGTATTAACATCCCAACAATGTAATTTTTAATGTATAAACGTCTAAAACTTATGAAAATTTCGTAATGGAAAACTTATTCCCTTATTATTTTTCAGTATCTTGACTGAAAATTAGAAATAATAAATCTGCAGACTAATGACCGGGTTTTCAGTCGCTCAATAGACAATTTATGGATCCAATAGCACTATTGAATCAATAACCATGTGTTTTCAAATTCCAAAAAAAAGTTATTGATTCAATAAGTTTATTGAACGACTGAAAAACCGGGCATAAGACTACAAACTTGTGGTTTGATGAGATACATGATGAAAATTGCTTCATGATATATAATATATGATGTGTTACATAAATTTCATGCATATGAACATTGTACAAAGTTTATTAATTTCGATATTGAATTTAACAACAGCTACAACTTCAACCTTTTCACTCCACAGTTAGAAGATTGAAGTATAATTAAATTGATCCTCATCATAAATAAAATTATTCAATTTTCCTTGCACATTAATGTCTTCTGGGCAATTTTTCACTTGAAAACCTCACTATTTTTTTCTCGGCTGTAATATTTGATCTTCTACATTTTGTACTGATAATAATGCTGTTATTCAATACACTCTCACTTTGTAAACAGCTGTAGTCATGCACACATAGTATAATCTAGTAGGTTATAGGACTTCATATTGTTATATACCATTAGCATAGTTATTTGGTTTGACTGATTATAGGCCTATTTTCCAAATTAAACGCTTATTTAAGCTGTAATCCACACTTCAAGTATGCAATTTGTAATAGTTAAGATATTGATAAGTCTCAATACCCAGTAATAAACTGTAATAAAAGCTAGCGCTCAATAAATATACATGAGAAATTGCGCTATTTAGAGATACGTTAATGGTACGTGTTCAAATACGTATAATTGATAATAACGTCATATTCCATCATATTATCATGAAGAAATCGGATAAAACTGCACGTTGAAATTTCTTATTTCATGTTAAAATATTTACCCACTTCCTCCAAACCTCCTCTGAGCGAACCAAATATGGATACATACACGTTTTGTTGGGAGGACTTCTATCAATTTATGGCATATTCGTGTGAGTTGTGGAAGTTTCATGTAGCAATGCTTATCAAACTTCTTTTGAAATATGCATGGTTGTTGATACATTTTTCAATTATGACCGTTTATTCTTGTCAAACATAAATCGAATAAAAATAATACTTATCACTCTAGAATTTGACATTAAATATTTCTACAAGATACAATCCTTAACTCCTGCTTTCAAATAGAGCCAATTAGTGGTAGCCCATTTTGCCTCATTCACACAATACAATATTTAATCATTGTATAGAGATGAAGAAGAGAGATAAAATTCAATTGTGTTTTTAGTTTGAACAACCATCAATGAGAATATTCATGAAATAGCAATTGCAACATATATATGTTGATTTCTTTTCTTAGAAAGAATATATACTGGTGATTCGAAAAGACTATCACAACTTTAAAATTTTGTATGTTATGAAAACATCTATAGAACCTTCTATAATTTCAAAGAGTAATTGAAGAAGTTTTGACTCACAGACTCAGAGTTCCGCATGACTCCCAGACATATGAGCAATATCAAAAACCTCCTCGAAACTTGTTCCACACTCGCAGAGCAAGTGCGATGAGCTATTTTATTTCAAATCATCAATGGTGGATGGATAGTGATGATTGGAAACAAGAAATAATAATAGCAACTTATCAAACTGTTACACCTGATATGCTACAGAGAGAGTTTTTGAGGTTTCAATGATATTACCAAGTGTCTGAGGGGTCATATTGAACATCTCTCGAACTTCTTTGTAGAGTGAAAAACTTTTAATTACTGAAGCGATATGTATAACAGAAGGTTCTATTATATTTCGTTCATTAAATACAAAGTTTTAAAGTTGTGGTATTCTTTTTGAATCACTCTGTATATGCTTGATACCACAGATCATCAATAATTTCTGTAGTTTTATTTTAATTTTTGAATAAATAAACAAATCAACCAAAGGTCTAATACATAGAACGACATTTTAACAAGATTATTTTCATTCAATTGTTCCGCTTATTGAAAAATTCATTCATGATTGCATCTTTTTCTACACTACACAATGATTGTTTTGTACACAGTGTTATAGTAATATAGTACTCATCTGGCGGATGGCGAATAGATAGATAGAAATGTTTTCTTGACGTTGCTGATGATCGTAGAGTCCGATGACAAAAAATGATATCTATCTACTCACCAGCCGCCAAATTAAATTAATGACAATTTCATTAAGCTTCCGTTTCACTATTTCTGAATGGAATATTCATTCAAAATAAATATCAATCCATAGGTGTGCGTAGAGAGAGAACTGAAGATGTGACGTACCCACAATAAAGTTGGTGCACTCTGAGGCTATGCAGTCAGGAACCACTGCCAACAAAGAGTAATGCACCTTCTTGATTTGGAAGTCGATTATTCAGACGCAATTCCAATCTAAAAATAAAGTTTTATTTTTTGATCGAATGCATACTGCTCAACCGAGTGCAAAGACCCAGTTGTTTGCAGTTGGAGCATACAGTCAAACTCTTTTAAAACAAGACACTGAATGCTCTCTGACATGCTTAAATTAGTAATTTATTATATGAATATTCCAATTCCTCCGCAAATTTTAATAGAATGTTCGTTTCTTGTCCTATTTTATTGGATATAGTAAATATGACAGTCAAAGGATCAAACGTGAGATGAATCTCAAAAACTACATGCGAGATTTTTTTTAAATTACCTGTAATAATCCCTCACACCGTGTCATCCACATAGAGATCGCAAGGTGAGAGAATCAATTTGAAAACGGCCAAAATTACGTAATGTCCAATAAAAGTGTCCGAACACACAAACACGATTATGAATAATGTATAATAAGCCAACACATAAACACAGGTTCAACACTGATTAGAAATTATAGCCAGCAACCGCAAACCTCTACTTAGAAATAAATAATAAAACGACTTGGAAAAATGATAAACGTGGATGAAACACGCCAGAAAGCTTGCTTGAAGCGGATTAAAGCAGAAGTTCACATTGCTGCTGAATAATGTATGGCTGGCAGTTATACTTTCTGAATGAGATTAACGGAGCATCTTATTTATGACGCTATTTTGAAAAAAAATTAGCGTGATTGTTAGTGCCTTTCGTGATGAATGAGACTCCGAATACTCTTTCCAGTGTGTACTCTCTAGACCCCAGAATAATATATACTCTCCAGTGAATACTCCAGAGTGCTTAGATGGTGAGATCTATTTTTCAGAATATCTCACTAATATCTTCTACTTGATATCTCACTCCATCATGATGTATCTCATAGGAAAAGTGATGAAGTATGTAAAGTATTTAGAGGAAAGTGGAGTATGAGCGTCATCTCGTACAGTAAAAAATCTCTTGCTAAATAAGCAACTAAAATGATTCTTCGAGAATATGAAAATCTAGTGTTTCGAGGAGTTTGTAGGTTTTATTTTATAAAACAAAAGCAATTGCTATAGAACAATTTTCTGCTCTTGGTTCTCTTCAATTTCAAATCTTAATCTAATCATGATTCGGCCTATCAACTAATGCGTTCACTAATGCTTTCGTAAGCTACACTGCATCATCATAAACTTCTAGAATTTTTTTCTAAACTTCTTCCCCAAATAAAAGTTGGAGTTACTGTTGCTCAATTCCAAAGAACATGGGCAGTATCGTCTACCTATCTATTCTCTGTTAACGTTAAAACTAGAGTTGAGAATATTCTCCGAGGAGATAATGATCAGAACCTTTCAATTAACATATTGGGATCTCTCAATAGCCAAGAATCGTGATGTTTTCTTTTCAGTGTGCGAATGGTTGGCCAGATGTCGAGGAATCCAACAAACGTGATACTGATAAAGTTGTTTCAAAACGAATATTCACGGCGGGCCTTCCACTACTATCTCTAAACAAACTCAGAAACTACAATTTGTAAAACCTGGGCTAGAGTTTTGGTAATAGACACGTAATTGACGGCCATATAATCCAGGATTTACTTCCAATTTTGCTCTAAACTGGTTTTCATTTCCAGCACATCTCTGACAGATTTGCTCAGAAATTAGGAACGATCCACTTGTTACGTGAATAAACGACGTATCCATAAGAACACGTGTATATTTTTTCTTAGAATAATATTTCAAACTAAATAAATCAAGGAAAATCTTCTCATCAGCCTTGGTGAATAATTCTTAGTTTTAAAAACATCATAATTCTGTCTACATCACCTATAGCATTTTATATGATGAATGTTGCTACTCCCCCTTTTTGTGGATCTCAATTAATATGCAAGTAAGTTGAATAAAAATATCTCAACAAGCTTAGGAATTTTCGAATGAAATTTCAGACTGGCCTCTGATTATACATGATGATAATTAATTTTAATAACTTGGGCTTGAGTTGCAAGATCCAACAACTTCATCTTATTCCACAATCCTCTTGATTACTCAATTTTATATTGCAGAGTAGAAGCGAGCAAGTCCTTCAATTAGTTTATGCAATTCCCTCGGATGAAATACAGGGTCAAGCAATACCCAACGAAATAGAGATGGATTTTTGTTAAAAAAATTTTGTACGAAAGTAGAATAATTATTATTATTTTTAATTACACACTAGCGACTGAAGTATGGTAGTACCGTACAGTATTTTCAAAAGCGTGACTGTATTGGATGTGAGATTGAAGGAGAAATAATTCCTGGAGATAAGATTAAAATAATTTGGACAAGGAACAATAATTAAAACGATAGGAATTGATAGAATTCTTATACGTGTTAACATGTATAAAGAGAAAAAGAAACCACAAAAACGTGTGTCGAAGTAGAGACCCACAACTTTGAATCTCGAATGTCTGTCGTATTATATAGGGAGCAACCAGAAATGGAGCAGTGGGATAAATGGAAAAACAAGTGTTCAGAAAATACGGAAAGAAAAGTAAGATCTTGGTTATCTGACAGGTCAACTCTATTATTTTATGTATCTAGCTTGAGGTTTCTCTTGAACTCTAGGATCACGAGTATACTAGATTTCAAGTCCCACTGGATTTTGCTCTTGCTGCTCATCATTATTGGTACCAATAATTTACAGAGCTGTGCTGTTCATCAGGTAGAAACTCACTAATTCAGAGCACACATCCACCGCTATTTATGTCTTCCAATAGTTTAGACAATGCCTATTGCTAGTCCACGAGCCGCGTATCAAGTCAACGCACCATATAACTCGTCACCGGCTTCATGTCCTCAACTTCCTACAGGATACGACAGTTTCCTAATGAACTTGTTGCTGGAAAACTGCTACTTATTCCTAGCAGTTTTATCTGTACAGATGGTAGAAAGTACACAAGTTACGGATCTGATCCATGTAATAAGTAGCATTCTCATTACCATTGCTACTATACTAGATAGTCTATACTTTATACTGTCAATATAGTGCTCTATAATACATCTAGTCCTGGACTTTCGTTCAATTCTTCTCATTACCCTCATATAAGCTAATCTAATACCCTCAATAATCTAATCTAATCTAATA
The DNA here is from genome assembly GCA_017141395.1 of Laodelphax striatellus. NCBI lineage: Eukaryota > Metazoa > Arthropoda > Insecta > Hemiptera > Delphacidae > Laodelphax > Laodelphax striatellus. The sequence continues at coordinate 32,201,482 of CM029531.1, read as the reverse complement.
AGCCACCTATTTTTGAAGAGAATCTGATGATGTTATTATTCTTTCAGTTCCAACACTGCAGCCTTCTGCATCATGTAATGCAAGATTTCATTTTCAAATCATCTCCATCGGATCATATCACATTGGTATTGAAGATTTCAATAACCTGGTAGTATGAGTCTACCAGTCTATCTGTAGCCTAGAATAACTCACTACTATATGTAATCAGTACTTTGAACAGAGTTCTGTTTCATTTCGATTTCAAACGAAGAAGAAGAATTGATAACTAAACTAAGAATGAGAGGAATTAGATTTAGTTTTTGAACGAACTCTGACTACCACTGTACAATTAAGAGTTTCTCAATATTGTATTTGTTCAACATCAGGGCATCAGAGGAAAACTCAGCAACTCTAGTAACAATTTCTATTCAATTATCATGATCTTCGTGAATTTAACATGTAGTGTTATGTTCCAAATTTAGTATGAATTCCTAAGTAGGCCTAGACCTGGTTAGTAATTTCATTACGTATTTCAGTCGTCTTCGTTCTAATGAAACAGCGGTCTCAGTTAGGATAGCTTGTTTGTTCATGTTACGTGAAATTATAATGATTTATGCTTATTATCGAGCATTATAGAGATATAGACACAAGATACTTGTGAGGTGCAATTTGCTTGTCGGCTCGTATATTATGCGTACATGTACCCGTCACTCAGAGTGACTGACTGGGAGCTCGGTTACATATTACACCGCAGGTATGTGATACCTCAGTATAGTTGTGTATGCTTCAGATACTATATAGTTGAAAGCATCTTAGTAACCGGTTGAAGTCTGCATGTTTGACCATATTCGTTCAGAATCTTAGTTGTGAATCTCAAAAGAAAGCTTGTCTGTTTATGGAGAACCATGCAATATGAATGGATATTGTTGCATAAAATTAAGTTTCGTCACTTTCTTGTTAAAACATAATATTGTATGTAGGCCTATTTTATCAAATTTCCAGATGCATTTTTTTCAGTGAGCGGAATTATGAAAAATTGAGCATCAATCCTAAAACATTATCCAGACTCTAGACTCATGATTCAGAGAATAAACGTCGATTTCTCAAAATCCAATTTAAACGAATCGCCGTAAGATGACGTCATTCGCATACCAAATTACTATTGAACTCCCTATGTAGCTCCGTTGGATGACGTCATCTCACAGCAATTAAATTAGTGACTTTCGTTCAATCGGCCTTGTTCAATCATACCAAAATCGACCCAGAATTCAATCATACAGGTGAATGATTCATAATAGGTATCTGTTGAGATCAGTTGAGAATTTATTTTTGGCATGAAAAAATAATTTTACTGTTCCAGTCTTAGTTTTTACATCATAGACTCAACTCAACACCAATCCTGGCACCTACTTTCAAAAACGTCCAGTCAAACCGTCTGCAACCCCTGAAACATTGAAATACAGTATTATGGAAGAAACAATCATCTACCGCGCTGATCTATTGTACCTGATTTTATAAAAATGTATTGATTTCAGAACACCACTTGTATTCTCCATTGTAACTTTACGCCACTATTATTGCATGCTTCATGATAATACCGGGTTTACATTTTACAAGAATTCTACATTTGATTTATTAATGTATTAAAATATTCCACTACATGGCTAAAAATAAACTGACCAGAGACTAGTCCATCAGTGGATCACATGGATATCTTGATCAATAAAGGCCTCCTGGAAATGGAAAGTCATAACTTTATGATATTTATATCTTTGAAAGAGTATCTCAATAAGCTTTACTATGCATCATACTCCAACATCATTGACTGATAGTGCGGTTAGATAATGTAATTATTGTCGGTATCGTGTCAATGAAACATGATCTTGATAATGTATGCATTAAGTGTAAAAAATATGTGTAACGTATAATTTGAACACATTGCTAAGAACATTGAGATTTAATATGATTCGTTTGACTAGTTTATAGCTCAAATCGATTAGCAATAAGCAATTTTGAGAGTTTTACACCCTTACTGGATTCTATGAAAGGAATTAGGATCCGTTCGCTTATTAATCAAGACGCATTACGGACACTCACTTTTTATGAGCTGTAAATTAATGTGAGTGTCCATTGAGAAAGCCGGCTCTGTTTCATAGCACAAGTACAGCTTTTCTAAATGGTCAGATCTGAAATGAATTTCTCAATCAATGTTATGATATCATTCAGATTATGGTCGTAATCAGTTAATTGAATTGAAACATATTGTAATGTCTAAATATTATTTGAAAATATTATACAAACCCATAAGCAAGTGTAGGCCTATGCTTTCTCTATGATAAAACTCACAAATTTCCATCGCAAGGCTAGTCATTTCCATTAAGAATGTTATAGATAGATCAAAATGAAGACTTTTCCAATATTGAAACTTTATCATTCATTTGATATAATTTCACGCACTCTTGTAAGCTTCAAATCCAACTGTAACTTCAATTTATATTCCCTAATATGCTGAGTATTCTTACCAGACATGAATAAACAATTTTAGGCTGAAGATAATCGGTTACAGTCAATATTTACCAGGAATACCTAATTATATTAGTTTGTGGAGCGAGAGAGTGACCGATAATATTTGATGTAGTTCTCATTCACATACCAAACTTGAAATTTAGAAAATGATTGTTAATCATTTGAGAATATAGAATCATGAATAATTTCTTATTCAATGTTCGCGTTTAATATTCTGTGATTACGAGCTGCTCCCTTCAAAATAAAACTCTCTTCAAAACCTTTCTCTATACAGACCACCTATTTCCACCCATGAAGCTTTATAGTTTAAAATTCTGCCATGACATCCATTATGTCTCCGACCATTCAACTGCATTGAAGAGTATGTTTTGTCATAAGAATATCATAGGTTTCTATAGCACTGTCGCTTGAAGCCATATTGACAGCATGACTCAGCCTCCCCAATGGTGAGTTCTCCAAGATCCTCACGCTTCCCCACACTATAATCACTGTGGTTCACTTTTCTATGGTCATCACTATAATACTCTCAGTCTATAAAACCTGGGGCATATAAAACTTTATAACATCATTTCACCCTTGTTCGCGGGGACACGATCACCCATGGGAGCCGCAGCCACTCCAACGATTATCCCAGCCGATTCAAAAGGCACAGCGTGAAGCGTTATTCTCTCTGTCATAAAACGAATCATAAGCATCATGTTACGGTCAGCACAAACTGTGAGAAAGAAAGAGAAGGAGATTCGTTGAATCGTTTCTTGAAAAACTGATAGTGCTAATTTCAAATCATTATAATTATGTGATAAAAGTTATTATTCTCGAGATCTTTGCTGAGATTGGAACTAGTTCTGGAGAGAATGACGAGCTAGTTGGAACGGCAGAATATGGGAATCAAGTGAATTACCGAATATGGAATGTAATCTATAGAGTAGAAAAGGAGTTTGTTAACAATCTGTTGGATTACCTACAAACAAGGATGTGCTTAAAATGATTATGACATTATTATTATAACTATCCAATGCATTCCACTTGATGAAAACGTTCTAGAATCTAGATGATCCTTTGCAAATTGCAAACATTGGGAAACAGATTATTAAAAGACGTTTGGAAAGTAGAAGTTTTAATAAATTGTTTCCAAATATAGAGACACTTCAGTTGGTTCTTAATCTGTCAATTTTCTGAATTTATATACAACTATGCTGATCAAATTGGAGAAATAACTGTCTAACGTCTTGTATATACTGTAATTATTTTTATTGAAAAAACATTTTAAAATATTGAAGTTTCAAGACCCCAAAATCCTCCGATCCAATCCCTTTATAAAATAGGGTTATTTTTATGATTCTCTCCAATCTAGGAACTCGCCAAAACAAGTTCAGGTACACACCTTTAGGTTTATAGGTATATTAGGTATACCACAGATTTAAGTATATTAGGAATACCACAGATTTAGGAACATTAGGTTATCCTAAATAATATTGCGATGAAAAGTGTTGAGATTTATAACTCATAATTTACACACTGTTATTGTTATTTTTCTTCACATGCGCGTGATAAATGTTGGAACCTTGTTAGGAGATTTCTTATCAGAAAGCATTGGGGACTTGTCCTCGAAAAGCATAACGGAAACTGATATGGACCAGACGAGTACTTTTCTGAGGAGGAGAACGGTAGTCTGATTTATAACCGAGCATTATGTCGGTTCTTTCTGATCTCAGTAACATGATAATCATCGGTTATAACTTGAAATATTCTACGGCGTAACAAGCATATAGCCACACGGCGGATTTAGGTATTCGCTAGCCTACAAGTGATAAATCAGTGACTATAGAGAATATAAATACCGGAAAGGCTGAAGTAACAAAGTCAGATGACAATCATTATTTGGGCCTTTTCATAGTTTGAAAAAAACTTGCTCAATATTACTTACAAAAATTTGAATCAAGAACAACTTATGACTTTGAACTTAGTAATCTAGAAAAAAGAACTATAACAAAGGTTTAGTTACCTCAGGTATCTAGCTAAAGTATGACCTTATTGTAACTTATTACCTTACCTCAAACAGTCTAAGTTGCATTGGTATATCCACTGGAATATCTACTTTAAAAAATGGAGAATCTAGAAAAAATGGTCAACACTATAACAAAAAGGGTCCTTAGTTGTCCAAGGATACCATCTGAGGTATCAAGGTACTAGAAAAAGGTATCAAGATATCAAAAAGGTATCAAGTTAATGTATTACTTCATGGTAACTGTAATTTATTACTCTTCCTCAATCAACTACAAACTTCAATATTCCATTAGTGTTTTCATAAAAAACTACTTGAAAAAATGTATTGAATTACTTTATAGATTGAGCAGTGGTTATTATTGAAGAAAAAACTAGAAACCATAAAATTTTGATTCAGGAGCAATATTGTCTGTCGTTGAGAGTGTTATTTTGAAGCATTGACGCAAAATATTACGGACATCTCAGAAGCTCACTGGATAAGGATCTTTAGTTGGTCAGAAAGAAACAAAATAATTTCAAAGTTCAGATGCAAAGATAGTGAGTGAGCTACTAAAGTACTTGCAAGCTGATTGGCAAGCAGGCAGTAGGCCTTCTCAAGCGCATATCCTTCAAGTGCGTGATCTTCAAGGTCGGCAGACGATTGATAACCGCCGCCATTTTGAGCAGCAGCAGCGGTGCCGCATTCAGGCGGACCCTGTAGATACAATCTTCTGCCCTTCAGCACTATTTCATGTTACCGAATACAGACAGACTATCAGCATTATCTTTCCTTTTTTCATTCCAAGGGTGTTACAGTATATTTATAAACACATTTTACATTTACGGCCGATTTTTAGAACCGGTTCGGCCCGAGATTTCCTTAGGCTCGCGACGCGTCCATATCATGTGCATTAGGTTATCAATAAATTTCGATCGGTGATAGGCCTGCAATAGGCTGTGCTCCTGCAGCCGCCCGTCCATTCTTGGTCACTTATGTGTAAACGTATCAGTCCAACATAACTTCACTCGAAACAGTAATTCCTTGCTATTTCAATGTTAATGTGGTGTTTCTATACAAGATACAAGACTCATTGGAGTGATGGACTTGTTTTTCACAGGGTAAAGCGTCAGCACCAATCTTCATTCAATCATTTGCATAACTAATCTATGATTTCAGCTTTGTAACCTGGAGCATTTAATTTCCTTATTATCATTATCCACTCGCTTCAACCTTTATCACTCTTGTCTAGGATGGACTACATAAAATATCCTTCGTGACTTGTTAAATGAGTGTCAAATTTAGTGATTAAGGTGTTAATAGTCCGGATTGGTCATGAATTTCCACCGAAGTTAATCCCACTATTGTTCCCAAGCTTGTTGATTCTAGAAGAAGAGAGTTTGAATTCCATATTTCGAATCACAGAGAAAGATGACGAATTTCATACCAACAATTCCCATAACAATTCTTGTCCAATGAAGAATCTTCATTATCAGTGTTATTATTTTCATTGTCAGTGGATATGTGAGAGGAGAAGAATGTGGTTTCAGAACACTTGAAAATGTTCAACATTTGAAGAATTAATACGTTATTTAATTCGAGCTGTGGGAAAATCCACAGCTATGATTTATTGATGTCAATAACAAAGTGGGTAGCCCAGAGAGTCGGTATCAAGTATCAGGATAAAAAACAGTGAGTCTTCCATTAAAAATAGTTTCAAATATCCATCTGTAACGACATTTGTTTTAATGATGTGGGACTTACATGAGTAAGTAGAATATGCGTGGATAAGTAGAAAAATTCTTTGGAAATTCTTCATATACAAAGGGGTCTAAAAAAATGATTCACTTGTTGATATCTTTCACAGCTGAGTGTCATCGTCTTCTGATTGGAATCACTTGCAACCAGAGAATACATTCTCCTGGACCCCTCTGTAGACTCATGAAGAATCTTCAGTAAAAGCTATTTCCCAGGATGATACGGTAACCAAGACTAGGGGAAGCTCCAATAACCTAATAAAGTGTCTCGATGCATAAAGTGTCTTACACACTGGAATGGAATAAGTACTTGAATAAGTATATTCAGTAATGATGAACGATATAATAAGAACTGTTCTAGAGCTCTGAAGATTGACTCACCGTATTCTAGTAGTCTATATGACCAGAAAATAATTATAATATTTATATAACTCATTCCAGTACAGTTTTTGGATCCTGAGGGGACAAACCCAATCAAAGTGTCGTGTGCCAATTTTTTCAACTTCTTATCTCAGTCGAGTTAGATGTTGTAGGCCATTCATTTGAAGTTGAAAAATATATTATAACCTTGCTCTGTCTTTTATCTCTGAACAGGATTGATAATAGAGTTTTCCATTTAAGGATTTCAAAAGTATTTCGCAAGGATTTTTTGCTGTCTTCACTACAATTCTCGATGCATATCAAACTTATAATGAATAAATAAAAGCATGTTCCTTGTGATCGAAGAATGGATAAACACATCAATTGTACATGTGATAATTAAGATCTCAAAAAGAAAAGTGAATGCTAACAATCGAGTCGGTAGTCTGATCTGGTATTTGCTTATCTAATTTGATCAGCACCGCATGAGCATTGGGTAGCAAGTATATTATTGTACTGCATTCTCCGATGTCAGATATGGGATAAAGGCAGTTACACATCTGTCTTGTGTTAATTACCGGGAATTATACTTGAATACATTAATCAGGCCTTGAAGAATTGATTTTGAACATAAATGATAAGAGTAAAAAGTAGTAAATGTTTTGATTTCTCATTAATTGCAGGTCTCGTCTCTTGAAAAAACTCATGTTTGATGCACATCAAATTAAGAATCAACAAAAAACGAGAAAGTGGTTTGCCATGCGGTTTGCTTCGTGTATATTCACTCGGATATGTGTTATGCATAAGACAAAATATGTGTTTTGTATATTCACTGAATGACTTGTGCCTCGTACTCCCATATTTACCCAACTAACCGTTTGTGAGCAAGCACTCCAAAATTTCAGTTATAAAGCTTCCAAAATCACTTTTCGATGGCTCGGAAGCCCCCAAGAGCAATTATTGTTCCATCACCATTCATCATTATCAACCCTTCAAATACCCACGCAGCCACACACTTATTGGCATTATATTTGTAAAAAAAAGGGAATAATTGATAAGCACAAAAATAAATAGCTGTTGTCATTATCATACAAAAATAATATTTTTTTGAAATCGAAGAGAGTATGAGAAACCCAACATTTTCTTATTGTGAATTCTCTTATTTCCTGGTCGAAAGTGGAGGATTGGGAATGATCCTAACAAAACCCCAATAACCAGTTATAAACGGTCCATAATTACAATTAGAAGACGATTGGAATTACGATTGGTTTTTAATATGAAACGACCATCTTTTGCAAATTATTACTATTGTGATTTACATTTTTCAAAACGATGTTGTAAACATTGGATTCAAATTAGGACAGATTTCTTTCTTACAAAGATGATATTTTTTTCTCTCTAAAAAAATATTCCAAGGTACACTCTTCTCTAAAAATGAATAGTATTTGTGAGTTCAAATCTAGAAATGATAATTGTCACTTGATAAAAATATGGTACTTCATGGAAACTAAGAATTAATCCATTGAAGAATTGATAGATTCACCTTATAAGGAAGATAAATCATTCCATTGAAATGACTCACAGCGGTCACTTCAGTCTATTCTGCTGCTCCAACCATGTAAAACATTACTTCTAGACTCAACACTCAACAGGTTGGTATGCTTTTTCCAATCAAGGTTCTCTTCGGCAAATCTAGAATATGTTCGATTTATCTATTTGAATTATCTACTTAATGTAGTGGAAATTGAGAATTAATTGCAAAAGCTACACGTTTTTGTACTATAATAATATATTTAATGAAGCTAGTTATCTCTGATCATTCTATACTCGATGATTTTTTATGATGTTCTATTGAAACAGCTAATACACACGCACAATAAAGATACGGTGATACTGCTCCAGGCGATGGAGATGGAGTACACATCATAGAGAAGTAATGTATTATGACCATAAATGCAATTCATTTCGGTTCTATTCTGATCAGTATTATTCAATTATTTTAAAAATCTTTACATCAGCTTCAAACTTCCAGAACTCATAGCTTGATTTACCATAACTTTGAGACAAAATTTTTGAAAAAAAAATCTTCACATTTATCTTTTTAAGAGTGGTAAAGTCATTAGGTGGTTAATGAGAAAAACTGAATTAGTATTCTGGAGTTGAACGCAGAATATTATACAAAGAATAGTAATGAGAAAATGTGGGGTGTATTCAATTCTGTGTAGCGATCATAGAGTGTTTAAAATATACTGATAAACAGAGCAATACAGTTTTGTACTCTGAAGACAAGAAGTTTATTGATGGCCTGCCTGTAGGAACGCATTACTTACAAATTGATTCAACAATTCATGAATCATTGAATCTCCACTCTCGCTGGGGAGATTCCCTTCTTATCTTCCAGTTCAAGTTCCTTCAAGTTTCAGTAACTTTTAATTTACCATTCGCCATTTTCAAAACAAATCTTCGAGGATACAATAACTATTGTGGACATTGAGATGATAACCAAGGGTGTGGTCTCTATTAACGTATGCTAAAACCTTTTAATAAAGATTTGGAGCACATCAAGAAGTATACACAACCGCAATCAGTCTACGAGAATGTTTGCTTGAAGCAATTCAAACTTAGCCTGAACAAGATTTGCTAATTCCATTTCCCAAGTTCTCATTTCTCATCAAGTTTAGTTGAGCCGGTACTGTGCATATGAAGTCATTCTATCACAACAGAGAAAATGGAATGCCTTGAATATAAGAAAATGCAGATATATCTATAGAGGAAGAATATTTTCTGTATTATGCTTGAATCTTTGAATGTTCTAATGATGCTTGAATGACTTCATTTGATCTGGATTTGAGTGTTTGTTTGTAGTGGCCCAAGTATTCAAATAGGCACTTTCCTATGTTTAGCGCCTAGAATCGAATGCAATTATTGATAAGACATGGAATTCAATTTTGAACAGCAATAAATCTTGCAGTTCTTAACAAATCATGAGTTATAACAGTTATTACTGATACAAAAATCGGATGTAAATTTTATAAAACTAGCTCTGAAGGCCTCTACAACTGGAAACATTGACATGTCATGTTGTAGAGGTCCTCAGAACCGTGTATTTGGTCATCGCTATATTTAAGTATACCACGCTTCACTACCACTACCTTTATAGCTTTCTTCAGTTTTTCGTAACATTTATTATTATATTTTCTAGCACTTGTTCAACTGCAATGCCTAATGATTTGTTCCATATTTAAAAATCATGAGTATCAGTGATGGGTATAAATACAGATTTTCACAGTTTCATGGACAATTTTGTAACTTTCATTTGAAGTTTCTGTCTAATCTCTAGTCGATGCAGCTTGCAACATTCTCCTTTGAAGATGTTGCGCGATGATTGAAATCACATCTAGAGTATTAATAATTTTTAATTATAAGATGTCTTACAAATTTGGATCAATTCTAGAGAATTCGACATCCATGAAAAGCTTTGAAATGTTGTAGCTATCACAGACTTATTAAAAAAGAGTTATATAATAGATTCAGTTGAAGTCTCCATTAAATACACCCCTTCTACAAAGAGAATTTAGTTACTTGTATTCTAATTGAACAGAATATTTTCAAATTGTTTATAGAATTGAATTCCAAAAGTCACGTTGGAAGGATCGCGAGAAGACAAGTGATTCCACGAGAGATAGAGGAAAACAGACGGATGCAGACGGTATAAATATAAGAAAAAACAAGAACAAGATCGAATCCATAGCGTTGGCGACCTTGAAGTCACGGACAAGATCCGTTAAGTTTACCGATGCTTTTTAATAACTCTTTTGGCCGTGCGCTTGTCATGGAGGTGATGAATGACCTGAGTTGGTTAATTCATTTTCGAAAATTCACATTAGGTCGAGAGACTGATAATTTACGTCGTGGTCACTCACCTCTCGCCAAAAAGGAAAGAAAGATGGAGCCTGGCTGTGTAGAAACAGGAAAGAGAATTGCACAAACCTGTGATAGTTACCTGATAACATGCTGATAGAATGGGAGAGCGTTAACTAAATACAGGACATCACGAACAGTTTCGACTCATCACCTGACACATTTTCACCAAAGTGTTAATGTCCAGCTGTCAACTTGGACAGGCGCATTATCCAATCGCTTTACAGCTGCAAGTGATGCATTAACATACAAGGAATGAAATTGGACACACAAAAAATGTTTTCACTCTTGGTCGAATCAATCTTGGCCAAATGCAATGTTGATTGACGTGCTTGATGTAGTCTATAATAATGTTTCTCAGTTAGATTGACCTGTCAATGAGGACTCTCGTGATGTTTTCAAATAGAGTAGGCTCACTTATCTGATAATAGATTGACGAAGGTGTGAGGGGATTGATACACGTGATGGAAAATCGGGTTTGTCACATTGGAGGCGACCTAGATGACGTTAACTAAGCAAATTTCGAAGAGAAAATTAAATATATTTCACCGAGCCCAGTAGTGTTTTGTAAATTACGCATACAATGAAATTCAAGTTTTATATTGGAATATTTACTTCTTTAAGGATGTTTTGAATGATCTTGCAGTTTACAAGATTAATATGTTTAATATGTACTTGCAGTTTACAAGACTTTCAGTACAATACTTGTTGTACAAGTTATACTCGTTTGTATTGTTGTACAATAGTTGATTTCAATACTTGCAGTTTAAAAGAATTGAATAGTCGGAAGCTCGGAAGAAAACTCTTGGACCTAAGTACTAGACGCCATAGGGATAGAGACTTCCATGCAGAATTCAATGCATACTTGGAGTTCATATTCAACATGATTATTTCAAAATCCTGATTGAAGGTTCAATTAATAAGGGCCATTCAATGTCGCCGAATAAACATTTAAATACATGTTGTACATGTTTCAAAATAAACGTAGCGTATTTAAGAATTAAATTTAATGCTATTGATTGGTTCAGTGCCATTGCAGCGCGTCATTGAGCCCCGTATATTTTAGGCTTAAGGGTGGCTCGGCTGGTTAGATACTAATATTATACATGAACGTCCTAAATTGTGACATTATTTTTGTATGACATTTTGGAGGGCATCTTGACATTTCAGTGCGTACCCGAATTCAATGTTGTTATTTTCGGTTTTTTGTATCTATCAATTTTTGTCGTTAGTAATATTGATTGTAAATGATTATTCACATAAGTCTGCTGATTATTCAGCACCTTGTCTCTATTTTATACCTACCAAAACGTCGCTCGAAGTGACCTTTCGTACTTGCCGGTGTGAACAAAATGAGAATGGATATATTTACCTCTTTTCGAAAATTTCCTTGTACGATGCACAAAACCCAGCATTTTCAGTGCATATAATTTGATTCGACGACACTTTCATGCCGGCGCAGCAAAAGTTTTGACAGGTTAATAGCTCCGTTGCATCTTGCATTAACTGACAGGTGGAACGATATAGCTTTCCAACGAAATGTCATGCCTATACATGCCAGGCAATTGCATTACGGTTGCAAGTAACGTTAGCTTGTATAGGCTCATAGATGAAGTTCCAAAATTAGCTCGAAGTGGAGAGAATTGAATTTGCAAGCTCCACAAAGACTGGCTCCAGAGGAAGTGTAATTATTTGGATGCATGAATTGGAAACCGATTCTGGTGGTGTCTAATGTGAGCAGTTTATTATACATGTGCAATATATTACTATGCATGCGCCAGGTGATGCATTTAACGGGTAAAATAACCTTTCTCTTGTATTCACTCGCTGAAATTAAATTTTGTCACATAACGACATGGTTCTACGAAGAGTTCACAAGAAATCGATTGAGCCAAATTATTGTTTTTGGAAATGAGAATGCTAAATGTTAAGTTGAACACGACTATAGAAGAATTTTCATCCCACATGCTTTCAGAGAATTTTTCAGTAGTAACTTGAATCACTGAAGATGTGAAAAAGTTGCATTGATTGACCAATACACAGCATATTCCATCAATTTATCACTGTCAATGTAATAGAGAGCAATTTGATACAGTTACACTCTTTCATTCCTCACTCTGGATCTCTTTGGGAAGTAAATAGTCTCAGAATACTCAGAAACTCCATACCTTTTCTGTATCCGGTCCTGACAGATAAAATTAATGAGAAATTGGAAGAAACTCTAGCAATAAATTTGAGGCTTTCCGATGCTATTTATAAACGTTTATCATAGGATATACTCTTGTATACTGTTGTAGATTGCACCCACAAACCCTTCAAATATGTATATTTCAAATGCACTATAATGGTATACCACTATTTTCTCTGTAGAGTAAGAAAAAAGCTATTGCTCAGACCAATCAACATGAAGTCAGCTCGTCCATTTTCACAGGCAATTGGCAAAGGTGCTTGAGATTTACTTTATTCTAGTGCTGTATGGCTTATTAAGTACTCTACTTGGTATTGGGTGATTTGTAGATATGGAAAGAAATAGTGCTGTGCCGCTTGTGAAGAATTACTTGCCACTTCATTAACTAAATCATCTTACCAGAGTTCTCAAAGATGGCTTTATAAAAAAGCACAGCTCCAAAGTTGAAGCTCATCATTGGATAAATATGAGGGAACGGATGCGTGGATAGGTATACTTTACTAAAACGAAGTTCCTTCAACCGGGAAATTTGAATGCACCTCACGTTCGCTCGCTTCAAATAAAGTGGCATTAATTCTCTCACACAAAGTCAAGCATCAAGTTAAATTATTAGCACTTACTGCTGTCATACTAGAATCCATTCATAATTTTGTGGAAGTTCAATTTTTCCAGTCAATTCAATATGACCGCAATCGTTGTGTGGATTCAAACGTTGAATCATCTTCCACTTCATAATCGCTGAATTTACATCGAAATTTTGTCATTAGTGTACTGCCAATGATGTCTTCTGGAATTAGGAGTCACACAAATAATATTTCAAGCAGTTTATTTGGCGGTTGATTCGTCAAAGAAATTTCTTTATCTAATATTTTTTCTCTCTTGCCTCCTCCCTCCATACCTCTCCTTTCTCTCTTGCGTGTTTGAAATACTGCTCACAAATTCGGATTTTGCACGCGGATGGCGCAGAATTCATTGACAAGAAAAAGTTGAAAATATTCCTGGACACTACCAGATAACTTTATTGGAGAAATTCATTGAATCTTACGATTCCGCACAATAAACGGATTATCATGTTATCCCCTGAAATCCATGTAAATCAATTTGTCAGCCAAAACCAATAAATAATTCATCCTCTTGAAACCAATAGAATTTTTTTCTTTGCCAAACAACCGCAAATCACATACTTGATAGCAGTTGTATAGTAGCTTTCTGCAATAAGTCAACCCAAACTTCTACGTGCAATAAGAATTATCAGCGTTATTCTATTGATATTGCAGATTCTAAAAATCACACCCACCTTCAATGTTGGGTGTGTGATATTAATGTTTCTTATAACTATGGCTTTTTTTATAGTTGATTGCTTTCGATTTCCCATTGTAATAATTTTATCACTGATCATCGTGTTTGATTCACAAATTCACAGTGATACCTTGAACTAATAAAATTTGTTATGGTGTTTATCGTCATTATCTTCATCTCATTCACATATTTTCGATATCCCAAATTATCATCATGACTGACGCGGTGTTTCTCCTCAACCTACGCTTCTATGAATACTTGAAATAGAGTAGTACATTTTCATAACTGTATATTTTATACAGACTAAATACATTTTTTATGGTAGTTAAAAATTTATTTTCTCCATTTTTTGCAGATTCCTTGATTATTGAAGGGCTACCTCTACTGCAGATAACCGACCAACATTTTTCAGATGCAGTGTGAAAATAACTAATAGCGGTCGTGCGCTGTTTGGGCAATCGTGCATGCTTCCTGGATTTTTAAAGTCTGCATTTCTCAGAAGTGGGATGCTCATCGGCCGTTACTCATCTAAATCATCAGCAATGATTCAAAGATCGTGTTGTTACTTTCTTTAATTGCAAAACGGGGAAACCATTATGAGAGCCAAATGAACCACGATAAGCCCAACTCAATTGCAAACTTTCTCTATCATATCTAGAGAGTGAGAATTTGAATTCAACAAATAAAACAACGTAGTGCTTGGAAGGTCCAATCTACACATAAGTGGACCAATTGATCAATTTGTCAGATTGTGATTTCATATGTGGAGTAGTTCAACAATGAAAAACCATCAACAATATTTTTAAATGTTCAAACTCCGCCACATCTAATATTTGGTATATAAGAAGAGCTATTATATTGCTGGTTGGTAATTGTAGTCCAATTCCGTGAAAAGCTGCTAGAATACCCTACGGCTTAGAAAAGGTTTTCCGATTCATAAAATTTAATAATCAATAACGGAACATTTCAGTCATATTTGCAATTTGTGTTAGCCACAACAGCATTCAAATTCGCGACTTCTGGTTCATCTACGCCGAATTGTTAACGCCTCGGATTGTAGGTGGAATAAGTATTTTGTAGACGCGATCAATCTCGATCATTTCACGGTGGATCCAGTATTCACCCCTGACGGCACCTCCTGACCCGTATAATAGCTCAAGGTCGTTGGCGCTTCAATTTCGAATTTCCCGCCCCCTGACTTGCCTGCTGATCGTGCATGCGCCGGCGGGCGAGCGCCTCCTTTCCTTTCTCACGAGCGAGCACAGCGGAAGAAGCGGATTCACTGCGAGCACGCGAAAGAGGCTATCGGTGATCTTATTAAGCAAAACAATGTGCATGGATATTCGTGCCAAGTGAATCTGGCTGGACTCTATGTTACAGCATGCCTTCTTGACTGATGGAGGCGACAACAAAGACACTAGAGCTGAAAGTAGGTGGCAAGACGTTATCTGCTATCAAGACCTGCTGAACTGCAGCTGCTTTTGTTCATTTTCATCAATAATTATGTGATAAAAGTCTATTCAATGGTTAATTGTATGCTCCTTGAGAATATTGTATCTCACCAAATAATTGTAAATATAGAAATACAATATTGTAGGATTACATAAACTTAGAATGATAATTTTCTCAATTATCACCTCCTTTATTTCATCGTCAAGGAACAATTCAACCGAATTGCGAGTGGAAACTACAAAAAATTTAATTCACAAAAGTTTTGAATGTGGTATGTGAGTCATTAGTCTGTTGTTCTTCTTTAGATCATGAAAAACGAATATTAGTAAGAATTATTAATCAATACCGCAGGAATATATCGTCCATTAGATTAGAGAAAATGCAGATTCATAGAAGAGTTAATTTCTTAATAAATAATTACAAACGTTTAGGGCCGATTCATGAGCTCGGGATTTAGCCAAGTCCTAGACTAAAACGGGTGGCTACCGTAGCATCGACAAACGTTTGTCTCGACAGGTTAGTGGGTTAGCAGCATAGAGAGCCCTTAGTACATAGTGTCGAGGCTAAGGTGGCCACCCGTTTTAGTCTAGGACTTGGCTAAATCCCGAGCTCATGAACCGGCCCTTAGTCTCTCATTGCAAGGCTCGAATCAAGCATCTCGAGTTACTGGAGTTCATTGCGTCAACTGATCGTTTGAAACACATAACGATGATGAATTTATGACTAAGATATAGTTTCATGACCCAGACAGAGGAGTGATTCTTTAAGAAGATAATGATTCGCATTCTTGTGAGAGTTTCAAGTTTCATTTTTCTAACAGCAGAGAAGTCTCGTCTTGAAAAGTCAATAAGCTTGTCATAGATATGACACCAAGATCACTCTGACCTTATAATATTGTGACAGCTCTTCATCCTGGAATCATACGAAACAATTTCCATGAATACTTATTTATTCTCAAAATACCTAGATTCTATGAGTAGGTCGAATTGTACACGGTCATCTCTTTTAATCTAAAACAAAACTGTTTTTCCATTATTATTTTATTATGCTGTTATGCAATCACCGAGGGATATTCCATATCCCCAACCAAAGTTTGGGGGGGGGTGGGTCCGGGTGCCAAACGTTCACGTTATTTATGTTATATATTTTTACTTTACAACTCCTCTACAAACTTTATTGTTCTGTAACCGAAGCGGCATACGAGAACAATAAAGTTTGTAGAGGAGTTGTAAAGTAAATATATATAACGTGAATAGATCCAGAAAAAATAACGTGATAATAACCAACGTAATAAATAATCATCTGCATTAACCAACCACTCAACAACTGTTGTTGCCGTGATGCAATAGTACATAATCCATTCATCTATTCACAACTAATTAGGAAAGCAACCAAGATTCTTGCTGATAGGTTGCTTCTGCATGCAGATAAAAATTTCTCATCAGACGACCGCAAGCGGACATACGTGCACCACATTTCCGGATCATCGGGAGGGTTGCGTTCCGTGGCCAGTGCCGGCAGATCGGCTATCTCGAGTGGACGGACGGTGAAAGCGCCGAATCTCACGCGCTGAGAGAGATCATCTCGGAGAGAGTGGTGTGCGTCTTCGCGAAAGGGATGGACGACTTGGACTGTGTACACGAGCGGCGTATTATTCCCACGGCCGCGGCAATTACAGATGGACACAATCTACAGTGACGCCGCCGACGCACCTTACTTTCTCTCTCACTCTCTCGTTTCTTCTCCCTCTCTCTCCCTCTCTCGGCCATCATGTCACCGGGTGCGTGATCACCAATCACGTATATTCTGAAGTGAGGCAATCATTGCAGAGCTAATGAAATCAAGCACGGTCACCCGAATTGCACTCTGAACCGAGAGCGTCGCTCGTTGTTGCCAAACAAACGTCCCGTCGCCAACTTTAGAAGATAGAATGTGTTCGCACGCTTTTACTCACAGCGCGTCAACTGCCAGACACAACTCTTTTGGCAGACTCTCTCTTCCTCTGTCAGGCTATTTGGAGAGACGATCGACATTCCTTTTTACAAACTGTTTTTTCTCGTTGAAAACTTGGAGATTGATCAATTCAAGTACTGACTGGAAGAGTAACCAACGACTTTTCTCTGTTGGTCTAATCGATTAAAACCAACTAGAATATTATATTCTGCATTATTCTGAACATGATTAATAGAATAGGGTAACTTAATTTACTTCCGCAACAAAGCATATCATTTCATGTTTGTGATTATAGCTATTTATGTATTGATTTATCTCATAATTATATTGAAAGAATTTTGTGTCCACTGTGTCCACACAGTGCCCAACTTTGGAAAGTTAGTGGAAAAGATTGAGTGGACCGATTTTGATGCAGTTTGCGCCAAACATAGATGAAACATTGACGTTTTGCAGCTCTATTTGTTTTTTTAAAATAATCATTTTAAATAGGAGAACTTTGGTAAAAACCTCACTATCAGTTTGTTGAATGGCACAAGATAGAGCTTAGAAGCTAATAGTGCTACAAGGGTTTCAGAAGATTCGATTTGAATTCGCCATTAATATTATAATGATTTCGCGTAAAACATGACAAGAATTTCCACGAACTCTTTATAAACTTACTTTGGTTTTGCATCTTGAAAACATTCATGTTCATTCTGTTAGAATTGAAAAAAGTCATCCGTCAGTAGATAGAAACACAGAATACTGCTCTTTTTGACTTATTTATTTTTGTCTACTCTTTTATGTATCGACAGATAGACATATTAGCAGACATATTAGCATAGGCTTGCATACTAGTAAGAGACAGTTATTGTCTTACAGCAACCTATATTAGAAAAATGAAACTTGGAAACACAATTGTCTATCAGCTCCAACAAAGGTCTTACCCCAAAAATCTAAGAATGAGTTGGATATTGCACTGTCATTGTAATTATTGATGTATGCATCTATTGAGTAATACAAAAAATAAAGAATCTTTGCTATTCAATATTCATATGGAGTTAGCACTGTAAATAACAAATCAGCACTTTGCTACGGGTAATCTGTGTTATCTATCAATTATAAATTTATAAATTTATATATTTATTTAAAGTCTCATTTCTTATTGAAATAAATTTCATCTCTCTAATTTCATCTATTATCGGTTCAATTATTTTAATATAAATATCAGAATAATAATTATTATTATATGAATTTTGATATAATTTTAAAATAATAGAAAACTTTCAACTAAATGCTACTTCGATGATCCATGATTGCAAAAAGTGGATTAATTTATTACGAACACTATAAATAATGGATAGACAGTACATGAAAGAGGAACGTTCAGTACAACTTAAGTGTTCAACCAAGTGATGTCCTTTTAAAAATTCCAATTTAATAATGTATTTGGTATTGTACTAACTACGATAGATAATAATTTTATTATTATTACGTGTGATTCGGGTGTATGGAGGCTAAGAAGATGTGTGCTATGCACCTGTTGAATTGGACAATCCAACATCAGTCAATGATTCCACCTGACATATTATTTATTTAGGCGTCTCAATGATACCCAGATAAATATTAATTTGGCTCTCATACATTATAATGTTATTTATTTTTATCATTAACGACGATTGTCTTCTCTATTTCTTCCATTTTTATTTTTATTTTTGCAATCCCAACATGAACTCCATTAGCTATTGCAAACAGTCAACAGTGGTGAGATTGAAAACGTGTTACAATGTGGGCTCCATGTGGGCTGAGCTAAGGTATATCATCATTCCCAAATTGTTTTCGATCACTGATGGGGGCTGAACGGTGTGATTCGTTCTGAACCAGCAAGCACTAATAAGAGAGTATCCACAAAATTTTAATCAACGAATTCAATTTCCACTTCTCGGTCCTTGGGCGGAAAAATTTTATGCCTCGTCGAATGTTTCCACCATTCAAATGTAGTACAGTTGTAATCGACCGTTACAGGGACAGCTGGCATCAATTGATGTGAGAATTTCACGCTAGGCAGGCGTGAAATGGGTAATAGAATTTTAATGTCTTTTGATCACTCCCACTTGCAGTTTGTTAGTTTCCTTCTGCTAAACAAACTTTATGATGGTCATTTTAATATTATAGAGCACCGATCAGCTCGAACTATACTCGTAGAATCGACTTTCTAGGAAATAGCCACCAATAATTTAGTATCAGATCTAGGCCTAGGCTCAACTTCTAGCTCTTAAGATGGTGAATAGTAATGAATCGCTTACAGTAATACTAGTGGTGAAGCGTGGTATGCTTATTTGGTCATCGCCGGGTATATTTCCTATATGGAATATACCCGGCGATGACCAAATAAGTATACCACGCTTCGCCACGGAGTAATACATGGTTGGATGTTATGGTATATTGAAATAGATCAGGTATATATAAGATTTATGCCCGGTTTCTCAGTCGTTCAATAAACAGTTTATGGATCCAATAGCAGTATTGAATCAATAACCATGTGTTTTCAAATGCAAAATGTTTTATTTATTCAATAATTTATTGAACAACTGAGGAACCGAGTATGAAACTCGTTACCGATGGACACAATAAAAGGCAAGACATATAGGCTCAGCACATACAGTTCAGTTCAGAGAAGCAATACAATGGGAAAAGACTTGAAGTTGTTCAGTTATTCAGTATGGATAACTACCACAACATCACCTCCACTGGAGAGTTAATGTTGAGAATAATACTGTTTATCAGTTATCCTTGATTATCATCACTCATAGATCAGTATCATCAGTTACTCGATTCCTCTTCAAGCGTTGAATGTATTCTTAACATATTATTAACAGGGTAAGATTTAAGAGGCGAAAATATAATGGAGTGATTTGAATATTCCTGCTTATTATTATGAAAGAAAGAGAAATTAAACTCAAAAAAGTTTTCTGGTACAAGATTTAACCATCAATTTCATCTGTGAATTCAACGAAACATGTTACAAAAAATGTTTTTTTCGAGCGTAAAGTAAGTAAGACTCCAGAATTCTATTCTATTGTGTCAAAAGCTTACAAATAGCGTTATTGCCACTTATTCAGTTTAGTCTTCAGGCGAGTAATTACAATTTCTGGGTTTTACGATAAGTAGTCATTGTATTTGAGATGTAGAACTTTGATTGGAGTTCAGTGCAGCTAGTCCTCCTACTTTTTTATTCATTTATTCACATACAAAAGCTCACAGAAAACTCCATGAAGAGCCTTATTGACATACAATAGATTTAATAACAAAACAATAATGAAAGTTAACCTACTTCAGTGGAGACTCAATGGAAAAATTGAAAACTGCTAATCTTCTATTGAAGAGTTTGCGAATTTATTTCAGAAATCCAATATATTGAAGGCGGAGAAGTACAGGATTCAGATTCGCATCAACGACCTAAGGGTACTGACACGGCAGATGAATGACAATTTGAATATTTTCGCAATTATTGTGTTGTGATGAGCATTGTTCGAAGGTGCTAAACTGAATCGATGAGTGGGCGAGAAAGAGATAGGGAAGAGGGAAAGAAAGAGAAGATAACAGAAGAGCACCCGGAAAGTGAAACGAAATGATCACGACAGGGCGGGCGGTCTGCAATGAACGCTATTTACGGCTGAGATCTCATCTGAGGAGACGGACACAGACCGCTGGCTATTATTATATATTATGTATTGAAAATATATATATGTTTTGCGAGTTATGGACTACCTCCTGCGTCGGCAGGATCTGATCCCTAGGGGGGTTGCTGTGCAATCCCAGAAGAGAACACCAAGCACATGCTGGCTGGTGAAAGGCATCTGCTCAACCTGTTTATCGTCCTGACTTTCTTCGCCGCGTGACGATAAAAATATATTAGCCTAATAGAATATTCAAATTATCCGTTCGTTTGTCCGCCTCTTCCAAACTCATCGATTGTTTTGCCGATTCTTATCCGCACGTAAAGTAATTTCTTTCTTTCACACATCTTCAATAACAACTTTGTGTACTTGACAAGGAAACAATGTTAGGAAGATTTTTAACACTACATGAGACAACAGAATCTGATGTTCGGTTCTGATGAGAATGATTGCTTATTCAAGAAGTGATAGGACGATTGTTGAGCATCATTTGTAGCATTTCCAAAATGTAGGTAGATTTAATAATACAAGAACATAACTAGTACACGAATTTTGTAGTAGAGTGTATTAGAATAGGCGTACACCGGTTAGTCAAGACAAGACAAGACAAGATAAGTTTAGTCACGTTTAGTTACATTACTTCACATAGTTGCTTATGAAGCAATACACACCGATTAGTCATTGCATCGGTGTGTGCTGCTTCATAAGCAACTATGTGAATTACTGTGACTAAACGTGACTAATCTTGTCTTGTCTTGTCTTGACCAACCGGTGTACGCCTAGCCTTAGTCTATTTCAGTTTTTTATAAAATATATTATATTGAATTTTTAGAATTCAACAAATGAGTTTTTTTCATGTTATTGTATGTATATGATTTTTGCACCGTTTGCATGTTCAATTGAATTGGAAGTAAATTTGATTTGATTTGAATTTGAGTTCTTTTGCACTATAATAAAAAAATATGATAATAAGAGAGTAACGATTCTATTTGCTCGAAGTTTATAAAGTTGACAGCCTCCTAAATCCCCCAAACCTCGATCAAAATGCGTAGATTCACTATTCATACAACCAGCTACTATAATAGCATAAAAGTATCCGAATGAAGCTCAGACTTACCTGATTTTGGTTCAACTACTATTCCACCATACTATTACCACGGACTAGTTCCATATTGGAGGAGAAAATCTTCAGAGAAGTTTATTGTAATGTACGTTTTCCTGAATTCGAATTTCTCAATTCGAACTAGGTCATATTCAAGTGCTTTTGAACTCTCAAGGGAACATTTTCTAGAGAAATGATATTTTATATTCAATGAAATCACTTCGAAGTTTGTCAGTTACCATTTTATCTTAATCTAACAACTTCTTTCAACAAGGATAACATTTTTATCGAGTTTTGCATAGGCACTTACGTTATTCCTGAGCTCATTACTTGAAAGAGCTCGTTATTTACTTCTCCATTCCAGAATGTACATACTAATTAACTGGGACTGGCGAAATATCAGCAAATTTCAGGTCGTTCTTAGCACAGCACACGTAACTTTTTCTTAGCGTTCTCAACAACCTGTTACAACTTGGATTGAGACATCAGTTTCACGCCCGGGCTTACAAGTAATTATTTGTGTAGTGTTTCAAGCGACAGCGAACGCAAATAAAAATTGCTGTAATCAACAGCTTAATAGGATTTTTTCACACATGGCAAGTGTATACGTGAGCTGACAGACAAGTGCTGTGGCTTACGGTGTTTGAAAGATGGCCAGCCATCTCTGCTCTGCGTGCACCCTCAGCATGTTATTGACCGGAAGAAAGTCGCAACAGTGCTCGTAGCAGTGAATTCCCAGCGAGAGACTTATGACGAGGGCGGGCGCTTATGACAGCTGAATTAATAGGGAGCACGCAAGTTCGCTTCGTTCTGCGACCGACGCGACCCCTCGTGTACGTCGCTGACAACTACTACAGTTCATTTTTTTAATTTCGAATCTAATTACGCAGTACAAGAGATCGAAAAATACCATGTTGTACCTTGTTGGGAGTTTTTTCCATCTGAGAATCAAATTGCGCGGAGCTGATGATTATATTAATTCTTGCGTGTTGTTATGCGTAGAGATTTCAATTCTAATCAGCCACAAGATGTGATTGAACCATTGAACCCCTTGGGACTCATTTAATCGTTCACTGCAATTTTGTTAATTCAAATTCTGTGATTATATTCTTTTGATGCTCCTGTAAAACAATATTAATGCTATGACCTGTTGCTGTAATAAAATTATAACTACTATACCACTGATGTGTCTTTTGCATCATCATAGAAACAATCCTGCAGTGATAAGTTTGAAATTAATAGAAATCTATTTCAAAGAATTATTCTTTGGGTAGAAATTTGTTATTTCTCAAGACAAAGACAATACTATCAACTTAACTGTAATGTCTGCTTTTTTTGAGGCAGAAGAGCTACATTTGAAATTTGATAGAATATTTCCCTATTTAGTTGAGCACTACACAATATGATAATCTTATGAGGCAGAGGAAATATGATAGATCTCAGAATATTTCACATGGTATTCTTGTTGAATGAATATCCTAGATATCAGTTGATAATGAGTACAATGGATGAAAGCTACGCCTAGTTGAAGACGCAATCCACTAGAATAGATCACAATGGAATATTCAACTATATAAGCTATGAAATACATAATATTGACATAATGGACATATAACTTAGCAAGTATTATCGACTCCAAAGCACGTTCGTTCTTCATTTTTCTTATGAATACAATTCTAAAACACATACTTGGGGACCCAACAGACATTGTTAAAATCAAAGGTAACCAAATCTATTAGAATATAAACGTAGTTCTTGAATCTCAATCACTAGGCCTAATCAGGAATCAGTTAGTTACTCAACTCATTGTTTTCAGGTTTCCGAGATC
Organism: Laodelphax striatellus; assembly: GCA_017141395.1. NCBI lineage: Eukaryota > Metazoa > Arthropoda > Insecta > Hemiptera > Delphacidae > Laodelphax > Laodelphax striatellus. The sequence continues at coordinate 32,177,474 of CM029531.1, read as the reverse complement.
ATTGTTGTTCAACTTCTATCCAGTGAGTGTGAATGGTCTGTATGGAATTGATTTCAGAAGAACAGAATATTGATGTTTTCAGACATTAAAGGGATAGAAGAGGAGTACTATGATTGGAGTGATCACTATATTATTTTTCATTCTGCACTGGAGTTGTGATAAATTGAAAAGTAGTTCCAAATCACAACTGTTATTCCTAACCCACTATTCCACATTTTAAGCAACTTTTTACAACTTATTCTTGGTTTTTTCCATTCCTGCTTGTTTTCGTTGTGAAGTCTTAATGGCTAATCGATTCAGACATGAGCTCAATTATAATAAAAAAGTAGAGAATTTTCACATTTCAACCTACATTACAATAATTCATTAATCGCACAGGTCATTTCGGGGTACGCGAACTAGTTTGGCTGGTCTAATCTGAACGGTATCGCATGAGAAAGAAGGTACTTTTCTCAGAGAAATTTCGGCGCTCAGGAAGAGAGATGGCCGTTTGACGGACAGGTACAGTACTTGGACGGACGGTTTACATAATAGAGCACGAAAACTCAGCGATATACTATAATTTTCTTATCAGAATGAAAGGATCACTCACGGATGTTTGGTGAAATAGATTACCGCCACTAATAATTACACGCTGATATGATGTGCACTTATGATGTTTAATTTTCGACCGAATGGAAAGGTAATCATTATCTGTTACTCGATTAACTCCATAAACTCTTTTATAGTAGTTGTTCATAGAATTGAGTATGTTAGTGATATGAGATACCTAAGAAATTCCACTTGACTTTCATGAAGATTGAAAAATCCCTTCCATATTTGAATAATCTTACGCTGTAACTTGTTTTTCACTCAAGTCGAATGAAATTTGATAAAATATAAGAGAATCATTCAATAAAGTGGAACACAAAGTTGGATGTGACTGCATTGTAAAATCAGATCTACTAAGACTTGATATAGCCTACAAGACGCACAAATGGAGTGATTATGAATTGAAATAATCGACGTGGTTTTTTTAAAGAAAACCCCCATATTTGATTTCACTACATAACTAAAATCGATAAAAATAACATAAGACTGTATCTTACTAGTAATACACTGTAATACAATTTATTATATTATTATGCTTATGGCTTTTAATAGCGGGGAGACCCTTTCGGGTGTTCCGCTTCGCCGAATCATCCAATTTCCGTAATGGGAAATGTGGAAAAGATATAGGTTATGTAGTCCAACATTGAATTTCACTGAATTTTCACGAATCAGTTCCAGAAATCTTCAAAATTGAATTATTTTGATTTATAGACTGTAATACAATAATTAAGATAGACTGTTCCTTAAATAGACTGCATTTCTCATCTGCATAAGGAAAAGCTATAATATTTAAAAAAAAAATAATGTGGAGTTTTTCTGCAAGAGACACATTCTATTTAGAATAGTTATTATTATGGCTACATATATGATAATTTTGATAAACGAATCGCATTTGAACTGGATGTGACTTACAGAATAAAAAAGTAATAGAAATTATTCAACAAAAACTCAGCTATTGCTCAAGTTTTTAAAACGTAGAAATGACGAAAATCGAGTGAAAATTCCGAATAATTCGGAGAAATGGCACTTTCCATCAAATGCTTCATCAAGAGTTAGGAATTAGGAATATTAGGGAAATATTAGGAATTCTATCAATCCGAGTGTAGGCATTCTCACATAAAATTAAGTTCTGATAATTGTAATTACTGATGAAAGCTTTACAAAATATCGTAATATATGAAGAAATTCTTGATAATTAGATGAGTATAAATGACGAATGAAAAATTTCATTTTTAGCTGCTCATACAATGAAATACTGGATTCATTACCGCATTTAATTGATCCTAAAATACACCCTGAATGCTGAAATGAAATTCGGACAATTTTTGTTGACGGGATAACAAATAATGATGGGGCGCTATCATTATCAGGCCATAAATAATGTCAGTTAAGGCATAACCAGTGCTGATATCCAGTTAATGTGTGAGGGCAGAAGATTCAGGTGAGATGAAAAGAGATGTATGTGTGTGCATATGTGAGAGCGAGTGAGTAAACATTGCAATGACTTGCAGAAGGTATGCTGCGTGAGAAAGAAGCCCGAACTCCCGAAACTAATGGCAGCCCGTTACGAACAATGACTCGACTTCTCACCAGTTCGACTCCTCTAATGTTTTCTACTCTCTCGATAATTTGGCCAAGTGACGTAATTACCGTTTGCCACTTGTCAGAAACTATCCTAACCCCCCCACCCCAACACAAACTCCTCCAATCAAGAGAAGAAATTGACGCCGGATAAATTAAATGAAATAGCCAGGGGTGAGAAAATATTTCTCAGTCATTTATTAATTTATAAGGCGTTGCCATCGGCAAGTATTGGTCAATGAAATTGTCTTCGATAATCATAAATCAAAGGTATTGGAACATCAGCCTGAGACAGAGTCTGATTCAGAGGTTCAATATTTCTTATTCCCAGGGTTTATTATGTCATTTTGTTCTGTAGACTAAATAAAAATATCCCATAGTTGGCATATTCATTTTATATTTTACATTAGTTGATGAACAGACTGATTGAAAATCGACTGGTAATCGAATTTACGTATAGAAAAAATTTGACGTGATTTGAGTGAAGATTAATACAGAAGTTCGAACACGTCCTTGATATTCTGATTTATAAATATAGGAGCAGAGCTCTTATGAAGGATCAACTGATAAATATACTCTCATAAATTACCTACACACAAGCCTAGATCTAATGTGGGCATACCCCTCACAAAAAAGAAATAATATTATATCAGATTTGAGCTTCCGGGTTTTCCTTCCAACATGACTTATTGAGAAAATAGGAAAGTTACTCATTCTAAGACAAGCTATAATAATTAAAAATTTTTCACAAATAGAAGAATGAAGAATGGCGTTTACTGATCAAATGCCCAGAAATGCGCGATAGAGGTCGGAAAAATATTGATGGCTCAAAAGAAGCTAATTTCTGAATCATTATTTTTTATTCATAGCTAGAAACTCAATATGAAACTAAATTGAATGATTATAACATCACACTATAAAGAAGTCAGAGCCTTGATTTTTTAATAAACGTTGGTTATTATCCAAAACGAAAAATTTGAATTCGAATCTGACCGCTCTTCTCGAGAGTTATGTTGAATGTCATTCTCAAGACAAAAGAAAAGTTATAAAAATATCTTATTATTGAGAATCCAAGAATCCAGTCTCAAAACATCATAAGCAAAATATGGTCTTGCAGTTTTCATTCCTGTTGGGAAATCTATCAAACTGATCAACAGAGATATTAGAACCTGCTCATTATCACTCACAATTAATCGCGTAACGGCTTCCAAGAGTACGTGATTGACTGTTGTTTCAAGACACAGCATAATTAAAGGTCTTGGCGAACCAAGAGCACATACACCTTATTATTAATATAATAATTAATGTGATTATTCAAAGTAATTGCAGAGATTATTCATCACTGTGGCGAGGGCGTTCCGGTAGCAAAGCGTTTAGAAAGCTATTTCTGGATTGGAAAACTATTCCAATGTCGAAGGGAGTATTTTATTCTGTTGGAAATTAGAATTGTATGGCTGTTAAAAGCGTTAAAGAGACGTAAAAGAAAGACGGGCTGCATTAGCGTGACTATTATAATAATTGTAACCGATTGAGATTGTTTCACAGAGTATTAACAGTAGAGCTATATAAATAACAGTAGCAGTTCACGTGGTAGCTATAACGGGGGTTGAGGCGACAGATTTAACTTAGGGTCAACACAGACGGTATTATGTGCTAAGCACGTGTTAAGTTCCTCCCCAAGTCCGCAGTTGAACGGTTACAACAGCCTGATCAGTGCCTACCATGCTTAAATGGCTTAATAAATAAGTAGCAACGGTTCAAGTACTAGAGTAGGTGGATTCCAATGCACTTGATGCAAGCTAGAACGTTGTAGGTGTGGTCCAAAATGGTTGACTTGTTCTTTTTCCAACGTTTGGAATGCATATAATTGTTGTCATCTTGTAAGCACCCTTAAATAAAAATGTTAATGAGTGAAATTATCTCATGTTCACCTGTTTTATATCTTCATTATGCACCAACAAGGACGGAGAAAGATTTTTTCTGTCAATTAAACTCATTATTTGTAATCTGCTTTCTCAACACTCTCCTGTTTGAAATTCCTCACCATTCAAAATTTTTATGAGTAGTGAATTTATTACAAATAATAAAACTCATAATGATTATCATTATTATAATACAATATAATAAAAGAAAGCGAATGATCAGTCACAGTATGGGAAATAACAGTGTTTTTTTTATATCGACTATATCAAGTTAGTTATCCGTTGGCTATTATGCGCCAGGAATAAGAACGGCTGCAGAATCGGTCAAACCCAGAGAGATTAGAATAATTCTTCTTCACTACTTTCTGGTCAGACCGAAATCCGTTCAAGAAAAGACAATATTTCTATTCTATTTCTCAGGATTTAAATATTCTTTGGGAAAGAATTTTCTAATGAATGTATTATCTGTGAAATAATCGTGATGAAGATGGAATTATTTTCAATGCTATCTATTGGGAAGAATATTTTCTTTGTTTCAAGTGATCGACCTGAAAAATTAGTGAACCGCTGAAGAAGTTCGAAATCACAATTATTAATGAGTCATTAACAATTATTACTTAGAAATTATCCTTTTTTGGTCAACAATATGTTTTTATTTTATTTTACGGAGATTGCATTGTGGAAGTCGAAACTGATATAAATTCGTTAGCCTATTGGTTTGTTTAAGCCTATGAGACTTCAATTCAGCCTGTTAATCTTTCTCTATTATCAGTCAATCTATTGAGACAAATTCATGATGTCGTGTTTCCATTTGTTTGAAATTGAATTAAAAATCATATGCCAAAACATCATTCTTGATAGATCGAATTTAAATTAAAATTCGAATAAAGTAAAGACTGCATAAGAACATTCTTGTTCAATTCTTGGCTTGTTGAGCCTCAATGTACTTTATATGATGTAAATATTCGATTCTATACATTGTATCATTGAGATTCTCATATGTTCTTTATTTTTGCTCATACTTCCTGCATTCTAGTGTTGAAGGTGCATTGAGTGACTCTATGAACAACTTCTTGTGTGGGTTCTGAGCCTTTCAAAATAAGATTTTATAGCGTGAAGATTAATCAAATTTCAAATTACATATTGCCCATAACGTATAATATGTATACTTCATCATAAAAATTCAAAAACTCGATTGGCATCTCATCAACTAACAAGAGATTTTAATATCTCAACTCTATTAATAAATTTTATATGGATGAGAAAACAAGACATAAATTCTGATATTTTATGAAAATATTTGTATGCGATGTAACACTTAGATTTATATTCTTTGATGTTTTTATGACCATGTCTTTTAACGAGGATAAGAGGTTGCTCAAAAATTATCATGCAAAATGTCTATTGAGATTGATGAACCGCTAGTTCGTTCATTCAACTGGACGATGAAGCAAGGGGATGAACTGAGAGCGAATGAAATTAGTTGTTGATGTAAGATAATGTCTTGGTTTAATGCATTGTATTGATTGATGAGAATGCATGGGGAAAGATTTATCTTGAAAATAAATCAAGTTGAATCTACTAGAAATGAAGTGCAGTTATAAAGATGGTTAATTCTTCTGAAACACCTCAGTGAACCATCAAACAAGGTTATTAAAGCATGGAATACACATTCTAACCTTCAGGACGGTTATCACCCGGGTTTCAGAAGCATTTATTATGATTCGTTGTTAATTAATTTGAAATCTTGAACAACGGGTTCAAGATTCTCTCTCTATTGCTCATTCGTGATGATCATGAATCGACTAGGTAGTGCATTCAGTGCAAGGGATGTGGAAATGAGCGAGTTTTTTAAATGGATTTACCTAATCATAATGGAAAGTAGATTTATGAGAGAAATCCCAGTTTATTAAAAATTTGATTTTATGTCAGCCTACTAGTAAAGTGAGAGATTGAGAGAAGTCATAAACCTATAACATTTACTAGATAGCTAGGAAAAATCAAACTAATACTTCTATCATTTTCTAGAACTCAACTCAGAACAATAATTTTCCTACGATCATTTGTGGAATCAACGGTCTTTTTTGTCCTGTTAGATTTGACCTCGTTTAATATGACCTAATTGACTTTCATCCAGTTTTAATATAGCATTATACTGTGTAAGATCTTGTATACGGATGCTATTGCATTAGATAATTCAAAAAACCAATCTGTGCTTTTTGTAGTGGTTCGATTGGAATGCTATACAGATATCAGTATTTTGAAAAAAATTCAATAATGTTGAATTGATAAATATTTTGCTTTCTATTATTCAGAAAAATTGTGTTGAAGATGACCAAAGAGTGTCATTATAATCCTGACCTCCTTGGTGTGGGTTGTAACCTTGTACACCTCCTTCGCAAACATCAAGAGCTTCATCTGAATACTGTGGTCGAATAAAATTGTAAGTAACCAACTATACAGTACTAACTTATTCTACCCTTGAGCTTCATCAGCAGTCTTCGGGATGCCTAACAAACTCTAGGTAGGTCAATATTTTGCATATAAATTTGCAAGCACACATTTCTCTTCCACTGCGTGGACATGATTTATTTTGATTGAACAAGTTTATTAATGCTTAGCCGCTTGGTGAGCGCGCTTGTTCTGTGGATCAATTTACAATTTGCACTGTTCAAGAGGGCGATCTTCATCCTATTTACGCGCCAGTCTCGAAACTCGTCTTTTTCAATGCAGATTAGCTTGATGAAACATAAATCGCGGCTGTAAGATGCTTACATTCTGATCGCTAGATCTATTCTTCAATGGTGAGCAGACAGGAAAAATCTTTGCGAAAGTCCACATCAATACATTGGTCTGAGATCAGCTCGTATCACTATCATGTAATAATACGAACTATTTGCATTCCATCTGAAAACTCTTTTCAATGCTCATTGCTCAACTTCATACTAAATCACGAGTCTCTGGCCTCCTGACAACATACTGATGTACCTTCTTCTTCTTATCATTGTTAATAGGACCGGCGTTGATGACTAAAAATAGTCATAGAACATTTCAAATTATGTAAAATACAAATCTCCAATCACATAAATTTGAAAAAAATTAACTGACCTCAATATGGATTTGTTGCAAATCGAAGGGGCCGTTAGCTGAAGTGGCTTATCGCTTGTCCTATGAAAAAAGGTTCCTGGTTTGATCCCAGTTCAATGAAGTTATTTTTTCAAGAACTGAAACGAAAGATGTCTTCCGGAGAAGACATCAAGCCGTTTTGTGAGAACACACACACCCATTAATCACTCACGCACAAACCTAGAGCTTATGATTACATCACCACATCACCCTCGAAACCCCTTTTCCTTTCATTTCTATTGTATTCATCCAGAATCTTTGAGAATAATTTGTGATATTGTCACGATACAAATTCTGGCAACCAAATAAAGCCTCAATAAAATATTGTCAATGACCACTAAGTGCTGGTATTATAATAGATAGCACAATTAACGGTAAGCTGACCTAATTTAGCAGTACTCAATATTGATAAAATAATGATAACAAGGAAGCGAGCTCCGACTCACCACCAAAAGTCTCTGACTCATATCACGTTGTATATTTATTTGTATTCTTTGATGTTAATTTATGTAATTGAAAAATCCAAATCTTGAAGATGGCCATAACCTTCATCCAAAAATATCAAAACACACCACTGCCTATATGGATCATCTACTGAAAGATGTCAATGCCAATAAAATCATTGGAAAAATTATGATTCATCAATTATTTATAAAATGTATAAATACTTAATCCACATATGTTAACTTGCTATTAAATAATGCATATTATTATTTGTACTCACCAAAAATATCATCCCAAGCCGGTGAAATAATGTATATACAGGTCTCATATCTTCGGTGGTTTCACGAACATAGCAATATGTTTTGGAAATATTTGTTGTATATGAGATTATACTATTTTAGGAGTCAGTTATTTTTATAGCATAAAATATTTGGATGTATATTAAGTTAGCAATAAACTTTCAGTTCACCTTTTGAATTTGGCAGTGGAGTTGAAAAGTAGGGAATATTTTTAAAGGCATCTTCCAAAAATAAAAATAAAAATTGAAAGGATTTTAATGTCCTATATGTTATTTTGTATTATATATAATATATCGCATATTATTTAAATGGTTATTGTAGCTAAATGTTGGAACTACTTTGTGCATTGTACTGACGTCAAAAAACACGATATTAAATTGACCAATCACAGCCCAGCATTTCATTAAAAATTCTAGAATGTTCTATTGAAAATTCTGTTTTCCTTGAATTTTAGCAAGGGTAACTCTCTTCCGTTTGAGACTCCTTAGAGAGCAGTCACTTTTGAGCACATACGTGCAGTTTAACTGTTTTAAAATGTAATCAGTTTCATTTTCAATCTTAATGTTTTCAAGCTGTGATATATTAAGCTGTGGCAATGTATAATTGATTAAATTCATGTAAAGTCGCGGAAATGTTATAAACCATGGTCCAGAGCCAAGCAGTATCGTGAGATGACACACGGAATCCAATCTACCCCTGAGATGGCTGCCTAAACCAGGATACGGTAACCAACGTCGAAGCATCGCCAATACTGTGAGTGATCCGTTTTATTAATCCTTTGGCCAAAGGCGCGAAAAGCCTCTTTTAAAGTGAAATAGTGGGGAAAAATTATCATACTGCGTGAAGCATAGAAACATGAGCTCATGGTCTAGTAGTTAAGACATTCATAATTTTAGAGATTTTGTACTATCTTATTTGCCAGGCAAAATACCCACACCCACGCTCTACCGAAAATATAAATTTTGTAACAAGCTATTTATTGTTATTAACAATTATTAATGAAACTTGTAAAATTCATTTAATTGTCCAAGTTGTGTGTTCTAAAGGAACAGGAGAATATACTCCAAGTTTTTCACCTAATTACTGGGTTTTCTAGTCGTTCTTGCACCTGTCTTGGCAATCCCAATTGATACATTAAATTTATTTAATTTATGAAAATATCAGTATCCTGGATGAGCCCTTGCAAGGCCAAATTTTGACATGCCCAGTCACGTAAGGAGTATGCTTAGCCAAGTGTGTTACGTAAGTGGATTGAGATCTTGTCTTTGATGCGTGACTATAGTCCATCACTTAGCTCTCCCTTATCTTGTGACACATTTGACTATATTTGCTTGATCCTGACGTCACGGGACATACAACATAAAAATAATAGTTTGTACATACATGACCCACAACATAGTAATGTTACACATGGCACCATAACGTGGGGCTGTTACACATGGCACCCAACATGGCGGCCTGACGGAGATGTACAGGATTTCTTTATTAAGAAAGCCAAAAAATTTGAACTCAGAAATCACAGAGTTGATGGTTGAAAACTTTTTGAAATTGAAAATACACCTTATGGAATTGCCAAGCTTTAATAAAGCAGTTAATAAATTGGAATATTGATTTCATTATTAAATTATTCCTGAGGAGACGTCGAGGAAGAGTATACTCAGATATATCGCCAACAATTTAAAGAGATATACGCACCTATTGCTATGAATCACACTCTGTGATCATTTGAATAATTATTTTAGGTAGCCTAACAAGAAAGCCAGCTTATTTAACCTTGAAATTAAAGCTTTAAAGGTACCAAAATATTATTAGTTTACCAAGAGCATTAAGGTCTTGGGGGCTTATTAATTTGTTAACCAATTTGTTAATTTAAGCAAAATCCCCAAAAAAGCGATATCATAGGCAAAATATTAAGAGTATTAACTGTTTATTTATTGTTTATATGTGATAGTTTGAAAATCGCCAGATTATTAATGAGCATTGAATATAGGGCTATTTATTAATAGTTACCATATATAAAATTTATTTACTAGTAATTACCAGGTATCTATTGATTTAACTATCATTGCCTGCTTATTTTGTGCATGTTTATTTGTAATAAGTCTTGGAAAATTTATTGTCTCACTGTATATATCACTTATCACTCAATCCTTTCGGTCAACATTTCACTGCACTTGAGTCACTATCGCACTCGCGCCGCGCATTCATTTCCACGCCGCGCATACACCCTTCGTGCCGCGCATCTATTTCCACGCCGCGCCTACACCCTTCACGCCGCGTTCACACCATCGGACCGCGACATCCTTGGATTTCACCACTAGCCCAGCTGTCCAAATCCTAACTCACCATCATGGAGAACCTCTCAGCCAACTCATCTGTATCCTACATAGAGCTGGGAGACAACAACACTTTGCGAGAAGTGACCATACCCAACACCGAGGCAACAAACAACACTGATGAGACAGCGCCCAGGGAGCAAGACGCAGGAAGTGTCACTAGCGCCAACTTCGACCCTGAAAATCTTCGTCAGATGTCTTCCACCCGCCTGGAACCAGATGTCAGCCCGACAGAAGTGCCTCCACGTACGCCGTCACCTACTACTGTCAATCCTACTACACAACTCACGCCAGATGAACTGAGTCCATTAACTTCCAGATTAATAAATGACACTCCAACCGATTTGGTCACCCTCATGCTCAAAATAAGTAATGACCTCAAAGATTCCCAAGAGAAACTGGGTAGTCGAATAGATAGTCAAATCAATAATCAAACGGAAAAAATGGAGAAGATGGATAGGGAGTTGAAAGAGGACATGAAACAAATGAATAATCAAATAGAAAAAATGGATGGAGGATTGAGAGTAGAGATCAGAGACATCAGGGGAGAGATGAAAGATATGAGAAAGCAGTTAGATGACACTACTGTATGCCTCAACAAAAGAATGGATGACATGCAGGTGAATTTGAGGAAGGAACTGAGTGAAGATTGGAGCAAGCATGCGATTGAACTGGAAAACAAGGTCATGCAAAACGTAAGTGAACACACTGATGGATTAAACAAAAAACTAGAAAATCTTGAAAAACAAACCAAAACCGACATACAACAGGCAGTAGAGAAACCGAAGATAGAGTGTGTCACCACATACAAGGATTCGGAAAAGCAAATTAGAGATTCCACCCAGCCACAAGAAAATCTGTACAGGAAATTAACACTCAACTAAGCCTAACTAACACATCTCTAAATACCACTCAAATCCAAGTTGAAAGTCTAGTAACCGACATACAACAGGCAGTAGAGACACAGAAGACAGAGTGTGTCATCACCTACCAGAATTTGGAAAAGCTGATTAGAGATTCCACCCAGCCACTAGAAAAATCTGTACAGGAAGTTAACACTCAACTAAGTCTAACAGACACATCACCGAATACCGCTTCTAATACTGATAAAGATAATAATCCACCACCTTCTACTAATATACCATCAAAACAAATGGAAAAGCAAGCAATCCATCAGGGAAAAAGTCCAGCGGTGACCATCATGCAAGACTAGGAGGAGAGAAAACTTATAAGACTCTGACGGTTCAAATTCCGGCAGCCCAGAGCAAAGCTAAACGGCAGTCCAGCAAAATAAACAGTAAAGTGTATCACAACTCAGGCTTTCATCGGAAGCATGCTCGATATAAAAGCCGACAGCTTTTGAGCATTATGCATGTTTTCATCGGCGGCACACTCGCTTCAAGCCCGCCCTAAAGCCAAGAGATTGTAAAAACATGCTCAATATAAAAGTCGACAGTTTTCGAGCATTCTGCATGTTTTCATCGGCGGCATACTCGCTTCAAGCCCGCCATAAAGTCAGGAGATTGTAAAATTTGGACACCAAAACCTAACCTCTCTTGAGACGTTGATCAACTACCCACAACCAACCGCCAACATAACCTAAATCGCCCACATCTGGTATACGAAAGGTTAATAAGAGCAGCTTCAGGACCCTGAAATATTTCGTCTATTTGGTACGAGAACCTCGCCAACATTAAACCCTACTATAGAGAATGAACAATATCATTCCTAAGAACCACATGCTTCCGGTTTGGAGATAAACGAAAAAGTGATTTTTCTACAACAGGATTCAAACTAACATGAGCCAGAAATCGTCCCAAGGATGTACTACGACGCCTGACCGTATTAATTACGCAAAATAAGTGATATTGAACTTTTAGAAAAATACACAGTTATGTTAATAAAATAATTGATGGCCAACGATCGCCATATTTTCTAATCAAACCAAACGGAATCCTAACGGTAAATTATTACCAACTTCAAATATTAGTAAGAAATTACCTTCTTTTCCAAGACTTACTATGTTATTATATCATATATTTGTTAGTATTAGTAAATATCTGAATTTTTGTTAGCTTCTACGAAGTCATACGTTATGCACATAACCAAAAACACATATGTTATGATGTCTACTTGTGTGTAGACGATATATTGTACACATACGATAGGCCAAGGCCACATAAATCGAACAGCATGTATATATTCCATACTTCACAGCTGTGAAAGTTTATAATCAAATTGTTATAATGTAGCCAGTATTATTAAGTAAATTTTGTTAAAACTAAGATTAACACATATTTTGATATTATTATTGAATGTTTATTTATTTGTAACCATAAGTGTTTGCATGGCAGTGAACATTGAGTCAAGTGGTGAAACCACAGATTACGATTGTGAGCCCTAGGCTAATAACTTTGTCAATCGATAAAACAAGTCGGCACCCATTTAAGTTACCTGCTATTTCCTTCAGATCAGTTACCGGAGTTATTGTGAATCTATCCATGTAAATTGTTTGAGAGCTTTATTTATGTCATTTATTGTCTAGCAGAACTTATGAGTTTGAATTGTATTGTATTTTCGAGTGTCATCTGAGATAACCTCACATACCTTTTGTGCATCAGCGCTTGTAGAGATTCCTTCGGCACCTGGCATACTCTTTGGTTTGACATGTCGTCATCATAGTATTGTTTAGCCGCCAACTTTTGAATTCTCATATTGCTCTTTTAGATGTATTATCCTTGCTCTATTTTTCTCAGCTAAATGCTTGATTTTTTGTGTAAATCACTGCCATGATTAGATGTTACGCTTCTGTAAATCTTATGAGTAGGTAACGTAGAATGTTTCCGAATTCGAGTCGGGAGGTAAGCTAATATGAGACAGTTGTGTTCACATATTTTTAGAGCCTTCTTTATGTTATGTGAGATCTTAGAAAATTTGCCTCGTTTTTTTGTATAGTTATACAAACTCGCTCTATCTGCAGCTTATTAAAAGCTTATTTATTCGCTCATTTATATAACTATAGGGGCTTCTGTCACGATACAAATTCTGGCAACCAAATAAAGCCTCAATAAGATATTGTCAATGACCACTAAGTGCTGGTATTATAATAGATAGCACAATTAACGGTAAGCTGACCTAATTTAGCAGTACTCAATATTGATAAAATAATGATAACAAGGAAGCGAGCTCCGACTCACCACCAAAAGTCTCTGACTCATATCACGTTGTATATTTATTTGTATTCTTTGATGTTAATTTATGTAATTGAAAATCCAAATCTTGAAGATGGCCATAACCTTCATCCAAAAATATCAAAACACACCACTGCCTATATGGATCATCTACTGAAAGATGTCAATGCCAATAAAATCATTGGAAAAATTATGATTCATCAATTATTTATAAAATGTATAAATACTTAATCCACATATGTTAACTTGCTATTAAATAATGCATATTATTATTTGTACTCACCAAAAAATATCATCCCAAGCCGGTGAAATAATGTATATACAGGTCTCATATCTTCGGTGGTTTCACGAACATAGCAATATATTTTGGAAATATTTGTTGTATATGAGATTATACTATTTTAGGAGTCAGTTATTTTTATAGCATAAAATATTTGGATGTATATTAATTTAGCAATAAACTTTCAGTTCACCTTTTGAATTTGGCAGTGGAGTTGAAAAGTAAAGAATATTTTTAAAGGCATCTTCCAAAAATAAAAATAAGAATTGAAAGGATTTTAATGTCCTATATGTTATTTTGTATTATATATAATATATCGCATATTATTTAAATGGTTATTGTAGCTAAATGTTGGAACTACTTTGTGCATTGTACTGACGTCAAAAAACACGATATTAAATTGACCAATCACAGCCCAGCATTTCATTAAAAATTCTAGAATGTTCTATTGAAAATTCTGTTTCCTTGAATTTTAGCAAGGGTAACTCTCTTCCGTTTGAGACTCCTTAGAGAGCAGTCACTTTTGAGCACATACGTGCAGTTTAACTGTTTTAAAATGTAATCAGTTTCATTTTCAATCTTAATGTTTTCAAGCTGTGATATATTAAGCTGTGGCAATGTATAATTGATTAAATTCATGTAAAGTCGCGGAAATGTTATAAACCATGGTCCAGAGCCAAGCAGTATCGTGAGATGACACACGGAATCCAATCTACCCCTGAGATGGCTGCCTAAACCAGGATACGGTAACCAACGTCGAAGCATCGCCAATACTGTGAGTGATCCGTTTTATTAATCCTTTGGCCAAAGGCGCGAAAAGCCTCTTTTAAAGTGAAATAGTGGGGAGAAATGATCATACTGCGTGAAGCATAGAAACATGAGCTCATGGTCTAGTATTTAAGACATTCATAATTTTAGAGATTTTGTACTATCTTATTTGCCAGGCAAAATACCCACACCCACGCTCTACCGAAAATATAAATTTTGTAACAAGCTATTTATTGTTATTAACAATTATTAATGAAACTTGTAAAATTCATTTAATTGTCCAAGTTGTGTGTTCTAAAGGAACAGGAGAATATACTCCAAGTTTTTTACCTAATTACTGGGTTTTCTAGTCGTTCTTGCACCTGTCTTGGCAATCCCAATTGATACATTAAATTTATTTAATTTATGAAAATATCAGTATCCTGGATGAGCCCTTGCAAGGCCAAATTTTGACATGCCCAGTCACGTAAGGAGTATGCTTAGCCAAGTGTGTTACGTAAGTGGATTGAGGTCTTGTCTTTGATGCGTGTCTATAGTCCATCACTTAGCTTTCCCTTATCTTGTGACACATTTGACTATATTTGCTTGATCCTGACGTCACGGGACATACAACATAAAAATAATAGCGTTACACACATGACCCACAACATAGTAAATGTTACAATATTTATCACTTCATGGGACAATTACGAGAGGCGATGATGAGCATATTACATTACATCACTTGAGTAGACAAGAATGATATTATATCTCCGAAATCCGCTTCAATATGATAACCTTTATAAAGAATGTCATTATCATTATATTTTATTGTTTTATTTATCTTATTGGTGATTTCCATCCAAGCCAATAATAGTAAATATAACTTGTAATGAAGAATTTTCTCTTTAGTGAATTTTTCTGTAGCACGTTCTTCACTTTATCTGCATGATCACTCTTCCTGTTGCAGGGTGGGAGTGCATTGTGTCTGAAGCTTCAGGGCTTACTGGAGGGAAACTGCATTGATTGCAACTGCTTTGGTTTGATCGTTTTGATGACCACGACGGCGACTGAAAATTGCAGAGATCCTGACAAATCTAGTCTTCGTCGTGAAGACCTCAGGCCTGCAACACATTATTCCTATCTGTCAAGGGCGCCACATACAGTTAATAGTTTCGAACCGTTAGCTAGCTCCCAAGAATAAGTTTTTTGCAGTTTTTCATATTGAAGAACATTATGAGAATATGATGAGATAGGGAGTGAATATAAATGGAATAATTCATTGTATATAAAATCTGAATGACTCATTAATTTATTATCAGATCTTAAAATCTACCCACTTAAGAAAGAATATGAGAGCTTGTTAGTTAACCAACGTGTACGTTGGATCTCTTGAGTCGTGGCTTTAGAAATTATTCCAAAGTTTTCTCAGGAATACAATAAAGTCGAATGTTTTCCGCGTTTTCCAGATTTTGGAGTGTTTCTCTTCAAGTGGTTTCGCGTTCTTAATGTGTTTCCCCAACATTTCCACGGACGACTTGAGGGTAGGGCAACATCGCACACCGCTAACTTCAATGACAGTTCTCAGACGTATGTTTCCTGGCCTGATTATCTCACGTTTTGGCAATGTTCCTCGCCCTCTTAGGTCTCCCGACTTGTCAATATGTGACTTTTTTCTGTGGGGGTACCTTAAGAACTGTGTTTATAATCAATCACAAACTACGAAATTTGGACGAGTTGAAGAAAGCATCCAAGAAATTTCTGCCATCCTTGCAAAGATTTCAGTCCGACTTATGATGTCAGATCCCAACAGCTTAGAACTCAGATTACAACAAAACATGTAAATTATAGACTACTCATAAAGTACAGTATCTGAGTAAGTAACTTTACCTCAAATCCGTTGAGAAACAAGTTTTTTAACGTGTCTCAAGTAAGCGTTGATTCAAAAACATCAAGACCGTTTATTTATACTTTTCAACTGTTTCTGAACAAAAACTTTACCTGATAATTATTATAAGAAAAGCTAATTTAAAGGTTGTTGACTTTAATTAATTTCTTGCCTCATCAGTTTTTTGCTATTTTCTAAAGTTCAATCTCATTTTCTCACTTACCATTCCTCTATCTGCGTACTTTCGACAACTTCTGAATTGAGCTCTGATGTCACTTTTTTCTATGTTGAACTCTGGGAATCAATTGGACAAAATAATATAGGTCATGATGGCATTTAACAATACTCAAAGGAGTCTTTCAGTTACTTCTGAAAGAAAGTTGGAGAAAAGAAGAATATCAAACGAAAAAATAAACGAATTATCATTGAATGTAATCTCTAATCAATAAACGATAAACAATATTAATAATCTTTTTCAGTTTCAATTATTGTTCAGAGGGTTTAGCATGCTTCATTTTTCTCTGCTAGCTGAAACCTCTTTCTCTATCTAACACAAAAACTTTATTATACTAAACTTAAAACTTTATTTTATTAAACTTTGATATGTGAACACAATATTGATCAGAATGCAAATTGATGACATAAAATTCCAAGTTTGCCTACGGGATCATGAGTGTGTTGAGAATCATATTAAAACCAACCATTAAAATGACATAATAAAGATGCTAATAATAAAGCTTGACATAGACATCGAATGTAGACTATTCGCGCAACAATGAAATACGATACGGATGAGTTATTCGAAGTGCTTATAACTTTTATGATGATGGAATAGTGTATTATATTAAATCATTGATTATGTAGATGGACATTACGAGGTTCCTCCAGACGCGAATCTCGACGCCTGTCTCTGTTCAGCAATAGAAAAACTTCAATGCTTTCGATAAATCATCTTCGTTGGTATTTCTTAACTGTACATGGCTCGTAAAATTCTATTTAGGGAATCAAATTCAACTATAAATAATAACTGACAACTTTTACGACAAAATAATACATACTAATCCAGACCGTGTCATCAATGCAGTAACCCACGCATGAAAAACAAGAACAACCTTCGTTGAAAAAACAAATATACCACTTGCTCAAATACACTATAGCTGGATTGAATTATATGCAATGACCACCCTGGAAAAAACTTGTTTGAAAACTCTGGTAGTGTCCTCTTCTATAAAAAGCATTTCAATTAATACAATATTAGCTTCGAAGTATAAAACATCTATGAGTCAGTAATTTCATTGGTCTATAAATTTGACGTTATGAATCAACATGCAAGTTTTAAGAGTATCAATGAATAAAAATAATGCAATGGAAATTATTTACATTCAGATAAGCGATCTTCACCAATGCAATTCAGGAAAATTCTTGAAATTGGATACATCAAGACAAGTTTTATGAAGTTTGCGGCAAGGCAGTCATTTGAAGGATTTTCAGGAACTAGTTCTCAATGCAGGAGTGAAGTGCGGTTTCATAGGCCAAATTTCTTGAAGTGGAGCTTCAAGGTGGACTAAAGTGGGATTGCCATTTGAGAGGTTTGATGAGTAGATTATCGCATGCTCTTTTTGCCTTGAGAACAATAACTATCAGAAAACTGCTCTCAATGTTTACTATGGGTGTTTTATGTCACTGATCCGCTACATTGTTCTTTTTGGGGAGGCAATGGTTCAGATTTTCTTGATCCAAAAAAAGGCAGTTCGTGCACTTGGGGAAGTCAATCCATTTGGCCGTGATTCCTGCATGCCAATATTCATGAACTTGAGGCTACTGACGGTTCCCGATCTGTATTACTTAGAAGCTGCTTGAAACAAGAAAGTTCTGCTTGTTATGAGGAATGGTCATAAATTTGAATCTAACAGATCCCAACATTCATATAGTACCCGAAATAAGAACCCCCTCCTCTATTATACAATTCACAGAACAACTTCGTTTGAGAGAGGACCGTATTATTATGGATTGACGTTCTTCAACCAGCTCCACACATCATTAAGAAATCTATATAATATAAAGCCTGTATCAAGAACTCTGATACAAAGGCTGATAGATAGAATACCCTACACACTTTGTGAATGATGTGAAGCTGTCAGCGAATAGAAGCAATTTTTGTACAAGATTACCACAACTTGACGTTTTGTATGCTGAAAGAGCTGTTTTACTGTTTTTGAAAAGGTTGTTATTCACATCATGAGTCTGGAAGCTTACTATAGACTGAGATCAGTTTACTCGTAGGTTTACTGATTTTTCAAATGATGAATTATAATTCTATAGTAATAATTTCATTATATTACTATAATACATTACTAGATGTCACTTAATAAATTAATCAATTTTATCAGTCGAAAAAATAATGATCACAGAGAAGTAAATAGATTTTTAAAATAATTATTTATTTATTTAGGGTATGGCTTTCGTCGGTGGGGAGTCCCGAAGGTTGTTTCACCTTGCCGTGTTTAATCTAATTCCACTTAGGCTATAGTTTCATCCATATTTCAGAATGATTTCGAATTTTGAGAAAAGTTCTTTTTGATAATTAAAAGTCAAAAAGTTCATAAAACACAACACAACACAAAATAATTAATTAATTTAATTTTTAAAAATAATTTTTCTCTACTTCTCTGTGTAATGATACAATAATATTGGTTGTTTACAAACTACGAGATCTATAAATAACAAAAAAATAAGCCTAACATCCTGAGTTTTAAACATTATTTTTTAAACAAAACTAAAATGTAACCTATTGATAAGGGTATTGTGAATCTGTGGAGACATTCCAACCACTTTTTTCTATGACAAAAAGTAATGTGTCCAACCTCTTTTCTTGTCTATCCATCCACCAACAAAAAACAAAAAATGTGCAAAAGACTCATTCGATAATATTTTACCTACTATTATCCCATTTAGTTGATAGAAATGACTAGGCGAAATCGATAGGTAATGGCGAATTGCACATAAGTCGACCTCTCTCATTTCACCACGATTGGATGAATATTAATGGTTCGATCTATATCAAATCGATTTACTTTATCGACCATGTCCTCCCATAGCTCTCGAGTAGATCGTAAAACTTCGGGCCAGAAGGTTAGCAGTTTCAGTATTATAATGGTTGCATGGCTAGACAAGCGTATGGATAAGTTGAGTGTGCGCGCGCGGAAAGGGTTAAACCAATTAGCTGAGTGATTGGCTACTCCGACGATTGAAGTTGAAGTGGTAGCATTGTTCCTTTAATTCGGTTCTTGGCCACTGGGTATCTGATGTAGACATCTATCCGACATAATAAGTCACGCACACTACTATACGCTGCAATCTGTATGCCATATAAGACACTCACACACACTAGCTTGCCCCCACAAACAAAGTGGACTACAACAAAAGAGGTTAAACGGTTAAACTCTAGTAATAAGATTAATAGCCTCAACTCCAAATGAACTGTGTATTATTTTCTATGATAGAAACCTAAGTGAAGTTTCTGCAATATTTCGCCTTCAACAAAATTTTAGGGTTTTAATCAGCTTTTAAAAAGTTTCATTGAGTTTCTGAGGAGTTTTCCTCACCTTACATTAGTCGGGTTACACCGACTATACTTGATAAAAATATGGAAAGGCCATCACATAATGGAAATCACAGTGATGTATGTGAACCACCTAATCAGCTAGAGTGATAGTAAAGAGTTGAGATGTTTGAGGGATTGAATTCTTCAATGTGAGTGCTTCTTGAACAGAGTGTTACAACAGTAGAGATGGTTTACTTATTCAATTGATTGTGAAAAGCTGAGCATGAATAGTATTATACCTTATCTATCAGACATAAAAACTAGATGAAGTAGTACCATTGACTATTAATCTACACCGTGTAGATTAATAGTCAATGGTAGGTGGTAGTACACTGCAGTTTAAAACTTGGATGCAGTTTAAGTACACTACTCTGTAAAATCGTTTACTTTTCTCCTGTAACTAGAGGTGTAGTCGATGACGAGTCTGTTGTAATTATAACAATGGAGTCCGCTGGAACACTCCCTCCATATAATGATAATTAAATTTATTTCACTGTACTATGGTTGAATAACTTAAATAATGTCTTATAACACTGTAATATTGGACATCTTAATTTTTCTATTCAATAATATTTTTTTTATTAGAAAAGTGGAAGAGACAATTGATTCAATATCAGTTGAACTCTAACACATCCATGTACTAATAAAGTAATAAGAGTTCAAGGCTGTTGCAAGAAAACTTCGATTAGCTGACCTGCTATTTGATTCCCACACATTCCGGCTATTACTTTCCAAAGGATTCGACTGTAACTCTTAATTAAACAGCCTTAAGATATCGATTTCTCATTCAAAACAATACAGCCTGTTCTGAAATGGATAGATTTCATATCATATCAATTCTCACTTCGATTATTGTCACCATGAACTAATCGTTGAGCCTGATCAAACATTGAATTAAATCGACCCAGTTAGATTGAAAAGTAATAATCATTTCTCACAATCCCAAATCTGGTGCAGTGCTCTGATAAAAGTGGGACAACTTCCCTCATTGCGTGCCATTTTTGTGTTTGTAATTAATTTTGCAGTTTGATATACGAGCACTCTCATTATAGGAGGCAGTATCACGACAGCAGTTGGGTGAGTATACATTAATTATATTGACTACTGCTTGGCGAAGCCTAATTATTTTATAATTTATTTTTAATTTCGCGCCTTTTGTGTAACACCTCTTGATCGACTCTTGTATCTTTTCATGAACGTTTCTGTGATAAGTTAGTCTGTGAGGTAAGAGGTGGGGGTGGAGGCAGTCTATCGACTACTTTTCAAAAAATGCCTTCTGTAGCAACGCCCTCATAATTATGGCCCAGAGTCATTGTTCGTTCCAACGACAAGCATGCATACACTAAACATGACTTCGCGTAGCTGGCAATGATTTATTGTCGAGCATTCTCTATCTTACCTGGGCCAAATGTAATATATTACAATATGTGTATGCTCCGCTTTACTAAATTTCTGGTTTTAAAACTGTTTCTCACTATGATTGGGCAAGTTGAACTGGATGATGTTGAACTAGTTTGCATACACTGCGTCCTCGGAGCTTTGTTCTAAGTGAGAGCAAAAGAACTATACTCGTCAAGAACGTTATTCATTTGGCAATAAGAATTTTCCATGAAGAATTATTACTGGACAAAAATTGTTTATGAGAAATAATGACTGAGCAAACATTGTTTATTCAGGAAAATATCATAGTAATTATAGATGATATCGTTTCATAAGGAACTTTGTGCTTGGTTAGAGCATATTTATTTGAATAATGGAGCGTTTCTTTCGATTATTAGCAGCAACATTTAAATTTCTAATTAGAAGAATATTGTGGAAGAGAACATAGAGCACTAGAACAGTATTCATCAATCTCACTTTTCATAATTTTTAATCATGACCAAAGTGATTACGAACAATATGAGCTTCTAATCTACAAATGTTTGGAATGTTCAAATATTCAATTTTCCATAATTTTCCTATAGGTACTCATTTGAACTCTTCACTAACGGTTACATAAAAAAATAGTATAAATTTAGAAACTCCCAACTAACACTTATTTCTCAACGTGTAGTGGTATGTCTCAACTAACATGGTATCACAATGTGGTAGTGGGAAGGTCTTCTCAGTTTTCCACTTGTGAAAGTCTCCAGCAGCAATTCTAGAACCCTCCCCCCTCCCAAAAAAACTAACATCAAAATAACACCAAAAATTAAAATATTCATTTCAGTATATATCTTACATTAAAAGAAATATATTCTTAAAAAATATCAATTTCTTACATAATAGTAAACCACAAACACATAGTGGAACATTAGAGATATAATAGAGAGTTTCATTCTGAATCTACTATAGAGAAAATGTGGCAACAAATCGGTAGATTGAGAGTTATTTTTCTACTATTTCATGGAGAGAAGCTGGTGATCTACTGCTTGGAGAGTTGAACGAGAGTGCAGCGCAGATTGGAGGAGATAGCAGCAAGTGAGCGTGGAAGCACTGGATGTATTTGCCTGCTACTGGTGGATGTAGCTGTAGCTGAGGATCGCGGACGGCCATAAAGTGTGTCGCAGTGAGCTGGGGTTCTGGTTAGAGGGAGTCGTGCTAGTACGCTATTAGAGCTTTCCTCGCAAATAAATAACCACAACGTGTATCGGCAGTAGCTGTACCTGTTGAACAAATAGAAATAGAGATATTGATTGATACTTATTATAATCAATTCAAATTGAAAATGAAATTATACTTATTTCATTAAAACACAAGAAATACAAACAGAAAAGACAGGATGGAAAAAATTGCATAATGAGATAATTGTATATTGAGAATTGTATATGACATAACCTGAATTTAGACTGTATGTGTGAGTTGGAACCTGTATTGTTTTATTTTGTAAATAGTAATTGATCTCATTCCATTAAAATCCAATGACTATTTTTTGAAAATAATATTAAAATTTGGAAAAATTTGATTCTCGTTTATTCTCTTTAGAAACTTGGAATATTCCTCTAGCTCCAATGTGAGGATGAAAAAGTTGCACAAGAACATGCTGAGAGAGATTTTTTTAACTTGCATCCTCTTCAAGAGCTAAGAAATCATCAGGACCACAAATTAGTAATCCAAGCGCCATCCAAGTCAACAAGAACTGGAAAAAAGATAATTACATTTCGAAATCCATTTCCATTGGTCTTAATTACAAGCTGATTATCATTTCTGGCTACTCGTTGGAAAAACAATCCTTTTAATTTTTCACAATCTCCTGGCTTTCAGAATACTAATAGATTAATCGACAAGCCTGGCAATTTTTTATTGAAATGAAAATCCGTCGTAAAAGTTTAATATCCTCCAAAGTACTGATAATTTGTTCCGTTGCCCGAAATTGGAAAAAACTTAATGAGGAAGCTCTTCTCCTCCTGCATTATCAATAATTCAGATGAGGGTTACGGAAGAAGTCTTCGAGGCTTCGAGGAGGGGGACAAAAACCAATATGTAAAGTCTAATGGGCGTCAAACTCATTAAAATTTGCAACGCCGTTACCTCTATAACCTCTATAAAAACTCAGTATTAAGAATTTTTATAAACATAATGGAAAAAATCCATTATACTGTATTATATCGCAAAGATTCAACTCTATTCTCAAAATAGCTTTAGTAATA
Organism: Laodelphax striatellus; assembly: GCA_017141395.1. Lineage (NCBI taxonomy): Eukaryota > Metazoa > Arthropoda > Insecta > Hemiptera > Delphacidae > Laodelphax > Laodelphax striatellus. Next base: position 32,153,836 of record CM029531.1, on the reverse strand, counting down.
AACATGTAGGATACAGTAAAACTTCGATAATTAGGCCCTCGAAAATCCGGACCCTCCAGCAATCCGGCTTGATTCTAAACGTTGATTTTTTAGATAATAACTGATAAAAAATAATAGATACAATTTTACACACATTTAAATTCTATATTTACACTTATGAAATGTCCTCAAGTAAGAGTAATACAGTAGGAGTAGTTCATGGTTTAGAAGAATTGAACTAGTATAGGGAAATTCACTTTGTACAATATATTGGATGAATTATCTCTTCAAGCATTGACGGAAATTGATGATCAATTTCCATTCACATGTTTTTTTTTGCATCCAGTCATTTAGGAAAATGTTTCAAAAATACAGTCCTATTTCTCTTTTTTAAATATCTATGAATGTGTCATTTATACAGTATAGTAATTTTGTACATGAACTTATATAAGAAAGGTATCAAAAAGATTTGAGCAGTTATTAGTATGACATCAAACCATGTCTAAATTAGATAATTTTTAATAAACTAATCATCATTAACTTCATACAGTATCTTCTGATGATCCGATACGGTATTATCTCAGTTAATTGAAATCTCTCTTTACTGGAAAAATAAATGGTCTAAAATAAAAACCCCTTATCCGGGTGCACTTTTTTGGATGATTAATATGAACTCAAATGAAATGCCATTTCTGAGGAAAACGATGGCCATCAACTGATCTTCAGGATAGGAGGAATCCTTGAATAATGAAGATAATCTACGATGAGGCGCACGACCATCATTTACCGTTTTCCATGTCGAAAATTATCTGCCCTTTCGATGCGAATTCTATTTAGCTGTCAGTCGCGATAGTAAATCGTCTAGAATGTTTACAACTCAATTTTCCAATAGTACACAATGTCCGTACTTGGATTGTGAGATAACTATCGTTTCGGTCGCTTTTGGAACAATAGCGTTTGTGGAGAGGTGTCACTTCTATCACTTTCGATAACGCTAATACTCGCGCTAACATTTGAAAATGAAGACAATCGTAGTATTACGAAATGGGGCACAGGTTAAACTATGTCTCGTGAACGCTGAATCGTTGCGAAACCGATACTCGGTTGCTGCGATATACGAAGATTCGATCGATATCGAGTCGAGAGATGGTGCCTGATAGTCCAAATACCGAAGAGTAGAATTCGTTGTCCATCTGATTAGGCAGAGTCCTTTCGTTTTTGAATTCGCTTGCGAAACTTTGTTAGGACAATTTGTATAATGTGAGCCGCAGAAAGGTTGGTATGCCTCTGGACTCAAACCCGGTACCCTTCTTGACAGGAGTCCCCCTGAGTTGACCGCCTTAGCCTACATTCAATACATTCATTTCATACTAATAACTCAACGATGTTCCTCTGATGACAGCAGGCAAACAACTCCTCGCCTGACAAAAGGTCAAACAAGCAACAAAATTATTATGAAAGACAAATTTAAAAATTCAAACAATGTGCCTTCACTTCTAAACTTTTTTGTTTCAGTTCACTTTTCAACTGAGTAATCTGGAATGCAACCGATTTGAGGCGAATAAATAATCTGAGAGTAATGGTGAATGGTACTTTCAGTTGATTCATGAAGAATGTAGGCTACGTGGAGATCGAGCAGAAATTCACAAAAATAAAATCGAAAATAATCTCAAACATTAATAATATCAATGGAAAATCTGTCATGGTTCGGATAAAAAAGGGAATCCAGTTCCATCGATTGAAATCAATAATTTTGTTGTATTGAAATTTTCAAGATTCATATATTTTTATCCTACTCAATGATTGGATACATTAGCATTCGTGAAGCTTGGAAAAATGAATGACTCATTATTCATACATTATTATCAAGAGAAATTTCCTAAATGAATAAGAAAACTATCTGAATACATTAATTATTTGACTATACATTCACAAGTTCTAATTCATCATTTATAAGAAAAGTAAAAAATATCGTAATATTTAGAGGGTACCTATATCTTTCAAGTCTCATGGCATGAATGATATTGATACAAAAGGTATTGAATAATTGAGCAGAATTTCTCTGGATTATAAATTCCAATTACTGAACAATGACTTTTTTCATCACAGAAATTATACTCGTATTACTGGATCTACAAATGGAATTGATCCTCAAATCAGTTTTGAAGCAAAAATGGATGAAGAAAAAATCACTGAAAGCCTTGAAAAAAGTGCTGAGACTTGATTCAATGGACCTATGGATTGTATTGATCAAGATAGTAATGTATTGATCCAGTCTAAAACGAATGCTCCCCAAATTATTGCATTCCAATTCAATAGCAATGATTTAACTTTCACTTCATCATCCTCAATTTCAGTCTGCAAAAAACAACTTTTCACGCAGGTTGAATGACGATGAGAAGCGTTTAATAGATTGTTCGGTTTCATTGGCAGTGCAATTCATCATCTCAATCGAAGCGGGAATGAACGATATTGGCAACTAACGATACAATCCACCATATCAAGGTACGACGTATTGGATAAGTTAATTTGAACCGCTATCCTGACCGCAAAGATAAGAATCGGCGAATAAAATTATGCAACTAATAGGCTCTCCAATGAACAGAGCGGACAGCTCATCCATTGTACCATTATCTAATTGATGTATTACTGATCTAATTGCACTCGATCAATTTTCGGATCACGCGAGAAGGATCGGCCAAGTTTTTCTTCAAGAAGTTTCTTCGATTGAAATCTCCGATTTCTTTGCCAGCCGTCCAATCGGTAATCAAGTTATCAAATCGAGTGCCTCCTGAAAATGAATGCAAGCTGAAGATCAGATAATAGCTCTTTCCTTTTATGGCCGCGGACACAATGATAATCACCATATCGCTTTATTATCACACTTTCTTATGTCGGGTCTCATTCCTCTCATGTCATTCATCATTTTTTCCAGAACCACATTCACTGAGAGTTATCAATCTGATTGATCAACCAGATCAACCGCGTTATTGAGTGAATATTGATTGAAGTTTTCCTGGTGGTGACAATTATTATCTAGGCTAGAGAGAGAATTCATAAAAAATAATGTTTTGCATCAATATTGCGAAATCAAATGGATCTATGTTACTATGTTACTTCTCAAATTATGAATACATTTCTAATCTGTACATACTTTATCAGCTCAAAAACTTAACAATAATTCAAATAAAATGATTTCCTTATTAATTCTGCAATGACCAAAACTTGAGATGGAACATGGAATATTGTATTGGGGTCTTTAGATCCCAAAAATTAAAGTTCTATTTCTTCTAAGTAATACCCTCTAACACACAATATGTATAACATACACAGTAGACTATGTAATTCTTATATTTTCTGTACATAATTTAAACCTCACTAGCAAAACATATTTTGTTATTTTGAACAGTTAAAGTTGAAACTTATTTTTCGCAGTCTTATGCAATGAGCTTCCAGTTCCACGACGGTTTTCCTCTCTTCACACAATTTATGATTATTAGAATATTGAATTTTGCAAAAACTTCAGCATCAGTTATTAGTTGGAGAATCAATAATATCTACTAACGTCCTAAATTCTCGAGACGGTTAAAATATTTTTATCGGTATTTTTCGCCATTTACATTCCCACCTATAAATTTGATAATTTTTCTCTCAAATATTTTATTGCCATCTCCAAAAGAATATAATTTTACACGAAGTTAACGCAATACAATGGATTCCATAAACCTAGTAGAAATATTACCAGCTTTGCATTCCGATAATCGTTAATACTCACAGGTGTTGATAACAGCATGAGAGTTATTCAAGGATTTCAAGATTTGAAATCATGTTTCTTCGGTTGAAATTCACAGAAGTTATACAAGTAGCCGACATAAGAGTTGATTCTCCACGGTGATTGAAAATAAAATATCCGTACAAGCTCTGAAAATACAATAACACCGCATGAATATTTTTCAATTATATTTTCAGTGCTTGTCGAATTTAACAGTGAGATCGGAACAAACATTAATTACCAGACATAAAGCCTTATATTTTCAAATGAATTATTTTTTAGATGAAAAACATTAATTCTTAAGCTTATAAGAAGTTTATAAGTTTAAGCCCAAACAAAGAAATTGGAAAAAGCTTACTTGTAGCAAGGTGTATTTTGAAAATGACAATAATTTGCCTACATGTGATACACAATCGTGACTAAATTTGGGAAATTTAATACATAAAATATGATTTGGAAATAAGATCAGAGTTGAAGTTATGATAAGAGCTCAAAAATTGGGTTCAATGCAGTGATTAGAGTCCAATGGAAATATTAGTCCTTTAAGGTTAACCAGAGCTCTCTCCAACACTCGAATTTTTCTTTTTTAGTATCACTGTTACTTCCATGCTTCATCTTCCCGTTAAAATGCACTCATTCACTCTCCTTCTAGTTTGCTTTCGTCATTATCGGTCAAATACAGACAATTTAATTTAAATTACTGGAAGCTCACTCCCTTAGCCAGGAATGACACAAGCGAATTTGATATAATTTCCAATACATATTCAACTGCGAAACTATTCCAAATATCCAAGTTATTCTGATTTAAATATCCGAGTACAAAACTATTATAAATGCGATAAACAACACTATCCAAGTAAGGCGGGTTGACACTTGACAATGACGTGAGCTGTGTAAAAAGGATGTAAAGTAGGTTAGAGGGAAAGCTTAAATCCTTATTGGGCATGGAAACTATTCCAATAATTTTTCAACCACAAGGTTTTTCTAATGCGATTAATTGATCCACTCACTGTCTCTGAATCATCAAGTAGTAACTTGAGTCACGGTTTGAAGTTGATGCCAACTCGACGTTGTTGATACAATTAATTCAAACCTACAACTTGTCAATTACTCCGAGTTCACGTTACCTGTTTAGGCATGAAACATAATCTTACTGTACTCTGCTGTCGCCTCCATAATATAATTCCATAAATCAACTCTGTACTTGAATCGCGATCAAAGTATTTGAGTTCATGATCACGGTCAAATTCATTATTTTCGATGGAAGCAGAATTTATCAACATCAAATTGAGGATAGAATCCAGCATAAAATACTCATTGGGTTTACTGAATTGAATTGGAAAAATTTTATAATCGAAACAACTCAATACAAGCAATTAGAAAAAATCAACATATTATTACTCCTCTAGGACGAGTATGTGTGAGGAAGGTCGAATAAAAATTGTAATTATTGAAAAATAAAAACATTTTCCATCCTCAATTGATTTTTGAAAGGGTTGCTTATTCATGTTATAACTTCAGAGTTGAGCCAATTAATAATTCTTATTAAAAATCTCAATATGGTACTATTTCTGCAATCAAACTGATTAACACGAAAAAAGATTTTCGATTTTGAAGAGTGTTAAATCGCATTATACATGTCTTGATGAGTGCTATATAATCCTGCATGACATAATCATTACCACTCATACGTAGATAGTGCAGAATATAACAAGGCGTAGGTACACCCGATTCTATAGTCACACCCCGAAGGGTGAATAGGAAATAATCGATTCACCATAATCCTTGTCTACGATTACAAACCATTCCAAGATTATCAACAGTACTGTAATTGGAAGTTTTGAAATTCCATAACTAAAAATCTCACTAATTAAGAAGCATTATTCCATCGACTGCAGTTTACACTTCCTTATCACGTACCTGCAATTATATCCAATTGGAATCTTTTTCTGTTGATTGGAATCAATCATAGAATCAACATGTCGGTTCAACCAACACAAAGATTCCTACACTCGAATGATAGACAACAATAATTCAACGATAATTTCAAATTGATCAAAACTGACAAACTTCAATTCATCAGTCAGTCAATCGTGCTGGTATTGATCTTGGATTGAACAGATAATAACGGTAATTATAACATCACGATCACTGTCCCTTTGAACAGTTTCAAGGACGATTAAAAACTAAAACCAACATTTCAAGTCCTCTGGCTATTAATAGTAGCGGAATCAATTGTGCTCGCTTGGGTGGTCACTCGACGGTAACAAACAGATCTGAATGTAAAGAACTGTTTCACAACTTGTGGACTGCTTGTTGTAACTACAGATTGAATTGGTACAACTGTTCTACGCTCCTGTTCTGAATACTGGCAGTGAATGCATAATAGGGGCTTGCTTAACAAGGTGTTGAGAGACTACTGTGGTTGGTTGTGGTTGAAGTTCAAAGGCTAAAATATTCGCAATTGAAGGCAATGAAGTCATAACAATAAAAGGAGCAAAAACCAAGGTTGTTGTTTAGGATGAATGGGACATTGAATTATTGACCTATTTTGTCTATCCTAATCCAATATCTTAACTGAGGATCCTTCCTCCTTGAATTATCATTACTCAATTACGAGTAACTATAAGTTGAAAAATACATCATTTACTCGTATTTGCATGCGAGGATTTTCATGCTTGGCTCCTACTTTAGAATATCCTGTTCCTTATCAATGTGGAATTGATAGTGTTTCTTGGTAATGAAGAACTTCTTCTACTCATTGAATACACATATTCGCAGACTTCTAGAAATTGCATGTTACTAATCCAACTGATAAAAGCTGAAAACTTATGATGATGCTTTCGAACTGTATCAGTCTTCAATTAGAAGTCCAGTATTGATATCAAGGCACGCATACTGTAACATTTGGCTCAGACATGATCATCTGTAACATTTTAATGTACTCCATTAACACACAGCCCCTTCAACAACGGTTTCAGAACGTCTTCATTCTCTAGTCTTCGTGAATAAGTGGCTACTCACTACAACTAACAACATGGAAAGCAGCTTAATCCAACACCACGTGGGTGGAATCATGCACTGCTACCGCTATAAATTGAATTCTCACTTTAATTCCCAGGAAATACTTTCTCAGGGCTTATGCTAATTTGCGTAAGTTTGCTAATTCATTAAAAGCTATCGTGGAAAAATGTTGTTAAGATTGTGGAGAGGACATCAATACTGTTCACTGTTCTGGTTAATAAACGTTGATTAGTGGCGAAGCGTGGTATAGTTATTTGGTCATCGCCGGGTATATTTCCTATAGGATGACCAAATAAGTATACCACGCTTCGCCACGGACGTTGATAGTAAGTTAAGTTCAAAATTATGAGAGAAGAGTGTATATTGTTCATGAGATACTGTATCTGTTGTCATGCAGGAAAGGATAACAGTTAAACAGCTTAATGGAAGGTTCATTTCGACAGATAATCATCGATACTTATTCGATAGTCATGATTACTTTAGTAAATCTTATCAAATTCAGATGAATTATTGTTCAACATAATACCGGTACTGTTTCAAATGTTATAGATTGGAATGGCTGTCGACACTTGTTGGTTTATCGCTAGTCTGATAATCCAAAAGTCCTGGTTCAATCTCGGTTGACTCGATATTTTTCTCGAGCAACTCGAGTGTTTTGAAGGACAAATCAGGATAAAATTTAAAACAGCAAACCAACAATTTATTCTTGTCTTTGCCCCCTCTCTAATCGCTGACTTATAAAATCGTAGTCTCGAAAACACTGTAGGAAATTAGTAGAAGGTACTCGAGTGTTTACTGGTAATCTTGATGTTTTTTCTTGCAAAAACATTATGAATTCTCCAGGTGAAATTCATGTCAACTCCAGGATACACTTCAAACAAATTGAATGTTCACGATTCTATCCTAGATACCAATGTTTATTCACTCCATACAACATTCTAGCGTTCTATAAAATAAACTTCATCAAGATAGCAGCAATCTATTATCTGAATTCAACCTCATTCTACACTCTGACTATTAATCGCGAGTGATTGTTACAATTGTTTCCGTAAAGCCTGTTCGATCAGAAGTACATATCACAATAGTTGCCATTGTTATCCAATGCGACACAATTTGCAATTCAGATTTTTATAGTTTTTACTGATCGGTTGGTCTTGAAAAGTCGAACCAATGAGATCCGTTTAATTGAGACATACATAACGTTTGTAGAACAGCTCCTTCGGCGCCTTCTAGTACTCGAGATAGCCATTTTCAACGTCTTATTTCCTATTCATGGTAACTTCTAATACTGTACATGCAATTCTGCGCTCAATTTCGCATTGAATCAATTTGAATTCCGTGTTTTTATTTGACCGTAATTGACTATCGGTTTATCTAAATTGTCAGGGTGGTTAGTAGGCTATTATTTTACATGTCACTTATCGATTGTGGCAATATTTCACTGAGATTGATTGAATATAGGAGCAATTGAGCTCATTCATTACATAAACTACTCAACTGTGAATTATTGTTACTATGCAGTGCTACGAGTAGACACTAACGTGAAACATGTTTAAATAGAGTACCGTAGATGATAAAATGAAACATTAGAAACATTGATGATGTCCAGATTCATGAGGAGTAAATAAAATTAATATGGATATGATTGCATTTAATTAAGAAATATTGTAGAAATGTGCTTCTTATCTTGCTATTATTGAAATCATGAAGCTTCTCATCACTATTCAATTCCTTTTCTTGTGAATCAGACTGGAATCGTTGAAATTTACGTTTGAATCGTGCTTGTTTAAAAAGGGTTTAGAATGACATACAGAAAATGATCACATCATACCTTTTCCTGGAGGTATGCGATGTTTCAGTTCTATGACGTTTGAAGTATTATATACAGTATTCCAATCTGTAAAGTGAAAATCGTGAGTATGTATTCAATTTCGTCTCTTGGCAGAGAGCTTGGCGGAAAAAATATCATGGAGTGAGGCTCTTCCAGTTATACCCATACCACCAGTGGAATTCATTATCACAGGAGTGAAGAGAATGTTCAGAAGTGTTCTGTGTTGTTTTAATTGTTGAAATTCAAACAAATTGAAAATCACAAAAGTTAAAATTATTGTATTTCAATTTCTTGGGTTCATTCCTGGGTATTCGGTTCTGTCGATCACAGGTGAAAAATGTCATCCATATACAACCATGATATAATTGTTTTTATTGGATAATAATGCTTCAATGAAACAACTTTTTATTTCTAAAATCAAATTTCTACCACTCGTCCTATGAGAATGAGGCTGGTGAGCTAAACAAATGAAAACACAGTACCAAGATCTCTATTTTACAAGTACTAGTAACCAGAGTACCATTTGTGTAGCTCAAATACTTTGGATTGTTGAAGTAGTGGGTTCCCATGGGAGGCTGCAGCTGAATGCGGCACCGTTTGCTTGTAGGGGAGATATGGAGTATATAGATATAATAGTCCGTTCCAAGAGCCGGAACAGGTCATCCACACATATAAGTTATTAATTTTCTGCCTGCTCCCGGTCTGCAATTACCACATCTTTTCTTTGGACGCTGAACACATAAGATAAGAAGACATACGTGGCAGCGGCAGCGACGCACCAAGCAAAGCGAATAATTGCAAAGAAAGCGGTAAAAAATGACGCGGAAAAGGAACTACCGTGAGAATCGGAGTCGGCTTCGAAGAGGAACAGAGACAGAAAAAATAAACACATTTATCTCACACACGATAAGACAAAGACAGCGAAAGTCCACGAGACCGGCTTTCCAAAGGCGTTATCAAAAATTGTAATTATGCGATATAAATTAGACGACCGCTTGAAAAATTATCCGGTCCCCTTTGCTACAAACGGAATGCTAAAGAAATCATTTTGTGCGGCTCTCCTCTAATGGCTTTGAGAGTGCTGAATGACAGGGCTAAATATTTACTAAGGCGTTCACCACTACTGTATTATAGTACGGGGCCTTCTTCCTATTTCATTAAATTAAATGCGGTTGACAGGTATTTGGGAGATAGCGCCAAAGTTATCAGTGCCGCAATTCAATTTGGAAATGGGAGCAAACCCCAATGATACTTCCCCCTCACCTCAAATCAAATCAAATCAAATCAAATCATTCTTTATTTTGGAAAACAATATTACAAGTACATGAAATATACATTATAGGCATACAAGTATTTTATAAAATATCATGAATATACAGAGTAATAAAGCGAAATAATGTACTGTCTTTTATAAAATAACTAATATTATCCAAAATAAGATACTGTTTGCTAAATTCAATTAGAATTTGTTTGCAAGCAGGAGCAAAGTATAATATTTAAAAAAAAAAGTTTTTTGAATGCTAACATTCACACACTCATTCACACACCTTTCGCACATTAAATCTATGCATATAATTTGTATTCATAACAATTAAGACTTAGACTATAATATTAAAAAAATTTTCGATGGTCTCAGGCGTTAGGCTCAACAACCATTTGTATGTTTGTTTCTTGAAAGAATGTATATTATTTGAATATCTAATATTAATAGGCACAAAATTGAAAAATTTAGGACTCAGAAGTATAAATGTTTTTTGGAAAAAAGTTGAGTAAGCTTTTGGGAGTCTTAAAATGTTGTTAGTTAAACTTCTTGTGCAATACACTTGATTCTCGTAATTTTGTCGACTATGGTCACCTGACATCAAATAGAAAACAGATAAAACTTTAAATACATAAATGTAGCGTAATGGCAAGCAGTTGAAACATTGGAAAATTGGAAAAGAGTGTTCATTCCTTCTTACACCTTTCATGACACGGACTATTGATTTTTGCAATATTATTATTGGCTTCAAATGAGATTTAAAAGTAGAGCCCCAGCAACTTATTCCATAGTTAAGCTTAGAATCTACAAGTGCAAAATACAATTGTCTAAGAACAACTTGAGGAATTATCTTTTTAAGGAAATAAAATTTCCTAAGTAGAATCAGAAGATATTTCTTAATGTATTTTATGTGATTGTACCAAGTGAGCTTTTCATCTAGCAATACGCCCAAGTACTTTATAGAGTCAGTCTGTACCACTTTTTCACATTCACAAATGATTTGATTGCAAGCATAGTTATGAAATTTCAAAGGAACGTGTAAGTTCCATGGAGTGGATAATGTGAATAATATATACTTGGTTTTTGACAAATTGAGAGAGAGTTTATTGCAGTTAAACCATATAATTAATTTTTTTATGTCCTCCTGCATCTTAAAATGTAAATTCATAGTGTCTGAACCACAATAAGAAAAAGCTGTATCATCAGCAAAAGAAACCGGGGTACCGCTGAACTCACCCTGGAAGAGATCATTTATAAAAACTAGGAATAATACAGGACCCAGAACTGATCCCTGCGGCACTCCACAATCAATATCTAAGACATTACTTTTATAATTTCCAATACAAACATATTGTGATCTTCCACTCAAATAGGATGCAAACCAGTCAAATGCCACACCTCTAACACCTGCCTTACACAGTTTTTCAAGCAACAATGTGTGATCAACTGTGTCAAAAGCTTTCCTGATACCCAGGACAAGACCAGCTACACAAAGGGTAACCCCGGCATCAAGATTGTTATATATTGATCACATGAAATTACTCAAGGCCATTTCTGTGCTAAACCCCTCTCGGAAACCAAACTGTCGATTATATAAAAAGTTATTTGAATTTAAAAAGTTGAGCAATCTTTTTTTAACCATTTTTTCCAAGAGCTTTGAGAACACTGATACAAGAGATATAGGTCTGTAATTGCTTAAACAAGAATGAGAACCATTTTTAAAAATAGGAATCACTTTGGCTAATTTCATTCCACTTGGAAATCTACCACCAGAGAGACTAAAATTGAAAATGTTAACGAGAATCGGAACAATAGCAAAAGCAATATTTTTTAATAGCTTGGAAGAGATTGTATCATCTCCAGGTGCCTTTCCTTGCTTTAACGCTAGAATACTGAGCAGGAGTTCATCAAATGTTACAGGCTCCAAAAATATTGAGTTGGGACATGAATTTGTAGTGAACAAACGTTTGTAGTCCTGCAAAATTTGACTATGACTATTTTCTATTGTGGATCTTACTTCATTTGGTACATTGATGAAAAACTCATTGAATAGGTCAGCCAATGCCTTTTTATCAGTTATAATAGAATTTCCATACTCAATCTTAAGATTATCGTAGCTTTTCTTCTTATTGGGCTTACCACATAATTTATTCAGAACGGACCATTTCTCACGTGAAGGTAATTCATTGATTTCGGAGTAGTATTTATTTTTCTCAACTCTGATCCATAACTTAATTTTCTTAGAGAAAGCCTTCAATTTTAATTTTAATCTGTCATTACTAGGGTTTCTTTTCAGTATTTTTGAAAGTTTGTCCCGTGAATGAATTGCTGCACATAATCCATCAGATATCCATGGTTTAAGTTTTCGAATCAAAGATCCATTAGTATTAAACTTAATTCTTTTTGATAAGCTCGATTGTTCTATATACATGAAAAGTGTTTCTAAAAATTTGTCAAATTTGAAGTCAATATCATTACTAAACAAGACATCAGACCAGTCATGTGACATCAACTTATCTCGCATGCAGTCATAATCTATGATAGTCTTTACCTCAGATAACCTGCTTCGATTATCGAGAATATTATTTTGACTCACAGTAAAAGCCACAGCTTTATGATCACCTATCAGTGTCTCGATAACTGCTCCTTTAATAAAATGAGAATAATTTTGTGAGCGGAGAAAAACATGATCGATGCAAGTAGCAGATATATCAGTAACCCTAGTATACATGTCAATTATTTGCTCAAAGCCAAAATGGCTTAGAACTTCTAGATAGTTATCAACTGAGTTATCTTGAACATTGTTCAGTATGTTAATATTCATATCTCCAATCATAAAAGCGTCACCCGGTGGCAAACTCTCCAAGGTTGAATGAAAGCTTGTAAGAAAACGTTCAAAATTAAAATTATGCCATCGATAGAGACCTACAAGATTAAATTTATAACTAGAAATAGAACATTTCAGAACAACAAGGTCCGCTCCCTCCATCGAGCATCCATCCAAGACTTCACAAGAAAAATTTACGAGCTCAGTGGAGTAATAAACAATTAGACCAGTCGCTCGGGTAAATAATGAGATATTTGAGAATTGATCATAACCATCAATGTAAAATTGAGAAGCTTCTTCACAAGAACTTAACCATACCTCAGATAATACAATAATTGCTGGTTTTTTCTTCCAACAACTCAAATATACTAATAAATTGTCAAAATTACTGTTTAGACCCTGAATATTCTGATGTATAACAGTTAAATTAGAGCACACTGATATATGAGAATTGTTGACCTCCTCAATACTCTTTAGTAAAATACAATTGTTAGTCTCTTCCATTGAGAAATTTAATTATTCTAAATACACATAACAAACTATACACATGAGATAAGAAAAATACATTTTCATAATTATCAATTGCAGTTAAAGTCACATTCACACACTCACACACACAAAGAAGAATGCAACATAATGACATGAGAGAAAACAACATGAGTTCAATATGTCTCCGCAAATAATTATTTTAAAAATTTAAAATTGAAATGAAGGAAAGTAACATGCTCTGATTAAGATTAACGTACTCGGAAATATGATATGTGATAGCAGACGCAAATAATTGCAATCATACTATACAAAAAAGGAGAATCCTCTCCTTTCAAATTACTTGAAGGTAGCTATATAATTATTATATATGTATCAATAGCACTGAGTATTGATAATAATTATGATAAAAGTTGAAAATAATGATATACCTTCAACTCTTGTAGAAGGGAATATTATAGTTTAATGCGAAATAAATTTACCATTATCTTGTTTTTTTCCAATTTCAATAATCTATAATAATATTATCTATTTCCTCCGACATTTCAATTTCAATTACTCAAATCAGAATAATAATTCATCATTGATAAACGCTGAATAAAGCTCATTGATAAAGAGCTGTTCAAAACAGGCAATATGAATATTAGAAGTAAGCTGAAATGATGAGTAGGCTAATCAAAATTTGATGAGTAATAAACTACAATCCTTTGAAAGTGCATTATTCATTATTAGATTCAAGGTTCCTGCTCACTCTGAGATCATATTTAGTTTTCAATTTATCCAGATCGACTCGATTGTTGATAACTTGAACTTTTTCATCATCAGTTCTCCTAAGAAGTATTTTGTAGTTCTGCAACCAAACGTATTTCACATTGTGTGATTTTTTCATTAGTCGAGCGTCCTTGAATAGCTGCCTATTTTCAATGGTCAGTGATGGATTGATGTATATAACACTATTCGCACTCAGTCCCAAGTCAGAAGCCTCTCTTGGCATACCCAGAATACATTTTCGCAGATTGCAAGAATTTGTGAAATGCAAGTTATTAATGGATATGATTATTGTGAGAACACAATGTTTTCCACTGTTTTGGAAAGTTACATTTCTTGATGAAAAGAACGAAGCTTTGTTATTATAATAATTTCATCACTGAAATTCAACAATTTTGTAATGTGACTACTGTATTCTTCGATTTTGTTTTATAATAGTACATAAAAAAAAATTTAAAGGTGTTGAAATAAGAAAATTATTTATGGGGGTTTCCAATTGTTTTTCTCCTGCTCGCTTCATGAAATTGACAATATCAAACTTCGTTATCATCGTTATCAAGCATCATAATTGATAAAATTCTATTATTCGGATTAATAATGTTCGAATTAATTTGTTTTAGTTTATACCGATAACGTAGGATACTCATACTCATCCCTATTCGATATTCTTGATCCCAGAAAATAATTCTCACCATGCTCAAAACACTTACCAAACCAAGAGAGCCCTGCAGTTCATCTCATGCATTCGGTGGCTGCGATATTGAGTGAGTTGAAATTGAAATAAAAATTGATGGAACCTCCCTCCAGATCATTTCACTAGCTGTTATCATTGATCTTTATCCAATTCGATCATGTAATTGGATGATTTGATTCTTATATCAACATCCCATGATTACAGAGGTTGTTCGTGAAGGACCACTTCTTTAATGGTCCAAAAACATTTTTGGCTGATAGATAATGATCTAATTATCTTTATCGCTACAAGCATCCACGTCAATAGAGTTATTAGAACAACTTGTCTAACAATGTTCTGTTAGTAGCCTTCCGTGAATGGATTATAGAATGTATCCTGAAGGATTATTATTTACATAGTCAAATTTCCGTTGGTTGCTCGTTCTCAACTCAATCAGGCGGTGATTATACACTCAATGTTAAATCAATTCATGAACCTTAGTTTGCTGTACATTTCTAAAGTAATCTTTGAATCTCATTCAATCCTCAACTTCATGGAGCTTTTCAATGGTCCTCGAATCAATTTCTATCTTCATCCAATTGTACTCATACGTCAAACTGTAATTTCGCTTGTTAAGCTACAGTATTCCTTAAGTTTAGAAAACGAAACATTAATCCATTCATCCATTTTTTGATTTATTGACAATTTACATTACAATTTCTGATTACAATGTGATGTGAAACAACAGGAACTCGCCATAAACTGCTTTTATCCTAAATTTGGATGGAACAGTCCAGGATGTATGACGCAATTATGATTCATTTCACTGAAAATTCAAGTCCAGAGAAACTATAAAGCTTAATATTTCAAATTTCCAGGATTGATACATGCCAAAAAAATTAACACAAACCATTATATCGTTTGTGTGTAATCTTCAAGAAGAATATTGGAATTTCAATCACAAATTGATAGTTGAGTAGTTGCTATCATTATAATCAGGTTTTAATAACAGCAAAAGGCCTCAATTCCGTTACGTTTACAAAAAAAGAAAACAAAATACCATGATATTAAGAAGCTGAGAATATTGAAAAGCTGCATTTTAGAATGACCATGAATGTAAAACAATAAGACACATTAGAATAGAGCATTATTGTATAGATATTAATTTATCTTTTTCATGTTCCTATCACAACAAAACTTAATTTGAACATTGATGTGTAACATAAGGGCGCCTTATCCTTGGAAATACATCTAAACAGTACAATTTCAGACTAGAACAATAATTGTTCAACTTGACGATCGATTTACTTGAATTTACCATTCAAGTTTAATATAAAAAAGATAAACACCTCAGATATTTCATTCTCATGGTACCGGTACTCATTTGAGCCATTCCATTCTCATGTTATTCAGCTATCGTGACTCGGAAATCCATTAAAATGCTATCAATATGAATTCTTGGAAAATCTGATTCAATAGAAGTATTCCTGCACTATTGTGTACCTTGTATTGTGTTCCTGTATTGAATTGCGTTGACCTACAATAGTATCCAATATCAAGTTACGTATATTTCAATTGGAATAAATTCACTTAAAATTATCAATGATTATGTTATGAGTGAAAGGTCGTGTTCGTATCCAACTGAGGATCTCCATGTTGGACATATTATTTATATTATATTTCATTCTATCTATTCCTTGGAGTTAGAGTACAGACAAAGGCAATTATATTTTATTTTAATGAAATATTTTTTTCTGTCTTAACTTCTTATGTGGGCCCAACTTGAATATCTAATTGAGTTCTGTTATTCTCATTTCTCAAAAATTTTCCTTTAAAAATCAAGTCACAGTGGAGTTGTTTTTTCTCTTTATTTCAATATATTTTGAAAGTCATTGAAGCCTATATCTAAAAGTTATGAATGATGATTAATAATGTGTTCGATTTCGAAAAACTGTAATATTTATTCGTAGCTTCTCTCAAATCTTTCAGCCTAATCCATAATATTATGTTCCATGCGCATTATTCGGTAGTACAGTCCTGAAATAATAAAAAATACAGTAATAATAATCTTCACAAATGTCTCATTATCATGGGGACCTTGTAGTTAGAGATGCTGGTCTCTTACTGACTACCTATAAGGCTAAAAAAGATCATTAGCTAATGCTACATTGAAAAAGTTTGTGACTCCAGCCAAGCGAGCAGAGATTTCAGATCCGGGTTATTGCCACCTATTCGCCTCTTTCAGTCACATTGGTAATTAAATTTCATAAAATGAGACAATCGATAATCGTCTGATTATCGACAGATCTTTATCTTCCAGCATCTCTGGATCAAAACAAACAAGGCTAAGAAGTCATCGAATCTCTATCGAATCTTGTTCTCAACTCAAATGTCACTTTATTCACGGATGATCACAATCTCAGAACTGTTATCTTTCCCTGTTCCTCTATCATTTTCAAAAATCTTGAAGCAACTTTTTCAGCTCTGTGAACACAAAAATAGGTCCAACGTCTCTTCAGAGTATGCTTCTCAGTATCCTCTTGCTGATTTATCATTCAGTTAAAGATCCTACTAAGAGAAGGAGAGCATTTTGCTATTGGTTTCTACTGTTCGAGAATGTACTGCTGATACAAATATTGGCAGTTCTCGAATATTTTAATATAATAATGACATTATTTTGTTTATCAGCCAAATTTCAATTTTAATTTGGTCCTCGAATTTATCACTCCAGTATGGAAAACCAGTTAGTGTGAAAAAATTACCCATCCAAAAAACTGTTAACTGATTCCTGAACACAGATCTCTTTCACCAAGTAAGTTATTCACCAATAGTTCTATTGATTGCAAAATAGGAATTTACCAGGGAATAAACCTATTATTTGAAAAAGCTCCTAATTGAATTAGTTTAGCAGTAGAATAAATTTATTCACGAAATTGATTGAGAGTGGCTATCAATGAATGTAGATGACGATGATCAAGATATTGATGATGATATGGTATCGATGACAGCATCGAATAATTACCGGCGATCTTTCGCTTCACTGACATTTGAAGTCATCGTGCAAATTATTAGATTCGTAGTACTATTCCGATTTTCCGCAAAGTTCGATGAAGGCTTTTCATGCTTCAAGGTAATCATTAGATGGAAATTGATTATACGAATATCATTTAGTGTGGATTAGTAGCCGTGCAGTCATTCACGTCTGACCCTACCATACCGCATCACGATTGTCAGACAGTCACGGATGATTCAATCCATGTCAATCACTGATCGCACAGGCACAGAATGCACAGAATACAATTATTGTTCTGCACTCAAATCTAATTCACAAACACTGTTCTGATTCCGTTGGATTGGAGTGTGTGTGGCAGAACAATGAATGAATGGCTCCCACAGGAAGTGATCTTATGCATTTGAACACTGAAATAGAGGTAGTTATATCACTGTAGTGTAGTGGCGAAGCGTGGTATACTTATTTGGTCATCGCCGGGTATATTTCCTATAGGAAATCTCTATCTCTATATTTCCTATAGGAAATCTCTATAGGTAGGCCTATATCGCCATCTCCTATAGGAAATATACCCGGCGATGACCAGATATGTATACCACGCTGTAGAGATATCTCACTCGCTCCACTATTAATACTGCGTATCGTGCGCTTTCTCTCTGCACAGTAGAGTTCTTATTTTGGAGGTTCTTTTGACTGTGGTCGGACTATAAATTCCTCAGATTGATGCCCGGTTTTTCAGTTGTTCAATAAACTATTGAATCAATTTAAAAAATTTGCATTTGAAAACACATGGTTATTGACTCAATACTGCTATTGGATCCATAAAGTGTTGAAAAACGAGGCACGAGTTAACTAGACTATTCAACAAATCTGTGCAAATCAGCAAATGACTTGGGTTCAGGTTCAAGATTCTCTAATCGTATAGTGTCCAATCTATTATCCCTGATAAAATCTCTAGTTTGTTCGTATAGAGAGCATGAATAAAGAAAGCTATTCAATCAATAATAAATATCCAGCTCTTAGCAAAAGCTCAAGATTCTCATTGTGATCGTATTCCTAATGGGGGAATCAAGTAGTCTACTGTGTTTTACACCCCGAAGAACCAAACAAAATCACAATAGTTTAAGCCTGCAATAACCCGGAAGCGCACAATAATTTTGATATTTAATGAATATTAGAAAATCAATACAGTATAGCCTACTCCCTGCTACCCGAATCTCGGGTAACCGAGCCCGTCATTCAAAATTAACATACATAGGAAAGGTCTTAAAAAGCGACGAAAGAGGTTATCTCAAAAGACGATCAAACATTTTATGTTACTACTTGCTTATTGGTCTGAACCTTCGTATTATCCGAGTTTTCCAGTATCCGAGGTCGTTCCGGTCTCAATTACCTCGGATAATTGGGAGTCTACTCTGTACAATGTCTTATCGATCCATCTATAGGGAGTGTAATTCTTTAATTAGTTATGTGACTCTTCAATAGCTTTGTATACTCTATAATATCGTTCATCGTTTATTGAAAACAATTCTCGATCATTAGATAAGAATAAATGACAGAAAATTAAAGAAAATTCCGTACCTAAATGGTAATCTTTTGATGAAATGTTGAAAACGCCCAACAATTCGAGAAACCGAACTATCCTGGATCCCAATATCTTCTTATTTTTGGACTCCTACTATGTTTAATAACCGTGGAAATGGAAACATTAGAAAAATAGATGGGAATCATTGTAGGAATAGTCAAGAGAGGCAGAATTGCACATTTGATAGATATGGTACAGTGTAACATGACACTAGGTTTCCTTTAACTGCTAGGACAAGTTCTGTTATTTTTTATATTCAAATGATAGATCAAGCTATCTTCTTGCATTCTTCTCATCAATAATATATGCATGGATGGGTCAATTTATCTCTACCATCTTCTTATTTGAGTACTTTTGTGTTACTCATCCCTCATTATTTCCGAATCATTATCTCAGACATGCTGGCCAAAAACTATCATGTTAGATTTTATATCCATTCCAACCCGGAACTAGGATCATTCCTAGGGAAAAATATTTGCCTCACATAAAATATTAGTAAAAATTATGAATAGACGAAGCTGTTCGCTGATAATGATCACAGATTCTTATTTGCCGCATGGTAACAGATATCCAGTGAATTCCCCCTTTCTATTCAAGGTAAAACAAATACATCAACTTCTGTGTCTGGCGCATCTCTTCTTTCAAGATAAAATCAAAACAATATTTGCATAGTACGATTCAGAGGCCGAGATCCAAGCCAAGATTGATTTGTGGTTCAGGAATAGTAGGCTAAAAGTTCATAGAAAAGATGCAACCAGATTCTATGCAGATAGCGTGTGTGGCATCTTCGAATAATATTGACATGATGCTTGTTATTCGACTTGGAACTTGTCATGTTTATTCTCTAATATTCAAAGTATAGTTTGGAATTGATTAGCTTCAATATCATACATCAAGAGGGTCTGCTCCGTAATATATAATAATGTAAGAAGATGATTAGAGTAAGACCTTTACACAAGTTGGTTTTCACTTTTTATGAGTAAGTTGAGATGTACTCGTATAATTGGGATAAATATTCAACTAGAGAGGTCGATTCAAAATAATATTTTTAATCTCTCAAGTTACTCTATCTCCAACATTTCAATAAAGTAATGAACTGCAGTACATCCAGTTACATTCAACATGTACATGTACATTACATTCAGTTACAATTACCATGTATTAGAATGTCATAAGTAATTTTATTCCAGAAGTACTTATTCTTCAAAAACCTCCTTTTCTCAAAAGAGTAATTCTCAAAAAGTTATTGTAAAAACTACTCTAAATCCACACAATGTAGGCTATAAGACGAAATTATAATAATTCACGAAGCTGATTCGTACATGTTTTAAATGGGCTATATATTTGTGACTCCATTATTGGATTTATAGAATGAAGCATCATGCGGCTGACATACGTATAATGAAAGCTGTAACAAGTGCAGAAGATATTCGCTGTGAGAACAGGTGAACGTCGGTGCCAGACTGCGCCAAAGCATATCAACAGTCAAAAACGGATAAAAAGTATTCAGTATCTTGAGGTCATGGCATGAAAAGCAAGGTTAATTACGGTATTGAATGAGTACACCGTCGGATTGATTTCAGTTCCATTCTAGTTATTAATTAGTCAGCGTATTTTCAGAAAGTGCAACTCATGGTTTCTCCACATCTCTGCCTCTATCCTTATTTTGTGTTTGGCCTCTCTTTTCACGAACTGTCGAATGATGAATAAGGACATGGATCGGCCTCTCTCAGATATTCCTTCCTCTCTGCACCATTATTACTATCATCATGCTTGCGGTTGACTACCTGTTCGTCAGCCGTCAAAGTTATGAGCTAGCCATTCCAGCAAAATTTAATTACAAAGCTCTAACAATGGCAGGGTCTAAATGCAGAAACAAAGAGTAAAAACAATTGGTGGTTTCGATATCATCAGCCTTGATCACTCTTGTGTTGTCATGCTATTTATTTATAATGTATTTTTAAATACATTATAAATATATTCGAAGGTATTTATGGCAGATGAAAGAGAATATTATCTTTGGAATATGTAATGCGACATTAGGAGAACAGGATATTTCCAGAATATTGCGTGGTTTTCTGTTTTGTTACTGTTTTATAAACTTTTAGAATTTCATCTATCAAAGAGAACTTCCTTTGAAATTAGTGAACATTCTGAAAAGTGAAATCGAACTTCAACCTAAGTGGAATTAGGTTATACACGGCGAGGTGCAACTACCTCCGCTCCAGGTCTCTCCACCGACCAAAGCCAGACAGACAAAGCTGTCACCTGTCAGACAAAGGTAGACAGACAGGAGGACAGGAGATTAAACCATGTGCTAATATGTTATACATACAAATGTTTCAGTTTTGATACTACCTGAATACGCTTAGACCTATGTATATTATATTTTTACACCTGTGTATATCTACTCTGATTCTTGGAAAAACATTGCTCATCCAATAAAGTATTACAAATGTGTTAGTGTTTTATAAACTTTAAGAATTTCATATATCGAAAAGAACCTTTTTTCAAAATGAGTGAACATTTTGTAAAGTGGAATAGAACTTCAACCTAATGGAATTAGGTTATACACGGCGAGGTGGAACTACCTTCGGGTCTCCCCACCAACCAAAGCCATACGCTAGATAGATAGATAGATTACAAACATTTTTCTCTCCTTACATGAGGAAACCAGCAACCAGCAGTTTAAATATTATGCAAAAAAGAAAGACACTGAAAATTAATCGTCGAGTCGTGTGAAAGAGTCAAGAGCTGTACGGTGTACAACGGTGTTGTAGTGGGGAAGATTAGCATATAATGAGCAGGTGAAAGTGGATCGGGACCGAAGCGCACATAAATAAATTTATAGAAAAAGTCGCAAAGTATGGCGTATTGATTCCGGCCAATTAGGGTCGTGGGGTTGAGAGGGCTGCGCCCCATTGTTCGTTGGCGGGACGCAGGCGCCGGAAAGCGGACAATAGCGTCGTGACGGTGGCCGAGTGATGAGCCCCACCCACTCTGTACTTGAACTCTCTGCGCACGCGCCTTGAGCGAAACTGAACCGCTACGTCGCCGTCGCTGCAGAGGCTGAACGTGTCTTGCTCACGCTCCACACGCACTGACTCCCAGCACCCTGGGTCAATGGTGACACCGTGGAGGATCGCATGAAATGCACCTGAGTAACTTCTGACAGTAGGCTAGCGAGGTGGTTCAGTAAAGATGAATTTATTATTGTTTTGAACTTAATAATACTGATAATACTTATAATACTGATAGCTCACTACATAATCTCAACAGTAGTTTTGATTAATTGTTTTGAACTGAATAACTCAATAGTTATAAATATTCTCAAAAGTAGTTCTGATTGGGAGTTCATTTCAGGATTATTATGAGTTCAGTCGGCTATGTACACATTTATTCATCCCATCATTATTCCTAATTTATCAGCTCATGTCTCAATATCTATTCCCACTTTAAATATATAGAGACAAGAAGATTAATCAAAATTACAATAAATGCAGGAGAGGTTACTAGGAATTGATAGCTTGGATGGTTTCCGATAATTGATGCATTGCACGTTATTTATTTATTTTATGTAGGCATATTACCCGGAATTAGAACCTATAAATAATATGAACTCTATCAAGGAACTATTTGCATAAAAAGAAATTCTGAGCTTGCTTAGACAATACACGGTGTTATTGTAGAACATTAATCGCTGATAAATTAGTGTATCAGTGCTACCCTGGAGAAATCAGTTTTTCAGTCTCGAAGTACATTGATATGAGACTCATCTCGTACTTAGAATCTAATACATTGAATAGGTTCTAAACTCTCTAGTATCATAATTATTGAGAAAACAGTACAAGTGAATTGAGAGACAGTTTCAATTGTAAGCAATCAATGATCTGGATAGAAATTTTACTACTTATTTCACTACTACTTACTCAAGGGTTGGAAGTAAACCATTCACAACCAAATTCCTCCTACCTGTGCTCGAAATCACAGATCAAGTGGTAGAGAGTATTGTGGTCACATTGACAACGTTGGTCTCATTCTTTTACCTACTGATAATGAGCAAATGACTGGTTTCTCCCATTGAGTCACAATTTTTTCATAACAGTTCATGCACTTGATGAATAAAAGCAATTGATTCAAATTCCATCAATTTTCCACGCTCCAGTCCTATTGCAGCAACTTTCACCCATATTTATGCCCATCGACCACCCAGGAGGAAGAGTCAAAAGTGTAATCATAACAACATTGTCCGTTATCCAGCTGAACTCATCTTCATGTCTATTGTGCAACTTCAAAAATGTATGAATATGCAAAATTATAGCCTACATTTAGACGCAAGCCCGGAGCGATACTTTTGTTGGTCGGGTTTCATCAATATTGTTACTCTGGCGATCTAACCAAACAGCTTGTCTTGTTTATCTTTTGAATTTGGCAATTTTCACAACAAGACAGTTAACAAACGCATTAAACATGCAGCAGTTGGCCTGAATGTAGCTCAATATACGAATAGTATACGGAGTCCAGAAGGACAGCGAGGTATACGTAAGAGTGGAAAAGCTGAAATTCTACTTGAAATAAATTGGATGTGACAATACGTTCGAATACTTTTTACACTTTACATCGAATATTACAACCCACGGTTCAATGAATATTCATTGGAACAAAAATTTATTTCCAGTTGCAGAACTAGAAGCTGTGCGAGAGTGTTATTTCTTTGTAAATTTGGATGTCTCTATTGATTCTTTCTGATTCGTGGTAGAGTTAGGCCTCTCCAATAAAATTGGTAGCAAGTGAGTTGCAACACTCTATTATGTTCTTTAGTATTCTTTGAATACTTGATTTTCAATTATCTCGTGATCATTATCTCGACTTCACTGCACATGGACTTCAAATTATCTAAGCTGAATATAT
Source organism: Laodelphax striatellus (assembly GCA_017141395.1). Classification (NCBI taxonomy): domain Eukaryota; kingdom Metazoa; phylum Arthropoda; class Insecta; order Hemiptera; family Delphacidae; genus Laodelphax; species Laodelphax striatellus. Next base: position 32,129,709 of record CM029531.1, on the reverse strand, counting down.
CCAGAGATTTAGGCCATCAAAGACGCTTAGGAAACTATCGATAAGTTTGATAGCAGGCTTATTCTAGTAAGGTTTTGTTGAAGACAATAATTCAGTTTTATCTAAAAGTTCAAATTGAAGCTTCCGAATCTGATCATGAACAATCGTTGCTTGCAGCTAATCAAAGTTCTCATATTGTCAATTTCAAAGATACATTGAATGTATTTAGTAAATAACCTTTCTCGCAGCTTAACATTTGGATTTGTGTTTCAAGTATTATTTTCAAAATTTTATAACTACTGTATCATTGGAGAATTGGAGTATGTAAGCGCTGTTTTGGGAAATTGTATTTCAAATGAAGTGCGAGATCTAGATGGGATACATACTGAATTTAATGGAAGTTGGACGGCTCGGAATGAAGTATTGGTATTAAGTCGTTGTCATGATTTATTGGTGAGATCTTTCTGTAAGCTTTTGATAAGAGCTATGCAGATTAGAAATGGTTCCCAACATTCAAAATTCGTGCCATTTTCTATCATTCCATGATGGGAATAAGCTTATCCTTGGTTCTTGAACATCTTCCGAGGCATCATGACTGTCATAGTCCGTTTTATATTCTTCAAACAGACATCAAAATGATTAATGGCGGACAAAGCTTCCTTAGCGGGTAAGTTACGGCCAATGCAATTAAACGGTTGTCCGCCATCTTTCATACAGTCAGCTGTGACTGAAACCGACTAGACGGCAAGATCATGTTAATAGGTTTGCTGGTCAGACGAATACATTAACTAAAAAGAAATCCTGGCTGTTTTGCAACAGACAACTTGAGCTATTCTCATTAAAAAAACGCACGCTTAGTGTGAATGAATTATGCGCTATGAATCTTTTTTCGGCTCAGATAGAATGATGCCATATTCAAAACCATCACTCATCGGCATCGTCCGATCTGTTATATTATACGGCTACTGTTTAAAAATATTTCAGGTATAATATTTGAGTTAAAGCTCCTATTTTATGACCATAATCCCATTTGCATGGTCTTCTAACTTACATAAAACACGGAATAAAAAGGTTCAAGGATATCAGATTAGGAAGTTCTACAGCTGAGACACTTTTATAATACAGTATTATATTCTCTTCACTTCCTTTCATATTCACTTTTATATAATAACATGTCAAGTTTTTGGACCAGGATGAAGATCCATTTATCCATGTAATATTCATCACCTCTAACCTCTTGTGGCTCAAAAAAAAAAAATACTCATCAAACTCTCAAACATTATATTTCTGTCATAAACATTATTATGAAAATAATGAGATATGGACACCATGAAATCAGATTCAATAACGGAAGCTGAATAAAGTGGAAATGAAATGGATAATTAATTATCTCAGAAGTTATGCTGCCATGGAAATGAAAGTAGTCAGCTAGCTATATAAAAATCCTCCCCATCGTTTAAGTACCTGATAAGTCTTTCCTAACTTCGGAGGAGACGAAAAGCCGTCGGTCCCGACTGCCTGAAAACAGTCGTCATCTCTCCTCTCATCATCACCCCACTCATCACCCACGCACAACCCAAGAGCTCTTGTGGGCAACACCCTCAGAAAAAAACTCTTCCTAAAAGTTTACAACGTAATTGATTGCAGCTATACTTGACATACGCGTACTGCTCTAAAAATCAATTTTTTTAAATAAAAATATGACTGCTCACCGAAGAGATGAAAGACTTCTCGCTATTAAACAAAGTTCCATCTCTAACGAATAAACTAGACTTTAAAAATATATTGTCGAATTTCAATTTTGAGAACAAAAATCTTTAATTTCTCTTTTAATAATAAAGCGTTATTGTCATATTTTGGTGAAGCTTTTTACAGTAGTCTCGCTGGCATACTAATCAGAGACAAAATTGTTCACATCAAAGAAAACCTTTCACAACGAACTGGAATGATAGAAGGTGTGTACGGAAGTTTCATTGCACAATGGCTTGTATTAACTTAATAAAAACTTGTGTGGATTATGTTTTTTTTTTTTACATTCAAGATTTAATATTATAATATTTTCAATCACTTAAACATATTTTTTTGAAAAATTCCTCATTATCCGTCATGTGCGATCTTCCGGCCCTCTGCCCGCCCCATTATGATGGATAAGCGAGACTCTATTTATAGATTCTTGATTGTCTACTTTGAATTGCATTGTTGCCAGATTTTGGAAATTTACAATCAAGTTTCTTGTCTATGTAACTCAACAAGTCTTCTCAGCTGGTTCAGGAACGAACGTAGAATAATACCTAGCCCGATTATCTCAACCGAAAAAACGGTGTAGCGCAAAACAAGTAAAGGATGTTCGAGCATTATCGTATTATCTTGAGCAGGTCTGTTGTTCGGCGGGCGAATCTCGAGAAACTATAAATCATTGGCGATAAGTTGACCAGTTGTGGCGATTTAAGTGGGTCAGTCGGCTCACGTAAGTTAGTGGGTGTATCATGAGCCCACTCCAAAGCCAAGCCACTAACAATCAAGAGCTGTATTATACAAGGCGTCCGTTATAATTTAACACAACTATTACCAGATTAGCTCACACCTATTCAGGATAGTTAAGCTACTAGACGCCATAAAATGAGCTGATTGGCTATTCGATATGTGACTTGAATGACCGTCAATGGTTCTCGAATTTTAATGCTGTGTTATGATAACTAGATAACTTCTCCTTGACAAAAAATGTATTGAAGATAACTGTGTTATGTGTTCTGATCTATGGATAAGGAGCACGGTATTTAGAATGAGTATAATTATTATACTCAATGAGTATTGAGTATAGAATTCTATTCCAATTAAATTTATGAAAGCATTCGGTACTATATAGTTGACCGAACGAAGAGATGACTGAGCGAAGCTCAGTCTGAGCGGAGTGAAGTCTTGTTTCAAGACGGTTGGCTTTCGTCTGTTTGTGGATTTGTTTGTAATGCATTTACGGCTAAACGCATTGACAGATTTCAATAAGATTTGGCAGGAATGTTCATTTTGAGACTGCGCGACGATGTATATGTAAGGTTTTTTTTAATTTTGCATTTTGAGGACGAAATAGAAGGGAAAGAGAATGGCTGTATGGAATATAGCTATATATGAATGGCTGTATGGAATATACAATAGCTATATGGAACACCTGATAGGATTTATTTTGAATTGAATAAAATACTATAAGTTGAAAGTGGAAGTTGAAAGTTGCACGAGCATAGAGGACCACAAAGAATCCCATGTTAATCTTATGATAAGATAAAGACTATAAGTTGAAAGTTGCACGAGCATGCGTGCGTTAACAGATGATTTTTCAAAGATGATTATTAACAGATGATACAGTGATCTGTTTGAAGAAACATTTTTATAAATAATTATGATGATGGAATGTGTCTATGCACATGTCAAAAATCCATTCACAATATTTCATTCAATCCTGATGGGTTTCAATAATCATCGTTAATATTAAGAGTGAGACTAATCCTGCTTCAAAGTTCATTCGACCCAAGGTTAGTAGAGACCTAAGGTTGGCCAATCCCCATAAGAGCCCAGCAGTCCAATTTTTCGCGATTAGTCTTGCTATAATGACGTCAATCAGTGCCCGGGTTAACATATGCCCTATATCTATATTCAAGACTCATCACTTATCTAGTATTCAAATCTTTCCAGATGGTTTTTGGAGAAATGAAAATTTTCAAATTTCTATCTTATAGATTGTCAGATAACAATAATAAATTAAAATAATGCAATAAAAATAATTACTGTGATCAAATATCTACAATAATAATAAGAAATCATTTAATATAATTGTAATATCACGCCTTGCTTGCCAAACAGTAAACTTCAACTATTCAGATTTTCCAGCTGATTTCTGAGAATTTGAAATTATCACAAATCTCTAGCACAACATGGAAAGCCTAGTAAAAGTTGATGTTGATTTTCGATAAATTCCTAATTTGATTCGATTTTACTAAATTTAACCTACAGTAATTATATAACTACAGTCATTATTTATTTAGTATTGTACAATAATTGATATTTAACGGAAGGTACAACAGGCTTACGCCAAAAACTGTACCTTTTTTAATTTACATTAGCTATGAAAACAATCCAAATCTAGGTTATGAGACATTTTTCACAAAGAAAACACTAAAGGAATTTCGAATATTTTAAATGGTAGGTCTAATATGAAAGCTCTGAACCAAAAATAGCCAACATATCAGTAATCGAAATTGTTTGTCAATTTTAATTTTGATACAATTCATCGAAAAAGATATAATCAATTACAAGACACAATTAGTGAAGTATTATTTTGTTTTGCTAATCAGCTGGGTAACATCTGAATAAGTTTAAAAACACGTTTCATATTTTGCCCTGCAGAGTGCATTACTTACTAGTGGGCACGCGATGACGTATTTACTCGTCACGGCCGGTCGACCTCAAAAACGACATGATTGGCCTACCTTGTAGCTCTACGTACCTTGCATTCGACCTACCTCTGGGACTGGAACTGGTGATGTTTTTGAGGTTTAAGCATAAAGTTTCAAACGTGTGAATTTTCATAACCTTACAAAATTAAGTGATTGGTTTGAGTTCGTGGGGTCAGTTAGTTGAATATAAACATCGTCATATTATGGAATGATCATCAGCTGTGTCAGAATAAGATTTTTTTGCTGCAGTCAGAGGGGCGCCGCGAAAGCGGTGGCTTGTGGAACGTCGCGTATCTTTAGAAAATAAATTAAGTAACAAACATTCAAGACTGCTCTTGGATGGGTTACCGTCACACAAAATTGTGCAATTTGGCGAGGTGAAACCTACCCGTAAGGATCTCCCCACCGATAAAAAGCGATACGATAAAATAAATAGAAAATAAATAACTAAAAAATAAAATAAATAAATGATAAAAAAATAAATGAAAATGAAAAATAAAAATAAAAAATATAGAATATAAAAACTAAAAAATTAAAAAAATTGGATTAGATGTACATAACGTATTTTGGGGGCGCCTGACAACATCTCTCTCGATAAAATTTAGTGGGCCAATTCTGGACACATGGGCAAGAAAACGGCTAATGTACGGGTAGACGCATTGACAACTGATGAATAAGCTAGACTTTGAATTTGAATGTTTGCTTGGTTTTATTCAGCGGGAATAATACAATCAGTTTCTTGATTTTCTATGTAACTCAATAAGGATGTTCGAGCATTATCGTATTATTGAGCAGGTCTGTTCGGCGAATCTCGAAGCAAACTATTTAGATCATTGATAAGTTGTGACCAGTTGGCGATTTAATTGGGAGTCAGTCGGCTCACGTAAGTTAGTGGGTGTATCAGCCCACTCCAAAAGCCAAGCCACTAACAATCAAGAGCTAAGGCGTCCGTTATAATTTAACAACTGTAATTTAAATCAATCTCCCACCTATTCAGGATAGTTACCAGACGTCATAAAATGAGCTGATTGGCTATTCGATATGTGACTTGAATGACCGTCAATGGTTCTCAATTTTAATGCTGTGTTATGATAACTAGATAACTTCTCCTTGACAAAAAATGTATTGAAGATAACTGTGTTATGTGTTCTGATCTATGGATAAGCAGGTATTCAGAATAAGGATATATACTATTATTTATGTAATAATTCTATTATCTATGTTCAGCATTCTATTATAAGACATCATATACTCATCGTATATAGTACTTATGGAATCTCAAGAATATGAAAGTACTTGGAAAATCAAATCTGCTCCAGAATATTGAAAGGTATTCCATAATTCTGTAATTCGAAGACTTTTCAGGTCTTGATTTTCCCCAAATGTAGACTGCAAGAAGCATAGTTTACAGATTATTGATTACTTACTAATTGGCTTGTTTTTATGTGAATTGCCTAGTCTATTAACAGCTGAGAACTTACAGAACTTCAGTAATGCACCTCATAGAGGTAGCTCAAGATTATGGTGATGGAGGGTGGGAGATCACTATGATGGTCACTCTGTCACTCCTGGCAATCAGAGCACTTCAGCATCTTGACAGTACCTCAGTGAGTAATGGACACGTCAATCTGAAATCAATCTCTTGAACACAAACAGTGTCTTGCTCTCATTTGTCAGTATATTGTGAATGACAATAGTTATTATAAAATCTATTATCAATTATATTCATCTATAATTCATCTTAATCTCCATTTGTCCACATACAATTCACTGTTAAAAATTGAATTTATATGATTAATTGATTTTCGACATTCGAAAATATTCACATTCATTTATTTGATTAAAATAGAATATTAACTAAATACCATAATCTCATTGTAACCAAACTTTTCCACAACTTTATCAGGTTAATTGGTCATGGTGGAGCTGATTGTAAATAAGCTTTCACACAAAAACGAAACCATAATATCAAGAATATAATAGAAAATGTCCATTACTTTGTCTCGGCAAATTTGTTCAGTAATGAAATCTTTATCTCTCATTTGACTGTTTCTCTCGAACTATTCTTTTTTGAGCATATTGATTAGTTGGCGTGTTTTAAGTACCACGTACATTGGTCATCCAATCAGTACATTGGGATATCCAATTAGTTATTTTGAAAAGCGTTAAATTAGGTTGGTGATTGAGGGAGTTAATTATGCTGAATTTTGGTATTTAAACACGGTTGAGGCAAACAGATGTACAGTAGGGCTCAAAAGTTCACTTAAACATGGCTTCTTCAATCCTGTTGGTTTTGACTCTTGCTGCGTACTGCTCGAATGGTATCATACTTTTTTCCGTGAAAATTGCATATTATGCTTCACTCTTATCATTGCACTTGTTTGAGTTTTTTCGCACGTTCAGTTCATCTATGTTACAATGAATTTACGCTTTACTTTCCAGCGGATTATTGTCTCCGTCTTGACAATATTTTCTATTTTTGTCCATAATTTGAGAATCTTGTCATTAACAAGTATCAAAGGTTTATCTGTATGGAATGGATAAATCAAGATTGAATGATGAAATAGAACTGCTTATATTGATAGTCTCTTTCCATTTCATTTCAAATGTTGATGTTCTGTTTGTCTTCAAGAGTGATGAGGCTATTCTTATGTTCTATTCTCAAATTCTATTGCAATAATTCTCAAACCAATTCCAAGAACCAATAAGTAGGAAGCTTATTTGTTCGAAAGATACTCTGTAATATATAATGTAATACTTTTTACAAGATTCATGGCCTTTAGCCTGAACTGATTTATTATTTAGCCTTTATAAGTCAGAATTTATGAAATATATCTATGAAATTCAAGTTAATATCTAGTTCATTTGTATTTATACTCAATTTTTTATGAGATTGGAAATAAGAACAATAAAAATTAGAATAATTATGTCACTTGTGAGCAGTATCTAAGTCGATTACGGGTAATTCATGCCTGATATCTGAGAATCGGTACAATTTTTCTTTAATAACCCTTCGTAGATCTTTGACAGGAGGACTACTTGCCTCTAGTTATAGATGAAAATCAAGGGATAAATTAGTTTTCTTTTCCTCGTTTCAGGGAAGAATCGGTTCTTCTCGTTCTATTAGGGACACGGCGTTTTTCTCTTTCGGTGTTCTTTTGGCACTCATTGACCAAATCAATGCCATTATGTCTCAATCGAATCATTATGACTTTTATAATCAAATGGCTTGGGCTCGATTCATATCCAATGAATGTTTCAGTATTTGCAAACCATCTCACTGATTGCCCCGAAGCTGACAAACAAGATTGTCCCTGCTTGGAAAAATTGCGTCGCGCAATGGTCGATTGCTATAAAAATCCAGGGTGCATTGATGGTGTTTGTGGACCTTACAGAATTATACCGCAATATTATGCTGGTTGTCACTGTCCAACCATTAACGGTAGATGTCTGAAGCCTGAACTTTGCGATGAAGAATGTCCGGAATTCAAAAAAAGTAAGTAGTTTTCTCTATTTTTTTCTCATCCTGAGAATATTTCATTGATATACTTATTTCAATAAATTAATATTAGAAGTAAACTGGAATTTGACAATTCATTTCATGCAGATGTATCATAATATGTAAGAGATCGGATACACCAATTATCGATCAAATATAGGCCTATTGATCGGACAATTTCACTTGTTACATTCGGTCTATGTGTGTAAATTTTTAGTAGATTTTACTGCAGAACAAAAGATGATTTTTCATCTTATAAATGTGTGGATGAAAGCATTTTGTATTGCTTACTCCTTTGAAATTGACCACATACTTCTAAGCCTCCATGATTTCCAACTTTCATGTTATGAGAAAGGCTCATAAAACTCAATTTGGATATACATTCAATACACTATATTCTACACATATAGTATACAATATACTATAGTATGATCTTACTATCATTGATAATTATATGGCTCCAAACCTTTTTCACAGATTTTGTCGAGTGCACTAACAATCGGCATTGCGCTCAACGATGCGTGACTGCATACCAAAAACGCTATGAAAAACAAATTAAGGTAAATTTTAATAGTATAGTTTCCATATTTTTAATTTAATTGATAGATAAAAATGATATTCAGAAGATACAGTGAATAAAAAATAAACATTTGGACTATTTTTGTAACTAAATTTGAGAATTGAAGAAGTTCTGGACAACTGCCTCTTCTCTTTCCTATTAAATTTGTATTTGTTTGATTGATTCAATGAATGTAACGATAAATGCAAATGCAATAACAGAAGATAAATGCGAAACTCAATTATGGTTTGCCTATTTTGATGCAAAATTGAATTTGATTATAGATTTAGGATAAAATAATGTTCCATTTTCCATTACAGCTTTCTCAAATAATTCGCGTGAGAGCAGAAAATAAACAAAAAATTATATATTTTTTGTATAAGATTTTAAACGTTAACTCCATAGCTATAGTTAGAATAAAACTACACCTTTTCCAACTGTATTTGAGAAAGTGGCAATTCAATTTGAGAAAGTATCAGTTGTAATTGAGAATAGTGATTTGTAATTGAGAAAACATCAGTTTTGTAAATGAGAACGGTCAATTGTATTTGAGAAGATATCACATGTAATTGAAAATGGTGAATTGTAAATGAGAAATCGCCACTTGTAAATGAGAAGTTAAAAACATGAAAAAGGTCAGCTGGTTCTTTAATTTGATTTCTCAATTACAACTGACATCTTCTCAATTTCAAATGATACTTTCTCATTTACAATTCACCATTCTCAATTACATGTGATATCTTCTCAAATACAATTGACCATTCTCATTTACAACTGATGTTTTCTCAATTACAAATGAACATTCTCAACTATATTTTAGGTAACTATGTAGAAATTTATAATAAAAAATTCACTAGACACCCGAACCAATATTTCGGGTTTCTGAAGGCTCAAATAGGCTCATTATATTGTACTACGTATTTTGAAAGACAATTTAATTCGCAACCTCTGATGGTCATTTTCTTCTGAGATTCCCATTCCAATGTTAATTTATCTCTCTTTTTATATAACATGAACCAGAAAATGATTAATTGTTTAATTGTTCTAGAAAATGTCGGGGTGAAACAGACTGTGCGCGGAAGCTGCATGCACATGTTGTTGGACCATTCAACTGCACAGGAAATCCATCCGACTTTCCTAAAACGCTTCAACTCTGCAGATTGTGCCCTTGGAAAAGGACATGAGTAGGAGAAATAATACATCATAAACAATGTAAATTTACAGATTTTAGGCAATGTCATTCTGTTTACATAACTTATCTGAATAAAATTCAGTTCATCAAACATTTACTCTCACTTCATTGAGATTGGCATCCTATTACCATTGATTACAATTGGAACTGCTATACAATTACAATAAAACATTTTCAAGAAATACAATTATTATGAACCAGCTAGGTAACACAATTAAAATCATTATAACTCAATAACTGGAAAAATGATAATAGAATGTTGTAATGAAATCAAATTCCAATGACTTGTCAGGAATTTGTAGTGGATAATTTAATTTTCTTTAAATGCTTGGTATTTATTTGAATGAATAATGACTGGATATTATATTAATTGGAATCCATTAGTTGTAACTCTTACAAAGAATATCATAGAGGGCCACAACATTCTTACTTCATTCTGTGAGAAGTTTAGAACGTCGCCATTCAGGAGGTAGGGATCTTAGAAACTAAGGTATATCATTTCAGCAGAGGGCTACATCTATACATTAATAAAGAGTTGGTATCTGTACGCTCGCTTATAACTCGAGCTGACCAGATTTAGATGATTTTGGATTAGTTTGAATCAGCACTGGTTAACATAATATGTAATAAAATATAAGAAAATCTCTTATAATTAATAAATAATTAGTAGATTAATGACCTAACCTATCAAACATTTTAAAGAGCTATGTTCAAACTTGACGGCCGAACGGGTAACTACAACGGGAGAGATGATCGTGATTCAAGAACAGAAAATTAGCAAGCGGTTCCTAAGACTCAGTAGCTCAGTTCAACTGCTTACCAAATCCATCCGACTTTCAAACGCTTCAACTCTGCAGATTTGTTCTAGGTTTTCTACTCTAATTATTTTTACACAATCATCAATTAAGAACGAGTTATCGTTCGTATTATACATGTTTTATTCTGTCTACATAATTTATTTGAGCATAAAATTATTGTACATTTAGAATGTTAAATACACTTATCTTTTCTCTGTTTACCAGTGATTACAATTTATTACTATTATAATTAAATTATTAATATTATAAGAAATACGATTTATTATGAAATAAATTAAATAATATTATAAAAATTATTACTAATTAAATTAAATTATTAATATTATAAAATAAACTAATATTAGATACTCTTTTCTCTGTGGTAATGAAGTCAAATTCCTATATGATAGTATTAAATATATTTTACTTAAGACATTTTGCGGGGGTTACATGGTATTTATTTGGGGAATGAATGATGACTGGGCATTATGGGGTTAATTGAAGAGTTGTAACTCTTAAGGGGGTATCATAGAGGGGTGACATGAACATGAAATTCATTCTGTGACATGAGAACGTCGCCATTCAGGAGAGATCATTTGGGGAAGGGCTAACCATTTGAGCAGAGGGCTACATTTCAAATGTAGGACTTGACGACAGAGAAGTGCATGCTCTCCAATGCAAAAAAGCGACTGAATGAGTGAAAATGATACCATAGACTGACTGTATAGTTAGTCTATGATAATACTTTTTAATTGGTCTTTTCGAATGAGGCTACTTCAAGAACGCTATGAATTCTAACGTCTGAAAAGCATTGGGAAAAGAAAGTTATGCTGCTGTAATTTGTATGAATCATGAGGGCTGATGGTTGCGGAGCACTATTATAAATTCCATTAGGAGGGCTTCCCAATAATAGATTAATTAGGCAACCATGAGAAAGGAAACATTTGATGTTCTATTCATGTAATTATATAGTTTAAGATTCATTTGTGTAGAATTTCAGGGCTCTCAGAGCTTTATGCGATCACTGCTCTGTAATACTCCATGAGCGAAACTATTACTTTAAGAATAGCGTTCATGATAAAGTTTAGTTTGCCAAATACTACCAGGCTTGTTGAGTCTCCCAGAATGAAGTTGAGCTCTGGGTCAAATATGGGAATAAAGTTTCGTGCTCTAAATTTCTATCAAAATTCAATTTTTTTCGATCATCAATAAGTGTTATGAGCTGTGTTTTAATGTTATATTCTTCTGACTTTATAAAATAAAAATAGAAACATTTTTTAAAAGCTAGTGTCTATTTTCTAAGTGGAAACAAACTTACACCATGTTTCCTATCAAGGGATAATAACCAATTATTGGTTATTGGTGATTACTGGTGAAGTGGAACAACCCTACTCGGGTCTTCCCATTATTAAAAGCCATACGCTAAATAAATAATAGTGGGAATGAAATTGGCTGGGTACCTTTCCAGAAATAAACAGAATTCATTCTCAGTTTTTTTTTCTGCTTACTATAACTAGATCTATTTTATTTCCAGTACTTGCAAACCACGTGGTTCCATGTAAAGAGGTTCCTCCGCCTGACTGCAAATGCCTGTATCAAATTCAAAAAGCCATTCTAGGTTGTGGGAAGAATCCGGGTTGCACTAAGTTGCCGCATCTAGAATGTTGTGGATTTTATCAAATAGCTGATCATGTTTACCAAAGAGCAGGCTGTCCGGTGAAAGGCGGTGGCTGTTTGAAAAAAGAGATTTGTGAAAATAAAAATTGTGAAGACTTCAAAAGATGTGAGTTCCCAATTCATCCACTTCTAATTTACTAGTGTTATGATTATTCAAAGAAATCATAGATAGTACCAGCTTTGAAAGCTTATCATTCTTTTATTGGTTCAGATTTTATTCAGGTATTTCTCTAATTAGAATGACTATTCTGCAGGAATATAGAAAAACTTTCAATTCTCTTTTTAAAGATTTGTATCATTATAAATGTAACTCTGATCTTCTCTCGTTTATGAAGATGAGACCTTAGAAAGTTATGTATGGGAGTAGAGAGGAAATATTGAATTTGAGAAGTTCTCACTGAAAGTATCATTTTATTATACTCTACAATACAATATTGGTTTTAGTCTTATATATTTCAGACATAATAAAATCAAAAAATACTTTTTTTATTCTAGTGTCTGTTTTCTAAGTGAAAACCTGTTCCCTATTAAAGGATAATATTGGTTATGTTGGCGAAGTGGAACAACCCAACTCGGGTCTCCCCACTATTAACAGCCATACGCTATAAATAAATCATAATACAATATTACTGTAACTAAGTTATATTACATCGAAGTACAGTTATAAAATATGTTTCAGTTTGTATCCCTATCCGAAGACAACAGAAAAGGAGTTCATACTACTTAGAGACAGTATTATTTTCATTTGACTGTTATTCAAAAAATTTGAAATACAAATTTAATGGTTGCACTATTCAGTTTCTTATTAGAACCGATCAACCAATATGCTTCAATAGCACAATAAATCCGGCTAAGAACCGGCTACCCAGTCTTCAATGGCCGCGATAGCACAGTAATAAAAATAAGGTAGATAAGATGGTCCAGGAAAATTGTAATCAAAGTGGGGTCCACCTTGCATGGAATGGGAAATAATTCTAACTTCTTTATGTTGTATGTGGTTACTTCTTTTATGTTGTATGTGGGATGATGAATCCAAATTTTCGACCCCGATCACCGTGAAAATGGCGGAACTTCAGGTTTGGCTAATTTCGTCCCTGGAGAATCACTTTTTCAAAAATAGTCCTTATCATTAAAAAAAATTTAATAACATACAATATTGTAGGTAATTGTAGGTATTACGCATTATTGTTCATCAATGTTATTGAAAGCGATTTCACGTGGTTTCTCACGATTTCACGTGACTCCCGCGAGACATGGCGAGAAATCGCTTGAAATGTACAAGCATTGATGGAAAATTTGATGTACATTCTAGAGCTATATTTCGAAAAAAATTGTGCCCATAATAATCATTAAGATCTAATAATAATAAATTGTTCATAATTTACTACTTGAAAAATGATAGTGTGCATGTTTTCATGAAAAAGTGATGCTTAAAGGTTAAAATCGGCCAAAAGTGAAAAGTGAAAAATGTCGCAATTTTTCTTGGTTTTTGGCGGTGATTCGGAAGGGCCAAGAATTTGGATTTCACATCTCTAGACTTTCACATACAAAATATAAAAAACTTTCATGCAAGGTGAAATGTAGTAAAAGTTTCATTGGGCCAAGATAATGTTGCAATCATTTTTTAATAAATTTGATCTCAGCACATTCCACACTAATCTCTGTGCAATAGGAAAACCCATTCATATTATTCTTGACTATTATTCAATTATTAATAGGCCAATATTGTTGTTGAATATTGTTCTAATAGGATGTTTCTCAAATTCTTATTTTGCATTTCATGGATAAAACCTTGTCTAGATTTGATTCAAAGGTGAGAAAAGTAAAAAGCATGAACGTTATCTCCGTTACAAACGATTTGAATTTTTTACAGATTGGAGAGAATGCGCAAACTGCTGGAGATGTTCGACGACAATAATGAATAATTTTAGACACTTTTATGCGAAGGAAATCGAGGTAAGTGAATTGAAAATCACTGAAATTTCCAACTTAACTATAAGATTCTACAAGAAATTGATTTACAATCTACAAGATTTGCTTGTCAATAATATGGTTGAGGTATTTGGCTTAGTAATAATTACAATAATTTGGATAGTTTATACCTAGTCCAAACTGTGAATTCATTATGGTTTCATATCAATAGGCTTATGATAAGGTTCACGTTTCAAAACAATACTGTAACGTTTTCCTATGGAGAAGTTGCGGAGGGAACTGACTGCTGTATGTATTCTGGAAATCCAAACAATAAAAGCAATCAAAGAATAATAATAATCAATTTTTTATTATGTAGCACCAGAAAAGGAGTTCAAGTTTGAGAGAAAGAAGATACTTTACTATCACTAAAAATTATCATCACATTTAAATCAAAATGCTACAGTAGAGCCTCGGTTAACCGTCACCCTCGGGACCGGGACCGTGACGGATGACCGGATAGTCGGATAACAGAAATAACATGATTTTGAAAGAGGAATAAACAAAACTAAACAAAGTTCAAATAAATAATAGAAATTATTTTAATAAAAGAAGAATGAAATATCGACTGCAGTAAATTAATAATGTACTGCAAAAACTTACGATGTAAAACTTGCTGTCGTCGCTTCTCATCATAGAGCCTTGACAGGCGATCCGGTTCGGCGCTGACGCGAAAACATAAAAAAATTGCTCTAGATGGGTGGCGGTTAACAGAAACGGACATTCAAAAGGGTGACGGTTAATCAAGTTTTTACTGTAATTCCAATACCTATACCTCACAATGTTTCTACAAAGTACCTATATACTAAGAATAGAAACCATACTTTTTATTTTGAAAAATAATGGTGAAACACATTGGAATTGCTGAGACCGTTGATTCTTGTCATGACTTACTTCTAAAATACTATACTAACAACACTCACTTCCACAAATATCTCCGCTGAACAGTATTTCAAGTTTCATCTTATCTGGACTAGTCGTTCTCGGAATGGCGAACCGCAATGAAAACTAGAAAAATCATACAGGTGTAATTTTGGGAAATTGTGAAACCAGTTTCATCTCACACTCCTAATACTCCAGTTGAAACAGTATTATTATGGAGTGTCAACTTTTTGAGCTGAGGTGCTCTTGCTGGGAAAGCTGGGAAAACGCAGAGGAATTTGACAAACGAAATTTTGGGCTTAATTTTTTTATTACAAAACCCACTCACATATTTCAGCGGCCCATAAACCTGCAATATTATTGCGCAAATTTTGTTTTGTGCAATATAATTATTGTCCAATGTAATGTGCAATATAATATTTTGTCTAGGGGAAATATTGGAGACTTGTGCAAAATTGTATAATTTTCAAAATCGTGTTAATATATATTGCACAAACGGGATTCATTGTGCCATATGTTGGCAATATTGTGCAATATCCTGCCTGTTGGTTGTCTAAACCATATTGCACAACCTTCAATATATTATCTCCATACGGTACAATGTTTTTTACAAACCAATATATTGTACAATAATATTGACGGTCTAGGAGCCGCTATCAAAATATTGTGCAACCCAAGTTGCACAATAATATTGCAGGTCTATGGGCCGCTTTACACACTAAGCGTGTAAAAGTACACTAATTAAGTCTCAAGCAGAATCTGTTCATCAAAATTGAACTTTTTTGGTCAGGTTGTTCATGAAAAGCTATCTCTGAGTGAATTTTCAAATTAATAATTTCTCTGGGTGAACTATGTAGAGTCCATTGAACAATGTGTTCTCCATCTGAACAGAGCCAAATGGAAGTATCTGTCGAATCTCTGATGCACATGCACTGGAAGGGGTGAAAGAAGGAGCCTTAGGCCGGGGCTCCACTAGTAGCAAATTGAAGCCGCGTCCAGCGTCCAATTTTACGCTCAAAATTAGGAACCATTATCTTGTATGTGTAGTGGCTCCATTGGCTAGTGGAGCCACAACTTTATTTTTGAGCCTACAATTGGACGCTGGACGAGGCGTCAATTTGACGCTAGTGGAGCCCGGCCTTAGGACAAGATAGATACAAGAACAAGGCTATCATACCATAGACCAACCAAAGATTTGAATTATCTCTGATTATAGCTAATAGATCGGAGCAACTGGGGATGCCTATACCATGGATTTCTAGATGAACAAGTAGATCAAAACAAATATATTGATACGTGATGGAATAATATGATATTTGACATTGAACATTTATTTATTATTTCAAATTATATATTTTGAGGCCATTATTCTTATTTTTACAGCATTGCGATGGTGATACACCATGTAAAAAGCTACTGGTCGCTCATGTGAAAGGACCCGAACATTGCAAAGAACCAATTGATGAACAGTACTGGAAAAGATTCCACGATACAAGTTTGTGCCCTTGTGAATAAAACTAGAAAGTATTCAACAATGAGTGGATTGATACTTTTGGCTATTGTCGAAATGTCTAATTATTAATTTATGAAAAAATCTCAATAAAGTAAGTTCATCAACCATTTTCTGTTTAATATTTTCAACTATATTCCTTATTATTCATATCCTATTCTTAATGAAAGCAATAGAATAAGAAAATTACAAGCTTGAAATTGATTTAAGTGCTTGACAATAAATATATAATGTTCGACTATCGTATTGCTCTTGATAATATACTTCCAGTTTGAAGCAATGGAAAACAGTATTGTTCTTTAAAATAAGAGATAACCAAATTATGACTGGACATATAACCACATAATTATATTAGGGGATGTTCTTGAATTGGGCATGCAAATTGGTTGTTTACTTCCAGATAAAATCAAATTTCTAATGGCTCCCAACAGAAGCAAGCCTTCAAGTTGAACAAGGAAGAAACTCAACTCTGTCTGGGGGGTCGGGACCCCACATTTTATTGCCCATGCCTGGCCTCACCACAGAGCACAGTGTTCAATGTAATGTGCACGACCACTCTATCCTTGGCTACATAGCAAATCCTTATAGACTCGTACATTGGGCTCTTATAAATATATAGCGATTTCTCTATTATAGCAAGTAGCAACTACAGTACAAACTGCAACTGTTCAAAAGACGTGACCGCTGCGTCCTGTGTCGTCTTCATTATTGTCCCACACAAACACACATACTTGTTCAGGATTCTCACTTTGTTATGGTACAAAAGTAGCATAGCGTGCACTCAAGCCTTTTCCAACTAATAATAAGAGGGGGTTTATTACTATACCTTGAACTAAGGCAGTGCTATTCGATAAAACTGATGATTATTATTCATAGCATAATAATATCATACTATTTTCAAATCAACGCAGAAAAAAATACTAATTCACGAAATTTCTTACCTTAATTACCTTATCTATTTAGCATTGAAGCTGCTGTTAGAGTGGCTCGAGCTTTTCCTTAATAATAACCGCTCTCTGAGGATCACAGTAACTGGAAATTGCAGAATATTCTTTCAATTTTTGTACTAAGATTTTCAGAATTCAATCTATTCTTTCTTCGAGATTAAACAGAGTTGAGTGTCGAGTTCAGAAATGAATATAATTTCCTCATCATATTAACATTTTATTCAACATCTATTATTTGGAACAATGAATGAAAGCATAAGAACAATAAATTTAAGTGGAATGAGGACCACGTGATTCAGTTCACATGCATTTAGAGAATCGTAATTGAAAATAAATTGCAATTTATGCTTCAAACGTGCCGCCAACCCACGCGTTTGACAATATTCGTGGAAGAGATTCGGTAATGATAATAATTGATAATCGTAAATATCACTTTCAATTAATAATCTATTTCTCAGTATTTATTACTCACGCTATTCAATAATCGTCGTTCTCCGAATAAACTCTCTTTATTCTTATATTCATAGCTTACACTTAGTAGAAGAGTCTTATGAAGTCCCATTATTTGTTGATTAGAGGGCCTGAAAAAAATTCCGAACACTATGCTCTTTTATTTTTGTAAGTTGACGAAATAACTATAATTTTCAATGATTTTTCAATGTGATCGGAGGAGTCCCTATGGAGCAAAATGTTAGAGTTGAGGTTAATACAGTTGAATTTTTTCTGAAACTATTCGAGATTGAACGATTATATAATTATCTAGAAACTTAGCACATGCATGTATTCAACGTGTAAACATGCATTGAAACAATCACTGATTAGTGAATTTTCAACCTTCTTTCGAAATTGCCGGTAACTCACACAGCTACCTGATTCTGATCTTATGGTAGTTACTGGTTTTAAGACGGCTCCCCCACATATAAAACTAAAAGATTCGGAATTTCTGAAGCAATTTTTCTCCCCACTACTCTGCGTGACAGCTCACGCTGGTTTTTAAAAGAATAACAATAATTTCCTAGACAAAAATAGTCAAGCCCATTAAGAAGGATCAATGGATTCAAAACAGTTTGGATGTATGCATTCCATATTAAAATGAGTTATGTAGTATTGATAAGACCATGAAAGTCTTTGAACTATGATTATTCATATGAGCAAAATCATCCAATTATATAAATTATGTATCACAGTTATAATAAAATCCTTCGAATATGAAGAGTGGAAGAGTCACTGACGAAATCATAGTAAATAAACTGGGAATCGAAGAATATGGCAAGTATTCCACTCACTTTGCGTATTAGATAGGGGTACCGTACAAAAGATTACTTGCTCTAGATGTTTCCATAATTCTACTTTTCACATCACTTTTCCACTCCATCCAATCAGTTGTAGAATTGCTGTTAATGATACGCTTTCAGCAGCAAACGTAACGCGGAAAAGAACTTAATTAAATGTGCGGCATGCTTAGCTATCCAAGATAGATCTGGAGCTATAAAATTCTCTCAAGATACTTATCGTGTTTGTTTCTCATTAGACATAACGGGGTCTGTGGGGGTGATAATATGACCAGCTAATGGATCTAGACAAAGAGAGATAGGGCGATAGACGGAGACAAGTGAAGTGAGAGAGTAGTCAATATAGGAACGCCCAGTGATTGGAACAGAAACATCACATTAGTTGATCTCATGTTTATCGAAGAAAAGCTCAGTTTTAGAACAGCTGTTATGACGGACGTGACTGATTGACTTGGGAGCGAGATGATGATGTATTGCTTGCAGCAGGTAAGTAAAGGACGAGGGAGCAAGTGAGAAAAATAGAGAGGAAACAGAGAGAGCGAAAAATATGAGAGTGAGAAGACGGGAGAAGAAAGACTGAAAAATCTTGTTGGCTCTAGAATAAACCCCTCTTCTACAGATTGGTTGCTCAGAGTATGCTCTACAGACCCAGTGCCCGAGTAGAGAGCCGAGAGAAACTTGATTTGAGCATCCCAGAGCAGTACCAGTAACCAGTAGTGCTCTTGCCCAATCCTTGTGATGATTTAAAAACTTCTTTATGGGCGTGCTGATGATCAAAAACTCTCGATTACGTTTTCAGTTTCATTGATTGATAATTAATGATGAAAAAATCATTATTATTAGCTATTGTGAGATTAAATTTTTTCGTGAAATCCATAAAACTGTCACATTTTGATAGTTTTCAAAAAAAGAAGATCCTAGGTAACATCAGGTCCAATATAGATAATTCATTATGGCAATGATTTTCTTATCAAATCTTGAATCTCGATATTATAGAAGCTTCCTCTCATATTATAAAAGCTAGGTTCCTCTCAACTTCGCTTCAGCTCAATATTTAACTCTGAAGCTTCAAGTAATGATACCCATTTGATACAACTGAGTTTTCGTGTCATGTATAATTGCTAAGGGCTTCAGTTTGAACAATCAACAATTAAGAATTGAATAGGATTTTTTAATGAATATTATATTATTGTTAAAACTTGAATGTCTCAATTCTTACCGAGGTAAAAATATCTTATGAGCTTCAATGTTTTTCTCGAATAGGAGGTGAAAAACGTTGAGCAACCGAGAGGGAAAGTACAACAGTTGTATTAATTGTACTAATTGCGATTTGTTTAAAGCTTCTCATCATGCAACCCTGTGAAGCATGGAAATTGCAAGTGAAATCATTAGACTATAAAGTGACAATTCGGTATATCTAAAAGTTGGTAAGATTATTGACATGGGTCCAATGTCTCTCTAAACAAAATGTAGCTAGAACTTTTATTTTGTGAATGCAGGCTTGTATTATTGCTGAAAAATAAAATCACTTCCGCGGAGACAAGAGTCATCACCATGAATATATCATATATATAATCCATGTCTTGATAGAGATTGTTAATTTTGTAAATCACGATACTCAATTTTCAATGCGGAAAAGTCCTTTAAGTCATTTTTTTCTACTAGATCTATTCTAACATAGAGGATTAGAATAACTTCAAAAGTCAGTTGGTTACGTCAGGTAATGGATCTTTGAATAAATAATGGAAGGAATCACACGAAAAGAATTACCAGTCAGTGACATAAATGAAAGTGGAAATGGTTAAAAGTTACTACGCGGGCGCGAATCTGCAAATTCTAATGTATCTCTATTAACCGTGGTGATTCTAAGTTTTTTTTTTCATTATGTTGAGCTATTTCAGTTTCCTATTTATTACTATTGTTCTCACAAGTGACATTGTTTACAGAAATTTTCGCCAGTTTACTATCCGTTAGAACATTTGTAGTCAAATTTATACAGCTAGGAAGGAAGCCTATTATTTTTCGGCAAAAGCAAGTCTTTTCGCGCGAGAACTATAATATTACTCTTGTTATTCACGAATATTCTGAATAACTTGAACAACCATATCCTCTCGGAATTATGATATTATTCTATCTATTCCATCTCGTATCTGTTCTATCTGCGCACAGGATATGAAGAATTGAAGTTAATCAATTTCAATAATAATAGAGAAACTTCATTGAAGAATAACCCTCATCCTTCAAAAATAGAACCCAGTCAAATATTATGATGTAGCTTAATAAACTTCAAAGATTAATAGCAATATTGCAGAATCCAAGTTGAATAAATAATTATATGTTATAGAGTAGAATCTACTAGACTCTATAATATGGAAAAGCAACTTGAAAGAATGGCCAATAAACCTTGAATTGAGTTATTGCACTAGACATCTTCATGTTGGCAATTCATACTGGAGTTTATACTAGAGCTCGGAACATTACTTGTAATAATTATTAAATTGTTGCAATATTTCTGCAACATTTCGCTGATGTCGGTAAGACGGCATTTCCGGTGAACGGAGCAGTGCGCAAAAATCGTGTGTTTGGTATTTAGAAATGTGTGAGAATCGGATGCCTGTTGCCTTAAGGCAGACGCATAAAAATTGATGGAAGCTAAGAAACTATTACGTACGTACTAATGACGATCTAGGACACCAAGTTGCAATGGTAGGTGGGCGGGGAGGGTGATTGATGGACTGTGTTTCAAAACAAAGCGAGATTGAATTGATTTGTCCCAGTTGCACAAAGGTCTGTCAAGATTCATCACTCGCATATATACTAAAATTCTCAAGAGTAATCGGTGATAGAACTCAAATCCACTTTTCTAAAACCGACTCTAGGTGTAGTTCGAATTCTCAATTTCAAAGGTTTGAAATCCAGATAAAAAGTTTGAAAGTTCCAGATAATATAACTTATTTGGTTATAAGTTCTAGCAATTGATAGACTATCTTGTTACTTTGAAACTAGACAGCTAGACGGTGTAACGTTGACTAAACATCCATTAATTTAATCTAATTATCAATAATATTATTTTTTACAGGTTTCCTAAATCCAATGCCTAATGCTTTAATGTCCCATGGATGCCAATATTTATATCATCTTCTATATTGATTAGAAAAATTATTAATATTTTCAATAATAATTGAGAATATCAGTCATTCTGTGCAACGCATTTTTGTAAAATTGTAATGAGGTCGATCAATTCTTAGTATTTGATAATGAATTGCTGTTACTCCCAATCTCAAGGTTGAAATCTGGCAAATAGTAATGACCATTAGCCATGATATGATGAGTCGTAAGCCGTTTTATCAATTTATTAATTATTCAAGATTACAATCAAAATCAAATTTATATTGCTCACCTTTGCACCTCACTACCTTTACCACTACACATTTTTCGTTGAGACATTTACGGTTACGCTACCTCTACGCTACAACTCTTACCGGATTTCCAAGAAGCTGTTATTGTTCTTTGCAGACTGTATTCTAGGAAAACCGCTCGTCATCTTCGACAGTCGGAATCTTGTTCACGTTCGGACACTTTCAAGGCCCACCGAAATGAGTTTGACAAGGCGCTCGGCTGGCGTATTTCACGCTGTCGTGATCTCTTCGTCTGCTTTGGCCGTAATTCAAAAATAATGGCCAAACCCTCTCTTCTTTCTCTTTGCGAAGAGAAGACGACAACAGATCAAAATGAACTAGACCATCATCAAGGTGAAACAATAAAACAGCATCTTAAGTGCAATGGATGGCAGCTTACGCAACGCACAGGTGCGATTCTGTTGATTACTTTGTTGACAACCACCACCTTACTACATTATCGCATCACCTTGATGAGTTGACTCAGTCTCCGAGACTTTTATGTTGTGATATATTGTTCAGAATAGATATGAAACACTTTAAACCTATATTGATATAATTGAAGCATCAAATTTGATGTATTATTTTCAATGTCATATTCTAATTAAATGAAATATTTTATTGAGTGATGCTTTAAAAAATTTCAAATTGAAATTTTATGTTTTCATTATTGAAGAATAGTATGTATTTTTTTGAAATGACTGATATAACTGTACAAAAATTCACATATGAACAAGAAAATTTTTATTTGTAGATCATCATTCATTCTAATTTTGTTGAATTAATCAAGTTTCACATGTATCCCCAATTATTTTTTGTTGGTGATGCCATTACTGTACAAGCGTTTCGAGAAACTTACCTTCTCTATAGTTTGAACGGAAAATTTCATTCTAAATAATTACCTTACCATTTATATTGGACCCTAAATCCAATAAAGATGATTAGATGAAAGAACGCTTTGTGGATGCTATCTGATTTTTGGAACTATTCAATAGTTTCAATTGCAGATTGATATTATAAAGAGGGATCCAATATTAATTCTGTGTATAATTATTATACATCAATTCTATTTTATTTATATTTTTCAATTTATACAACATGATATCTTGCAATCCTCAATAGTTATTTATTTTTGTTCAACTTGTTTTGAAGGAGAAGGAAACTCAATTGATTTATGTTATAATAATAATATAGCATATCAATTTCAAATGAAAAATAATTTTGGATAGGTAGGTACTGGTAGTGATTTACACAATGTGATGTACAATAAATTCATCAGAGTCATTTTATGTTTTCTCCCTCTCATTTCAAACGTCGTATTGAGGTGTAGATGTTCTGAAATGGCTATTTTTTATGGCATTCTGTATTCAAGAAGACGCTTTTTATTGCAAAAGTAGATTTTCTACTTTGTAAAAGTACATATAGATGCCAATTCTGATAGAATCACATATTTTTCTAATAAAAGATACAAAGTGAATTTGTTGAAGAACAACTAAAACGGACTGAAACCGCATTGGAGTGATAAGGAGGTGAAGGGGCCCGGGTCAGGTGATTTCTTGTATGCATCGTTTCGCGCTGTACTTAAACTTCGAAAAAGGTTCTGGCCATAAATACGGTGCATGGCAAATAAGAAAATGCAGTTTTTATTGCGACCACATGCCGGAAATGCGAGGCTGTGACAGTGACAAGAAAGTGGAATCCCGCGGTTGAAAGCTCGGCTTTGCCGACGAGCAGAAGCGCTTCTTCATAGGAGATGAGGATGAGGCATAGACAAGCAAGCTCAGAGCGCAGAGTACAAAACAACTGCAAATAATCAGCCTGGATTATGACTACGAGTTCAACTACCTCAACACTGACAACTAGCGTTACCTCTCGACAAGAATATGAACTGAGAGCAGTGGGTGCACTGATGAAAAGGAAGTTATTGAACTTGAAAAACATTTCATAGAGGTAATCCCTACCCAAAGGGGCTAGCTTCCTGCAATTGAATATTGGTGAGAAATCAGAAAGCAGGATTAATGATTGATAGAAGGTAGGTACTGTAGTATTAGAAGGGGAAGTACAAAATTCCCTACATGAGATGACATTTGTAAGGAGAACAAAGTCGGGTCGCAGCAGTAGGAGATAAGGAGATAGGAGGAGAAAATAATCAACCAAGAATATAAGAATCAACCAAGAATACCAAGAATAACCAAGAATATAGGTGGCGAAAAGTAATTCTGTAAAGTTTTCACAGGTATTTTCTTACACAATTCTTCTAAGTTTGAGATGAATCGATCAATAGGATTAATTGATCTATTTTCAAGTAATCAGGTCATTGATTATTATCAAGACTCTCAAACCTATAAGTTCATCAAACTCCCTACAAATTATTGGGGAACTTGGGATAATTCGACGAGACGGAACACCCGAGAGGGTTTCTCCGCCAAAAAAGCCATAAGCAAACAATAAATAATAATTGATTATCAGTCAATAGATTAATAAAAAAGAAGAGAAAAAAGCATAGAGGGGAAGAAAAAGAAAGTAATATTTCCATGTAATTAGAATTAATTAAATGAGAGAAGGCGTCAGTAGAGATGTCAGGAGAAGTTTGCAAAGAGGAGAGACGTTGAAAAGGAGAGTAGAGAGAATAGTAGATTGAAAGAAGGCTTGAAAGTAATAACTATACAATGAAAGTGAGATAATTAATAATTGAAAAGTTGGGCATTTCCAAATAGCAAAGAATTGAGAAGATGAGCGAAAAGACTTTTGTCAATGTAAAACTTGAAGACAGACATCAAATAATATTATAAATTGATCTTGAAAAATTGAAGAGACCATTCTGAATCTTTCTCATTGTTTTGGTGTGATATTGTTGTCGTTAGTATTATTATTATTTTCTCTAGATTCCATCGATCCTACTTTTCCAAGTGAATTTCTTTCAAACGATTTGCTTATTTTTCGTGATCCTGCGATCAATATGCAGCTTTGATTTGGGTGTTTTTCCATCCGATAAGTTATTGGTTTCGAGTTTGATGTGCCATTGAAGTGTATCATTGAGAACGTTGTTTGGCCAATGATGGAAGAAATGATTTGTCGGCAATTTATTGGAACCGGCTGAATTTTGATCATGGGAAGCAACAGCAGCGTAGTGTCGGTACACGTTTTCGCTAACAACCGACTGTCCGATTTCACGGACGGATAAAAACCCGCCAAAAACACGAAACCGACCATTAGGTAACTCACGACAGGTCGAATCAATTGTTCGGTCGGTCCGGTATTAGCCAGCCGGCCAGTCCAGCATCATTCGCCTGTCGAAAGCCATCTTACCAGCCGCTACGGATAGCATCCACACTTCCTGACACGTTTCAAATTAATCATCTCCAAACCAGACTCGCCTGTCCAGATACATTTCCCGCTTAATGAGGAATAAACATCCAAGTTTTTCTCATGTTCCTTCGTCCTTGAAGGTCGCAACTTCTCCCACTTCCAATCACCTGATCTAATTATATCCCGGCAACTACATAATCGATCATCTTCTAATCTTGAAGACAGGGCTTCTCTCAGATTGACTGGAATCTTATTTTTATTCTCAAACGTGATAGCAGGTGATTGGCACTACGTGGGATTGAATGAATCAACCAGTGACTTGTTCATCCTCTTTCTCATCTCTGCTTTCTGGTAATAGGCCTAATAGAGATAAAATCATTTCTAGGGGGAGTACAAGTAAAGGAATATTGTGAAGGAACAAAAGGTTGAGTTTCTCTTCACCGCTAAATATTTTTCGTGTAGAAAAGCTTAAAAATCCTTATTTTAAATTCTCAAAACAATAATATCTGTGTGCTCTGAAAGAGCTCACTAACCCAAATCATTGGAATCATTGGATAAGTGAAATAATCAGAATAATTATTGATAATACAATGAAGATTTTTTTTTTTTTGGTTCACTCATCATTTCATAGTACGGATAGCTTCTCCAGATCTTCTCCAGATCAAACAGATATAAAACATAGATATTAGATATTTTCACACTGAAAACTCATCGATCCATTCTTATCACCATTCCAAACCACTGCAACCATTCCAAAGCATTTGAACTATTCCAAATAGGACCAGAATTCTGCAGAGTGAATGATAATGATAATAATAACTTGTTGAAAACTTCATCAAGGTCGTTCGGAGCAATTCGGCTTTCAATCTGTGACTCAACGATTGACCATTAACCTTGTGAGTGGATAACTGATATAAACGGTTCCGAGTATTATCTACTAATCTAATAGATAATTGGAATCGAACGACGATTAATGAACTTCGAAATTTAAGAGTTTATGGTCTTCAGCTATTGAGAAACAACGTCTGAGTAATCGGTAATCATTGCTTCAGAGCTATGCTTCTTATTTATTCTGGTTTAACTTTCAACGTTAGCTTTTTTATGGATCAAGATTGAAATAAACTCCGTATCAAATTGCGATATTATCACACTCTATTCCATGTGTGTATTGTGGATATAATCCAATCAAGTCTCCTTTCAACATGTTTGAATACAAATAAAGAAACCACAAAATAAAATATGGAAAATAATTTATGAAATCAATTGGCAAAATTCATTAAATTTTTATTTTACATTGCCGACTCTCAGTCTTCATTTGATTGTAAATATTGTAGTTATTAACCACCTTGAGACTCACAGGAGTATGAATTCAAATCTTAAGAGTTCATTTTCAACAATAATTCTTCTCAACTCATTTTTTCTTGTTGATGAATGCAAGATTGTTTTGAAAATTAATGTCACGTTAGAAAATTAATAACACCTTATTTAGTCAGTATTCAAAACAAGTTGAGTTTGGAATGCATTTTCAGCTGAAATCCGTGAGTTATCGCGATAAGTTCAATCAAATTGCAAAAATTATTAATTTTGTAGTTCAATTGGATAATATAGAAAGAAAAAGATTTGATGAAAATTAAAAAACTCGTTATGATCGAGTTTCTCCAATACACCAGCCTTGAATTAACACTGAGTTATCTTAATTTTGTTCCAATTAATCAATATTCCGAGACGATTTGAAAACAAGTAATATGTACATCTCACATGCTGAATGGTTGGTTGGTATATTATCATGCTCTGAAAGGAATTGTCTTACATTTTGCTTGTTTCATACTACAATACTGTATCTTATGATTTTTTCTCACATAAATATGTATTTATTTCTATTTAGAATTTCAATTCAATTCTATTCAACTCCAAGTTAGTCCTTATTCATATAACTCCGTTCATCGAACAACATATTATATTTTTATTGCCGTATTTTAGTCTTATTAGTTCTTAGGATTTAATATGAGAAATATTTTATTCTATATATATAAATGGTTGATTTTATTATTAATTTTGTAGAATATCTATCTACACCAAGATATATTTTTCACGGCTAGTTGCTCAAGGAAACTTGATGGAACTCAAACTTATCACAAAGTTGAAAATTATTTGGAGTTTCTGCTGATGATTTTTCAATTTGTTCGAACGTCAAAAGAAGAGTATCGGACAGATAAAAAAGTGAGAGATCGTGAGAAACTGCATGACAAAGAGAGAGTAAAGTGTTGTGTATGATAATATGGTTAACCAGCATTGAGAATACGCCTAGCAAACGCTTTGGTTCAAGGCAGAGCAGTAATAACGCAAGAAAGCTATGCGGCGGCGATGTTTCAAAAAGCAGGTAGCTTCGTGATCTCTTGCATGTCGAATTGCAGATTCCATTTGCCGACCTTCGGTAGTTGGCAACTGTTCATTACTGATTTCACCCAAATAAATCGATATTCAACCATCTTTATTATCGTGTATGCCTCTGGGTTTCAGCTGCAGTAAGAGCTTCTGTCAATGGGGAGTTACCCTTTTTCGAAATTCCAGTTTATTAGCCTCAAATGATGATGGTTTTCAAGGATTATAATATGTATTTTTCTCATAGATTACATGGTATCAATTCGTTACTATTTGTTTTATACAGTACACTGGTTTTACTGTAACCGTTTGGCCTGGAGTGGTTCCCATTGGATTTTTGGGATACAAAATAGAATAAAAAGAGCGATCATTATTGTCAGAAGTAGACATCAATCATTCTTCTACTCAAGTTTTGATGAAATAATTTATAATGTCCAATAATTAATTAGTCGAATCAATTGTGTACAATGATCATCCCACTACTGAACACTGTTGTTACTGATAGTAGCCTAACTTACCACTACTGAAATAAATATTTCTTATTCCGATAAGTGATTCATTTAAAGTTACACAAATAAGTTACACAAACACTGTTTGATTCAACCGAGTCAGGACTAGATTATAAAAAAAAACTTTAAACAATTTCTCTTTATTGCTTCAATTTATCATTATGATGTTCAGCCCTGCTGCTGGTATAGGCCTACCAAGGCTACTTTTCTTTCTTTCCTCTATCTTCTCTATGTATTGAACTGTTTGTTTTGTTTTTTTTTAATGATCAATTTGTACTCAACATTTTGTGATCCGATTTTGTATGGAAGCAATAAATATAAGTATATTCATTCATTGATTCAAATAATTGTATTTCTGATATGAAAGAATTAAGAAGTATCAATAAGTCTTCAATCTGATACAAGAATTGAATTATTAAGTTTAATATTATTACTTTGAAACATAATTCACTCTTGAGAACCCAATCTTTGGTTTTTCTACGTCCTTTTCAATAGGTACTAGTATACAGAGATGATTTAAGTATTTTGAAGCTTGGAAAAACGATAACTTGACTTGACTTATCAAGCATTTCTCATTTGCAAATCCTCATCTATTATCTCTCAGAAGTAATGTAATAATATTCTTTATTTTTCATCTAAAAAAATTACAATATGTGTTGTTCATCCATATTTTGTTCAGAAATAATGATAAAATATGTAAGTTTGATCGCAGATTTGAGTATTAAAACTTCAATGGGATAAATATTGTTCCTTTTCATGAATTCCAGCTCAGAATGACGGATAAGCATCGAATGAGCTGAAACCTGTGCAGTAATAATGTGTTCGAAGTAATAATATAGGAGTAATTATTGAATAATTTTTAAGATAAGATCAGTGGGTGATCCATTCCCATTCTCCGGAGAATTTCGATTGAATTGGTATCAATAAATTGAAGTTTATAAATGCTTTCAAAGTTCATGCAAATATCAGTTATGTGATACAAAATAATTGAATTTACTTGGAGGTTGACGAGTGGACGACCACCAACAGTGATTGAAAGCTCACGTTTGATGCTAACTCATTCGTCATGAATAATTTCACAAAAAGGTTGAACCTAGGCCACTAGACCTAATGGTAGACCTAGTCTCTGTAGTAGATAATTCAAAGCTAAATTCTATAAGAAGTTCAAGATTAATGACAAGTGGTTTACTATACTATCCGCAATTTACTATAGTATTTCTACATGCATCGGGTCTTGGGTTTTTCAGGCCTTCATCAATATTTCTATGAAACCATGCCTCTCACAGAGAAAAAATCGAAACTATTCAAGTCAGTTTATCATGCGAACTTGTGTAATCATATAGTTACTGATATACTAGTATCGCATAGAATCTTATATCATAAAATTGAATAGGCAATTAATTTCATCGCATGATCGGATGCTGAATTTTGTTTGGAACGAAGCAGTTTGGTTCTATTAGGAAAACGTTTCATAAGATTAGTTCAGCTCCAGTTTCACATTTCATTCACAGCTTTACTCATTGAAACTATAGTCTTATGTTGTTAATAGTTTCTTATTTTCATTATTCTATTTCATTGAAAAATGGACACCTCTCACGCTCAAAAAACACAAAGCAAACGCTATAATTCATAATTAATTTATGATAATATCATGTATCTTGTGAGGTCATGAAGTATCTTATTGGATGAGTGAACTTTAATAATAATAATGATGATCCAAATTTATTAATATCAATAATAATACATTCATAATGCCCGTATTATTTTCCTACTGTGAGCAGAACTAAAAAATCGGGCTTCCCAACCGACTCTCTCACTCCCACGGCTCAAGCCACTCCTACCGCCGACAACTACCCCCTCATCAAGGGATGTCACTACCGTTCTAGAATTATTGTTATCTCAGAAACTACACTGTAGGCCTGAAAAAATTATTATTAAGAAACATGAAGGACATAACTATTCAAGCAAAATTGGACTCGACCAGTGTTACCATATCTCTGAGCTTTCCCGGAGATTGTAGTAACGGATGTGCCCCTAACCCTGAAACTTTCCATACCGAGTTAATGGTTCTTATAATTTTAGTGTGCATTGAAAATAGATCTCAGAGATTTCATGAGTTTGAATGATGAATCAAGAATTGAATGATGTTATCAATTGAAAAGAAATATTTGTCCATTATACAATTATTTATTCTTTTATTATTAATTCTAATTTCCAGATCAAAATGTAATTGTTTAATCAAACAGTAAGAGATCAAGTACCAGTTCGTAGGAAAGTACATGGTTGATTTTTGCTTCGTAGGAAAATACACGATTAATTGGTTCGTATTAAAGTACACGGAGCCGTTTATTGGTTTATTGGTTTATCAGCTCCTTAAGCTTTATAGCTTATCTACTATTGCATTCTGGAATCACAGTTTATAGCCTATTAAGATTTGTGACAATAGCAGATCCTATTAATTTTGTTGTAACTAAGAGGCCGGCTTTCCCAATGACTGCCTCTGCCACCCTCCTCTGTATTAGTAACGGTCCAAGAGGCCTGTGTTAATAAGACACGCTCAGAAATTAATTGATCTATGCTACCAAGGTGTTTATATTCGACAAGTCAACTTCAAAAATGTCATATTCACACGCTTTCCAATTCCAAACGCAAGTTTAAATCATGTTTTTAATTTAAATGAAGGCAACACTTCATAATGTTTACATGTTCCCACTTCCAACAACCAAGATTCGCTTACTGGATTCTACATTATTCATTCAATCAGGAGAATCTTCATTTCTTCAACTTACTAGCAAAACTAAGTATCAATATGAATATTCATTCCCACAACTCTTATACAGAAAATATTTTCTGACAAGACTCATAATTCTAATGAATTTAGTAGCAGATAAGTTGCGGAAAGTGATATTCAACTTGTAATTCATACTTGTAACAAGGCTAAGTAACTATTTTCCCGTTTATTATCAGTCATAAACCCAATTTGCATATTAATAACCAAAAGTTGATTCATAAAAATGCAATTGACCTATTCGTACGTAAACCCGTAGGTAGTAAAATTGCACATCAAACTTACGTAGTAGCCTAAACATTTATGAATTCCGATCTTTGCGAGTTACATCTCCATTAATATATCTCCATCATAGACTCTTTTGGAGTATTTGCATTGCTTTTGAAGGATTTTATTGCTTTTAGCCTGCATAGTGTGGTACTGATTTTTTTATATACCAACTCACCTGGATGGATAATTTGGGGATTTAACCCGCCGGTAGCTGCAGTCGGTGGAATTATTTCTAATTCGTGTGGGAGGGTGATCGTCTCTCCTCCAATACCACATGAATCATCTCTCGTCGGATTAAACAGCATTCGAATGTCGTATGCGACGATATATTCTCATGCAGTCCAATTCGCCGAGAGAGATACGATCAATATAAAATTAATAAATACAGTAAAGAAGACACAGGAGTCTATGCCGGGTGGATGATGTTCGGAATGTTTTAACATTTGCTAATTAAAACTTCTACAATCGAATCCATCCGGGATAAACCCATACTACTGAGTAAAATTTTTGATAATAAATCGTCAGATTTACTGATACTGAAATAGACTTTCTGTTTCTTCTCAACAAAGGTTGAGGAAGAAGAGCAGAATAACGAGAAATAAATCCTGCGACAAAGGCCGAGGAATGTATTGAATTTATGTGCGTTATGATCTCGATAACTGCACAAAAATAAATTCTGAAATGATTCAGATAAATAAATTGCAACCAGGATTGAACACGGTTTCTGAATAAAATATAGATTGTAAAATATTAGCATTTATTACATGAAAGAATAATATATATAATGAATATTTAATAATGGCATCAATTAAAGAAATTTGAATAATTAAAATATGTGACTGAAGAGATATTTCATGAATTAATGAAATTAATTGAAATAATTTAGATTGTCTTTCAATTGAAGATAGAATTCTTTAAAATATATCAGAGATTAGGACTTTGCCTAGGGTTGCCCTGACCAGTTCTAGGAGGAGTCGGTATTTGTTGTTTTACAACGATCTATGCTCAAGCTAATATAAATCAATTAATAATCACTCACTCTCATGGCCATGATATTACGCGCACAGATTTTTGGAGAGATGACGCCTTCATCTCATGGTAGGTGGACATCTCGTGGCATGCCTGGCTTCGTCATGTGGTGAACCGATTTTAGTATAAATTTCACTATTACTTTTCAAAAAATTAGCTTGGCATTATTAAAATCTCAACTAACAATACCGAGATTATTAGGCAGCAAAAGAACGGCACTTTACATAAAATTACATTAAAACAAAAATGAGGTTTCAAACGGACCTCTTACTTGTATCAAATCTCAAAGCCAAGTCGTTCTTCCCGGAAGGTCCAGTAGGATATTTCGGGGAAGAAGGTTGACGTCATAATTAATTTCGCCAATGAGGGCGCAGAAAAATAAATTCCACCAATAGGAATGCTACAACGAATTTTTAAAGACAAGTGTGCCACATAAGACAATTAAAGTAATTTATAGAAATCAAATAAATTTAAGAAGTAATTTAGAGGGGCTGGAATGTGCAGATTTATTCAGGAAAGGTTATCACACAGATTAGAATACAATAATTGACATAAATTCTCCTTATCACGGGTTGACTTGCCTACCTGTCAAAAACAGCTGATTTATAATTGGCAAAAGCCGGTTAACAGTTTCGCGCTCAAATCAAACTAACCTCAAAGGTTGAAAGTAAACAACACCTAGGCTGTACAGTTAACTGTAACAATAATATGAGTATAACTCAGTTGAAACAAATTGAGGTACAATAAAATCACAATAAGCGAGTATTTCGCAAATACAATAAAGAGTGAGTAAAGTACACCCGTGTAATAACATGATAACATTATTTTAGTATAATAAATATGTTGGTGGGCTGTCAATGCAATCTCACCCTGACAATAGGAACATAGAAGATCAAAGAAGTTATGTGTTATGAAAAAATATTTGGAATCTCTCATCTCTTTTTGGCATGACGATGTAATTTTCTTTTTGCCCTAAGTTGGGTACACTCTTGGGCACCACAATTTGTTTTTGCTTCATTTAAAAAAAATCAACAATATTTCTCTTTCTCATAAATGCACATCGATGTCAAGCTGTTGTAATAGATAAATGATAACAAAAGCTGAATTATTTATTCAATACTCCATTCGTGTGTTATTCTTGACCTCTTAGATATTTCTACGATATGTTTAACAATTTTTCAAATCCAATTTTTGAATTTGAAAAAGTAGGAGTAAATTTGTAGGTTTAACTTGATTTAGATTCAACTTGAGAGTATGATCAATTTAAAAATTGGGAATAAGTTTTCTAGATTAGGTACTGTTAACTCAGATGGGTGGAATATGGTAAGTATAATTTAGATTATGTAATATTCCGATTTTATTATTTATGATATTCAAAACATTGGAATAAATGTTAATAACACATCGAGGTTTGAGATTTTTCTTATTCTCAGTCATTGGAATCACCAAGAAAAGAATAATTCTATAGGTCTCAAAGAAGATTAGAAAAACAATCACATATCATTAGTAGGCCTACAACTGACAAAGAGACCGCTGTTTGAAATTTTTCAACTTCACAAAGTAACTTCACTAGATCACTAACAAACTGAACATGTTCGCTGACCACTTTTTCAAATCGTCATTAACAGCAACTATTCTTTCTTGTGAGAAGAATAAGTTTCAGTTCGATTCACTAGCTCTTCAACACTTTTTTATCAGAGCGGCAAACGTAATGATCAAGTCTATTGCTACATCAATTCCTGCAGTGTTAAGCCGCGTCCACACTATGTCGATCGACACCGATCGACAATGTCGAACAAGTCTGGACGTGTCGCTAGACATTGTTGAGCGCTGTCGAGTCGAGTCGAACGCAACCCGAATCAGGTCGGTCCGGATCAAAGACAGTCGAGTCGAAGGCACCAGTGTGGACGTGTCGATCTTGTCACTGCCGTTTTAAAAAATAGAATAGTGCTATACTGTTGTTCAAGTGCTTACATTTTTATTGAAAATGAATTGGAGTGATACCCAAACGTCGAATTTTATTGAAATGTACCGTGATCGTTCTTACTTATGGGATTCAAGTGATGTTGACTATAAAAACAGAAACAAACGGCATGATGGTTTGGTGGAACTTTTCATTCTAAAAAAGTTTTTAAAGCCCGCGTCACATCTATATTCTAGATTTAATTCGTCAACCTCATCCAGCAATAAATCTTCCATAAATTCCTCCGTACTATACTTTTTTTATATAAAAACTCGATTTATATTTAAAATAAAACACTCGATTAAATATAAAACACTCGATTATGTATAAAAATTTATGATGGTTGTCGGTCGACTCGTCCACATGTACTGAGGCAATTTTGTCGAGTTGACACAGTCGAAGGTGTCGAGCGACTTTATCGATCGACCGGGTCGACAGAGTCGATCGACATAGTGTGGACACGGCTTTATGTCTACTACATTGTATCGGCATTGGTTCAACCCTACGTGTCAAGTTACCAACTCATAGTGGCTTCTAATGATTTCATCTTGAGAGAAAAGTTCACAGATCCAAACTTTGATTCATGGTCTATTCTCCACAGAATAGATTTTACATTTTACCGCTTTAAACTAATTTACCGCATTCTAGTCATTCATTGCTAATTGGAGGATGTTTCTAGGTAACTTCTGCT
Source organism: Laodelphax striatellus (assembly GCA_017141395.1). Classification (NCBI taxonomy): domain Eukaryota; kingdom Metazoa; phylum Arthropoda; class Insecta; order Hemiptera; family Delphacidae; genus Laodelphax; species Laodelphax striatellus. The sequence goes on along the minus strand of CM029531.1, from coordinate 32,094,617 downwards.
TGATGCAAGAGTCAAATAATTTGATTCGCTCCCAAGTACAGAAATAGTGAGAAAAATCTGACGGTTAGGAAATTGACATCATTTTCATTTGAGCAAATTGTGACCTCCAATGTGAAGAGTCGGATGGTTCGTCTCTTTCATGCATGAATTCTCTATACCCATGAAATTTCAGATGAAGATGCCGTAACGTATAGTATTATGACTTTCATTCAGGTAAAATATGATAGGTAATAGGTAAGTGCTCGAATGATGAACTTGTCTATGAAAGTAGTATCAAACTCATATTTTTCAAATCATGTAATTGTTAATCATAAAATGGTTGGAGTATACATTAAGGAGGTATTATTTTTCCGTGACATTATTCTGAAATTCACTTCCATACCTTGATGCGATCATTTTGAAAATTGGGTAACAAATCTCTACACCATTCAAGCGTAGCAGCTCTAGAATCATTTAAAGCTCAAGGATAACTTGAATTTGAATAATCACTGAGATTTTTTTGTGGTTTCTATCAATTAGACAGTTTCCAAATGTGATATTCCTCTTATACATTACAGAGACTATATTATAACAGTGTGGTCATTTGTGTGAAAAGGTCCATAAAAGTGTGTCAGAACAATTTCTATTCCCACCACCGACATACTTCTATCGAATTATTGAATTTTAATATGGGATTATAGGCAAACATGAATCTATTCACTCATTTGTCAAACTTATTTTAAGAGGAACAACATCAAAAATAACTTTTCTAACATTAAGAGCAGTCTCTCTACTCTTGGAATTGCTTTAAACGCTGGAAATGATAAAAAACTATTGAATCATGAGCCGAAATTTTCTTTGAAAAGTATCCCACTCCCAAATAGAAGAATTCAGACTTCAGGAGTATGAATTATTTCCTCTCATGTCAAATATTCAATCATTGTGATCAGAGTTGTGTCTTGTATTGCACTTATGGTGTAATTCTGTTAACATGCATGTGCTGATAATTTCTGATGAATATGGTGTAGTAATAAGTATTGATAGGCTACCGCGGGTGACCAAAATACTATTTATTATAATATCATGAATTTGGGAAGCGAAAAACCCAGAACCGCATTAATCCCAAAATTTCAACTCATTAATTTCAATCCGGAATGTGATTACGTACTCTGATACAGATAATTTACTTCCCAGGCTAGGTCAGTCACATCCTGTGAACCACGGTACATGACTGTGTATTGTTACCCGAATGATTTAATAGTTGTTGAATTGACGTATGCCTCACATAACATTACACCTCAATCCTGTATCACGTTTTCAGATTTGCACTATCTACGTCAATTTATCTCTTTCACACGACACGAGCAACTCACTATATTCTCCGATCACTTGACATCGGAGAAATACAGAGCTGAACAGTGACATGTCTAATACGATTTCCATGTATAGAACAACAAAAGGCGGCTTCACTTGCGGGCTCGAATACTAAAAGTGACGGAATCGAACTCTCCCTAGTCCCGGTTAATAACTTGACAGCGAGTTTTAAACACTGGACGACGAAGAAGGTAAGCAAGTAAACAATGGTCTCAGCCGACAGTAAAATTATCGTTCAAAGCAAAGTGAAAAGAGATGTTGCATTTGTTTTGTTGCCTCGTTTGGATTAGCTGCTTGAAGGCGGCTTCTGTATTTAACCTCTTTGGGAGACCAACGATCGGGAAGCAATATGTCCCAACATGCTCACTATGATCCAGTCTCTCAATCCCATGTGGAATCACCTTATTGACTCACCGTACAAAACTCGATCAGAATAAAAACGTTATCTAAGCTGTCACCACTGCCCCCGGACTGATTTATTTCGACATTCAGCAATAACACATACAGCCCCATACAATAACCAACACGTGAACCCGCTGCTACAACTGAATATGGATCCCTTCTTCTTTTGACATGCCAATATTTACGATCCGTTTGTTACTGGAAAGTAATGTTGATGTATAATCATAACAAGACTTGTATCGACAGGTGAAGCCAGGCCAGGGTAACTAACAGTATTCCATTGTATTAAAAAGCATGACAGTACTCTGGTTCAATGTGATGACTCTATCAGTTGAATTAATTTGAAATAATATTTGAATTATTCATCTATCATCTTAAAATACCGTCTGTATATCTTGAAGATGAAGACAGCCTGTATACATTAAGGATGAAAGTGATATATTTTTAATGTAGCACTGTTTATATACATCAATATATTTAAGAGAACCAAAGTTTGCTCCAACTAAGCTATCACAATACATGTTTTACGAAGTGGTTCAATCGGGTTTTGAGGTGGTAATGTTTTATGATTAATGATCTATTGATTCTATCAAGATTTCTTGTGAATGTACCGGACTAGGAAGGGGACTAGAATAAGACTAGACTAGAACCGGACTAGAAAAGAAAAATTGCCTTCCTTATTTCTACTTCAATATAATATTCTAGCGTTCTTGTGTCACTGAGTGTCACTTCAAGAATGTAGAAGGATTCATGTCCATTCCCCAAGAAATACACCAACATGAGCTCTTAGTCTTCTTGCGATAATGATGGTGCATAATGCAGTGGATCAAGGTGCAGAAATCAAATGGAGGAAATCTTCTACAGCACAAGATCATCAATAGTAAGTTCTCGTTGATCTATTGATGAACCTTATTAGAAGCATTGGTTTCGCGTTGAAATAGAAGTTCTATCAGGGATAACCTCATAAACCTATTTAAATCTGACGAGAAGAAACTCACAAAACTTAGTTTGTACTTGGAAGTGACTTAGGAATGTACCGTCGACTTCGTAACAAACTGGTACTGCCAATGATAATTTAAATTCAACGTTAATGAGTAGAAACAATCTATACAGGGGTCGATAACAAGTTCGACATGACTGTGCGTGCATTGAAAGGGAATAATCAGGGGTCTGGGCAACTAGAATGGTCCAAAGAAAGAGGATGGACCTGATTAGGAAGAAGCGCTAAGGAGAGACAAAGATACTAGTTTGAATAAGTAACTTGACAGGAGGAAGCGAGAGAAGAATGAGCTCAAAAACGTCCGACTATAATGCTAAAAGACTACTTACGCTGATTTATTACTTATTCCGTTTCAGGCCTGTCACATAACAGTTAATAGCTTATGCGGTGGTGCGTTGAAGCTCATAGAGACTGGACTCTGGAGTATACCTCATGATATAGAGTTTCAGCCAGCTGGGAAGAAGAATTACCCTGGAGGAAGCGTGTGCTCCAATGAAAGCTCACTCCTTCAACCACTCAGCCAGTGGCGGATTCTGCCAAAACAGCTACGTGCTGCTGTTAGAATTCAAGATTTATGTGCATTATTAGTCCTATTTGGCTCAAGATCATTCAGTAATCATCCACATTCATCCCTCATCATTGTAATATCTGGTGCGAGGTAATTCGTGATGAGTGAGTTATCTATCATAAATGAGATGTGAATTTGAGGAGTCGGGCCAGTTGAAAGGTATGATACGAAAATAAAGCCCAGTACGATAAGGCACTTCCATTTCTAGAAAGCGTTGATGGTGAATTTCAACTAACTCACTCCTATCACAACCTCTTCTATTTGCGTAACAAAAGGTACAACATAAATAATTCAAAAAGCTGACCGAAATCAACATCTAATAAGTACTAATTTCCTTGGAGATTGATGGTTGAAGAATATTGTAATCTATCAATTTCTTGGCAAAACTACAGTTACATTTTATTATAATTGCTGATTTGCATAATACATGATCTCTCACTCAAAGGTAATCAAAGCAATGTGGAAATGCGTCGTGAGAATTCTCTTGTAATCACTTACACAGAGACAGAAAATGAGAGGGAGAAAAGGAAAGCCAGAGAGATATGTAGGAAAAAAGAGAGAGACTGATTGAGTGAGAGAAATTAAAATTCAGAAGAATGAGAGAGAGAGACAGATTGAGAGAGAGGGTGTGATGAAGATTTGGAAAGTAAGAGACAGTAAGAATATGAAACTGATTGAGTGAGAGGGTGTGACAAGGAGGTTTTGAAAATACATAGACAGAGGAATACAAAACAAGAGAAGTAATATAAGAAAAGGTACAGATTATTCGAGAGAGAAAGAGAGAGAGTTAGTGATTGGGAGGTTGGACTTGGACTGATTTATGCCTACGAACGAGGGCATCCGTGCAGTAAAGCTTCTGCGATTGCAGGTACAAATTGTAGACCACGAGTGTTAATCATAACGCTAATATGTCGGAATGGAAAAATGGACTGCTCTTACATAGTATGGGTGCTCTCTCGAATGTGATCCATGCATCAAACGCAGTGACAGAGACAGATGCAGACGCATAGACAAAGATATACGAGCGGAGGAGGAGGAGGAGGAGGAGGAGGAGGAGGAGGAGGAGGAGGAGGAGGAGGAGGAGGAGGAGAAGGAGGAGGTGGAGGCATAGCAGACGCAATTCAGTGTACATGCGGCGGCGGCGGTGGAGGCGATAGATATCAGAGACCTAAAAGGCTATTATCTCAAACTGGGTCGAATCACACTGCGAGGCAATCGTGACCTGAAGAATCAGTCGCAAATTGCCGGCTGGCCGAATACCCGGCTGGCTGTTTTGCTGCACTCCCCCAATTATTAACTCGCTGCGAGTAGACTTTTTAATTAATTGTCGTTGTTGCCAAAGTCAACCCAGTCAAGTAGCCACCACCTACGTCACCATGATGCTCTTACAATTCAATTCATCCACTTTCTCATTGATTGCTCAGATTTTCCTCGATTGTTTCAATTCAAGAGTATATTATGAGTTATTGTCATCAATTGATTGATGTGTTTCAATTCATATCATATCATATCTTGATTGTTTCAATTCAAAAATGATTTGCCATCCGTTTTTGTCATCACTTCATCATTGAATGCTCCGATTTATCTTAATTTTTTCAATTTAAAAATGTATCAATTATTGTTGTTCCCGCATGACTTCAAAAGTGTTTTACTGTTGAAAATGATGTGAACGAATACACCAATGTCTCAAACATTTCAAATATGTTTGTGTTTCACTGCTTGAGACTAGGCGGTGTTGTTAGTATGATAATATTATGGAGCTGGATAAAAATATAAATTATCGGGATTCGAGAATAAGAGGATTTCAAGTGGCTATCGAAAGGGTCTTTTTCTTCCTCTCATGCATTATTTCTATTCGCATTTTTACTGGAGTTATTCACAGATTCGTTCTGAAGAACTAGCATTGTTTTCTTCATCATTTGAAGCGGAAATCATAACACCAATCATGTTCATTTCTTCTTCTCTTTTTGAACCAAAATGTTTATCACCTAAAGATATAATCATAGCATTCTCTATTCATATTCTATTTCCAGCAGTAGTACTGAAAGACGTGATTGTTATGCATAGCTTGCTATCAATAAGGAAGGTAATGATAGTAGAGAAGGCCTTGTTCACATTTTTAATTGTTTGTTATTCCTAACCGATGTTGTCCTGAATATTGCTAATTGAGTCATTGAGTGCATTTTCCATATTGAGTAGATCATGATGAGATCTGTGATTCATATCTCACATCTCATAATGGTGGAGTAGCAAGAAGATTTCTTTTATAATTCATATTACCATTTTATTTGATAACTTTAATGTTGTAGAATCTTTGTGCTCGATATAAAACACAAATATTTGCTCATCCACGATAGAATTGGAGCAGTCAAAAGTTTTGGAAATTTCAAAAACCAAGGAGCTCATCTTCTCTTATTTCTTGCATTCATGAATGATTCGATTTTATCTTAAAGAATGATTTACTTCATACTATCCACTTGCAGAAAACTTCGTTAGTTCCATGATTTGAATTTCCCATTCAAATACTCCAATCCAATTCGCCAGAGTCTCATCTCTCAATTGAAATCGAATTGACACTGAATAACAAAAGGTTTGAGGAATATCCTGAAATATGTTGTGGTTCTAGATTATGTAGAAGAGATAAGCGTCACCTGACGATTGGAGATTTTATGAAGCTATTTCTAGAAGCAAGAGTGATGAGCATATAATCTAGTCACGATAAAATAGATTAAATTAGAAGTTCAAGGCATGAACAGTTTATCTATCAACATTTAATGGAATTCAACACTCATGAGCAATAACTGTTAAAATAAACTTCATTCACCTGTTATTAGAATCATGTATGCATCTGAAGGATGCATCATTGAATAGTTCAAGTGGATTGGTCCCAATATTGATCAATCTCATCCAGGAAGAGATTTGCATTAAATTCTGAAATCAATCAGAATTTTATCTATTACATGAAGCTTCAATTATTTTGCTCCATCTCTACAGGGTACGTGACTGACCTATGAGGAATTTACTCTGAAATAATATCTACATAATATTCATGTACCTACCGCATGAGTAATGGAATCCGGTATAGAATGTACAGTATTCAATATAAATAAAACAATATTGGATACTGGGAAACAAGGAATTCAATGAACGTTTGCTCACATGAACATGATTAGTTGTTGGTACTTGGCAAGGAAAGAATAGTTTGAAACATATCTATATTAATAAAAGAGAGTTGGTGTCTGTACGCTCGCTTATAACTCGAGAACGGCTGAACCGATTTAGATGATTTTGGATTCGTTTGAATTTTTACAGCACTGGTTAACATAATATGTATTAAAATATAAGAAAATCCCTTTATAATTAATAAATAATTAGTAAACTAATGACCTAACCTATCAAACATTTACAAACGGATGTTTTGAAATTGCCGGCCAAGCGGCTACCGAAAGATGACCGTGATTCAAGATCAGAAAACACAGCACTCTCATTCAATGCCTCGGTAGCTCAGTGGAAAAAACTCTGCGTCTGATGCTAGAGGTCGCGGGATCGAATCCCGCTACGGTCAAATTTTTTTGCTCTAGGTTTTCTACTCTAATTATTTTTTTACGCTAGAATCATCAATAATAAAAATGAGTTATCGTTCGTATCATGCATGTTTTATTGTTTCTAATAATAAAATTGAAAAAAATATATAAAATAAATTAAAACAAAAAAATTATTGATTATATAAAATAAAAAATACATTGATTATATTAAATTAATCTCTTTTTACTTCGTGACATTTTTTGTGGGGGAGGGGTGACATGAAGGGGGGACATTTAGGGGAAAGAAAGGGGTGAAATGAAGGGGGATTTTTGGGGGTTGACATTTTGTGGGGGAGTAAAGGGGGGCATTTGGGGGATGACATTTTTTAGGGGGTGTCATGAATAGGGGGACATTTGTAGGGAGAAGATGGGGGACATTTGTGGGGGGGGGAAAGAGGGTGATACGAAGTTCACCGGCACACCTAGTTTTTAATAAAAATTGATAATATTTTTTCTTAATATGTGATTCACTTTATGGACATATATGGAAAATTAGAAGTGTATTATCCATTCAATAAGGAATGGTATAGAATACTTGAACCTTCTAACTAATACATCAACATTCTTGTAATGAAATAATAATGTTTTCATAGAGATTTTTCTTGGAACGTAAATTTACCGGTACATCTGAACCAGTAAGGGCCTATTTGAAATTCCAGAGCACTTGTATTGCATTCCATGACAAGAGAGAACAACTTTCCATGAGAAAACCGCTTGAATAAATCGTCTGATTCGAAATCATAGAATATCAAATTTCTCACTTGATATTCAACAGAAAATTGTCGCTATTTTCAACTAAGTAAGTCGCTTTAGTAAGATCTTTCGAGTTTGAAAGCATCAACTATTCCTTTATCTTTCAGGGCAAAGAGTCCAATTACAAGCCACTAACAGGGTCAATACCGTTGAGCAATTCAGAATATACTACAACCGGTTCGATCGAGACAAAAATAATAAATAATTACCACTCTCCAAACTGAGTGCTTCACTGCCATTTATTTATCATTGACTGCTTTCTCGTAGTAAAGATAAACTCTGCGGTGGCCGCAATTACTCACTTTGAAAAATGTATCAATTATCTTCAAAGAGAATCAATAATAATTTTGGATTACTTGCGTAACGGGAATTAGTATCTGAATGTTCGAGTCTCATTAATCAGAGCTTTCAGAAAAAAAAACATTGACACAAGTGATTACAATTAGTAGTAAATGGGACATTACTATAATGCCACAATGACTCATGAACCGACTCAGGGAAATAGCACATATATCTCTGGCTCTGATCCAAGTATTGTGACCCTGAAAGTGATCAGAGATGACAAATTGACGTCCAATGAAAATCCTTTTTTTTATCTGAAATAAGGGAAGACAAGGCTAGGCTGCTTCAAGTCTACTTATTTTTGTTGACTCCTGTGTATTACTTTCATGTACATTACTATAAGTTAACTCGATCTTTTAAAAAAGGAATCTCACTGCAAACAGAAGTAAGTTGTAGGGTTCACAGTAATAACAACTCATCAAATTGTATTTTTTAATGGAAATTGTTGAAACATATTTTTTACCATGAAATAATCAATCAATTGACTTGCATTAATTCAAAAGGTCGGGGTTCAATCTAACATTCATTTGCCTTTATCACAATACTGGCTGGAATTGAAAGTAGCCAGTAAATTTCATTTTAAAATCGTATTTTATCAGAAACCATAGGTTTGTAATAGATGAATCATGATACAATGAAGTAATTATTCTAGTAATGTTAAGAGAACAAAACTTTCATTATAGGCTTTTCTTTTTTTTCAATAATATCTAGAACTCGGTTGAGGGTTGAAAATACTTTCCCACTCTCAATCGTATCTTCTACCATTCAAGCTCAGACGCTGGAAGGTTCCTACGCTCAAACGCTGGAAGTTTCTAACGCTGAAATGCTAAACTCACTATATGAATCATCGATAAAGACAAAAGGGAATAAACATTTGAAATGTTTAAAAGACAAAAGGGAATAAACATTTGGAATGTATGATGTGAAAAATATTTAATCAATATTCAATCCTGTAGAACAATTACAGAGATTGATGGGAAATCATTGTAAGCTTTGTAACGGTGAAAGCTTCCTGCAAGGCGAGCGAGAGTATGATGAGGCAGGCCCGTTTGAATACCGCTCAGTTTCTCACGATCGAGATCCCTTGTGGAACAATCTTGTTGCCGGCTCAGCCCCGCCCCCCTCTTACGAGAGGGCATATTTATTTTCTCAGGTGCAAGAAATGCACACTCATCATTGCCTTTTTTCTCCGGCGGCAAAACGACTGCGTGTATGGGGAGGATGCTGCGGCCGCGAGAGAAATAGCAAAGTGAAGAGAGAGATTCGGGACTCCCACGCCTCGAGCTCCTGTTCCGGCGACAGTTCGACCATTATTTCGATAATTGCGGTTCGTTCATTTCCCGCCAGACTGCGCCAGCTGATTTCGCCATTAGCCGACTGCTGCTTGTTAAAACGCCATTTTTCCATGCAGTCCCTAACCCTTTAATTGTCAGTCGGACTCCGAACATCATTAAACCGGGACGGGACACATTCCGACTACTTAAATCAAGTTGCTGCTACTTGCTGCTCCTCCACTGCCGCCGCCGTCGCCGCCGCCACTCTCATACATTCCTATATTGTCATTGGTACGCCTATTCATATATTCTGAAAGATCATCATTCTATCCAGAGAGAATACAAGTAAAATCCATCTTCTTCTACAATACTCTCTGATTCTATCAAACTGTCTATCACAGACCATATAACTTTGGTATTCCTAGTATGGTTCCGGTATAAACTCTCAAGATTTCTCAAGAATAAATATACATAGTGTTGAATTCAATTTAAATAGTATTTTCTACGAGTCTTTTAACAGGAGTACCTTCCTATCCAAGAAAATATTGTTTTGTCGCTAAAAATAAAAGTGAGAAAATCTAACAAGGTGGTTATGGAACCACTGTGGTTGTTGTTTGAATTTTCATATTTTCATAGAGAATAATTATTTTCACCTTTTCAGGAGTATTCCCTCTCAATCGAGCGTTAAATTTGTACAATAATTATTAATGCCTATCCGTGTTCATAGATGAAAAATCTATAGAGAGAGATTAAGCTGTAAGGAAAAGCTTCAAAAATGCTGTTTTTTTATCGTATGGCTTTTTATCGGTGGGGAGACCCTTACGGGTAGGTTCCACCTCGCCAAATTGCACAATTTTCTGTGTCTGAATGAAGTGAATGAAGCATGGGTAGCAGCAACTCTACTAATGTAAGCTAACCTATTCAATAATATCATTGGAAGATATACAGAAGTTTTAGGCTGTGAAATATTTCCTTTTTAATATTAATGTAGTCGACGTGTTCATGTATGATGATTAGATGTTGATTCTACATAAAAGGATATACTACGATTAAAATCAACTTATACACAACACCAACTACTAACCACCATGAATTATTTTCATAGTTCAGTTGCACAGTTTGCTACCCGTATCTTGTCCCCATATCTTGTAGGACGAGACGATGAATAAACTATGTATTTGAATGGCAATGTATCGAGATGGTAAACGCATCTCTTCCTTGTAGCATGCAATAATTAATCTAAGTCTGACCCAGTGTTGACCTATGCGCGTAGATTCGCAAGCGCTCCTGACTCATTAGACTCAGGACATCAATTCAAAGCTGAATCTCGACTATAAAATGTATGGCTACTGATACTGATCGAATGACATTAAAGTAAAACCATTTTAGAAGCATTCTGTATCTTCCACTTCAAACTCCTTCCAAACCCTGTTCATTGAAAATGCTAACTCACAAGAGAAAGCTGAATGCTACCGAAGAAGAATTGTAAGCTGAAATCACCAGTTATACCCAAGACTTCCATATCATTGCAACCGATTTTGGAACAAACAAGATGCTCCCAACTACAGTTGTCTTTTTCACATTCAACTGACGCTCTCTTTTTCTCAAGCTTTTACACTTTATCAGTTTCTCTCTTCCTCAATCTTCGAATAGTCTTCTTCTCGATTATCAGATGCGAAAATAATCGTAAATTTTCATCCAAGGACTTGTTTCCGAGAGAGTGGATTCTCGGTCACTGCGTACACGGCACATGGCAGTGCCATCCAAAAATGAACATTATACAGAAAGATGAAGTCATAAAGAAGCAAATTCAAACGGTGTTCTTATCACAGTTCAGAGATCGAGTTCTTCTGGAAGACAATATACTCGTCTGTTTGGAAGAATATCAATTCCCATTTCAGTACAGTTGGATAATCGATGACATTATTAAAAAACTGAAATATTCACTATGCACAGCTGTTGAAAGCAGTATGTCTGAACAGTAGCAGGATTAATAGCTTCATCATTATTCTATTTTTCTCCTGTGTTTCAATTCATTTTAAGATATAAATTTCTTACAATGTGAATTTAAAACCTATAATCACAGCTCAGATCGAAAAAAATACTACAAAATTATTTCTAAAGATCTCGATCAATAAAACAATTTCAATCTAGTGACAACGTCAAGATACATAATTATGTATTCTACATAGTAATATAATTCCCACTGTATTCTAAATAGTGTGTTTTATAAATTACTGATCATAGTCAAAAATGGGATAGAATGTAAGTAGAACACCTTTATTTTTATTGATCTGCGAGAATTATTCTAATAATCTATGTAAATAATAATCATGTAGCCCACATGACTTCGTGACATAATCATTTTCTTATTATAAGTAAACAGAAAAAAAATATGGAGAAAGAATCTAAAAATCACTTTCATACAATAATATTTATAATAAAAACAGTTCTTGATTACATTATATGGATTAATTTCTGATTTTATAATGATATCAAATCAAATACTCCTTCGATTATAATCAAATATTATTAATGTCCAAGTACGAATACTGTATTATGTTTCCACTTTGATAATGGACTCGAGACAAGAATGGTTGAATTGGAATCTGTTTTTCCCAGGGTGTTTAGAAGCAATATCTTCTCTCATTCCAATTCCCCTTACCAATGAGATACAAACGAATTAAGAAAATGACAAAATCTTAAGAGCTTGAAAGACAGAAGCAGCCAAGGAGCATCATTATGCAAATGACGTTAGCCGCCCGGTTTCACTTTTTGGGTTCCTCTTTGCCTTGACGATGCATTAACAATGTTTTTCAACGAACAGACTAAGAGAGGCCGCTTCATCTGATAATACATATTTATATGAAGGTATAAAAATACTCCCAGGCCGTTCTTCTCATGGCAGCTTGCCATATCAGTAGCTCGGTTATTACTGGGGATATCGGTGACAGACAGACGGTCTGACCGCAAAGAGAGAAACCTGCAGACTTTTTGTGCGCTGTCTGACAAGATGCAAATACGAAAACACACGCTTTTCTGGAAGTGCTGTGCTATCGAAATGACGCATCGACTGTACACATGTCCAACATTGCCGAACAGAAATCATGCCAGCTTGCTCATCCAGTAAATATCCAGTGCGTTCTTCATTTATCTCCGATTCGATCGATCATCGTTTGACCAATGCTTTGATTATTGAAGAAAGGCAGCCTGTCGATCCGCCAAGGATGCTGAAACCGGATTCATGGTTCATGTCAATTCTTGATTTCAATATATTTGTATTTATTTACTATTTATATATTTATTTTTGTAAAGAAGATAAAAAAAGTTTTAGACCTGTTTGATTGAGATACAGCTGTATTGACATATAGTATACCTGGCACCTGGCATATAATACTATACCTGTAGATATCAAAGAGTGACAAAAAAGAAAAGCATTCTTTCAGACAAGTCCATGATGATGATCATAACATGATGATGATAAGAGATTCTCAGTCAAAGAGAAAGAGTAGTCTACATTTTCTCGAATTGGAAAGGAATATTCCACATTCCACAATAATTACCAATTATCATCGATTGGATTAAATGAGAGCGCAGTATAATTTTTCAAAATCATTATTGATATATTTCTCTCAATCCAGTATTATATGGAGGCTTCAATTAGAATTATATCACACATTCTCAACAATGAAGCTTTTATTGAATGTCTGTATTTAATAAACCTTCTTACATGAATTGATGTCGATGCTATTCAGAAGGTATTTGCTATGTTAATCTGTGAAAGAAGTCCCTTAGCATCAACAGTTGCACCTTTAAAATATCATATTCGACGCAATAGTCAACTTTTCGAGACGAATGAAGCATCTCTTGAGTTAAGCTGTTATTTATGAATTTTTATAAGCTTGTGTAAGGGAAGAGGAAAAGTATTGTAATGAGGTATGAATATGAGCCATCACTATTTTGGTTGGTCCCGAACCACTGGGAAGTAAATGTAGATGACTTATTACTTTTTAGACAATAATTTTTTTCACTTTTAATTGCTGACCCATCCAACATGGATAGCAAGAACACGTTTCATATTTCATCTGAGCTATTTAGCTATTCAGACCCTGAAACTACCGCTTCCCTAAATCTTCCCCTCTAGTCACGACATTAATTACATGATAATTATGCATTATAAAATCACAATATAAATAAATTATTATGCCTTTTTTCAAATTGAACTTGTGCATTTGCTCGTAGTCACGTGAGAGTTACTTGTAGTCTCGCTGGTGTAATTTTCTCCAACTCTTCAGATATGAATGTAAACTATGTGAGATGAATAGGCATAACAATTTATTGTGGATGATAGGAATTTCCAAGAAGTATAAGTCAATCAAGAATAAATGTAAACGTGTGTAGAAAAACCTGGTTATCAATTCCCAGTGATAGTATGAACAGTAATATATTGTAACCACATTGATAGAATAGCAGATCTGTGAATTATTTACTGAATACATTAAAACTTATCATAGATAACAGAATATTCAATAAATTTCACAAACAAGTTCTGGTGTTGAAAGGACCCGCTATCTCAAACATTAACGAACATAAATTCTCCAAAAAACAGAATCTGCACAAAATTCTATGGGAATCGTAGACATTTCAAATAACAAAAAAAATTCTGGCGAATATTTTTTGGAGAATGAACATAAATATATATGTCAGAGAACCAACAATAGCTGGCCCTGTAGAGATGTACTCCATCACAAATCAAAGAAAATCTTGTTTTTGGTCTACGGAGCAAAAGAAAAACAGAATACTTTATTAGAACAAAATGAGCCTAGCATCAACCAGAGTGGATATTGGTGTAAATATTCTGATGTGATAATAGACGTACTCTACGAGAAATAAACATGACTAGATAAACAAATGTTCTACGGTATTTGATCACACTATTCCCCAAATATTTTTTTAATGCTTGGATTCCAAGTAATACAAATATTTCAACAACGTTTCAAAAGAAGTGACTTGTATTGATATGTAAAGATAATGAGGCATATCATAATATATGAACTACTCTTATCATGGTTTATATTCATCAATACTTCTCATCCCTCATAATTTTCTAATATTAAGACACCAAGATTGGAGGAAAGTTGAACTTCTTGTAGGATTATGCTATGATTGTAATCATCTCATTATTGAAATATTTTCTGTGATTTTTGACTCAACTCACGATAAGTTGGCCAAAAGTTAAGCTTTTTGGGAGAATTATGAATATATGAATAATTATACATTTATATATAGAATATAATTAAACATAATAATATGTAGAATATAAAATGATTGTTATCATCCCATAATCGAAAATTTTCAATTCTCAATTGGGATGATTATTGATAATTTTTTATCATCGAAAAATTGAGATTTTGACTCAACCCACAATAACATTCCATACCGATAACTTTTCCAATCATTTGTAATTAGAAGGCTGTTGATGACATTGTTATTTCTCACATTGGACTTTGCAATCAGACTGTTAATGCTGATTGCCGGCGATGCAATGCAGATAATTGCAAACTGAGATGTACACCTGAGTAACTCAGTACCACTGATTACTGAACGTGTAAGAATGTAAACGCCGTGGCTCGTGTTAATGAAGACACGCAACAATGGCAATGAGCCTGCTCATGATTCCTTTCTCTTTCCCTCTGAGGATCATGCTGTGTGCCTCTTCTTCAGGAGGATGGATCGTGGACATTGCTATGTTCACACCCACTCATGTGATGGAAGTGAGGAATTCAAGCGTATTTTTCTTCTATGGCTTAATTGAGTACCATTCGATCTGAAAACAAAAAAATGTACATAAGACTTATGTACAATACTTAGTTTGATCGGATTCGGTAATTCCAGTTCAATAGTAACTTAATTAAAATAATATCATTTTCATATATAGATAGTGGAGTGATTCTTATTTTCAAGTAGCAATTTCAATTGATATTGAAGAATGATGAGTATTAGAATTAAAATATTAGAGTTAACATTCGATATGCTATTTCATAACCCAGCTTGAAAAGCGATCAGAAGTGATCTCGAACTGAACAGAAGAATTCGAAAGATGAAGATCAGGTTGCGGTTGTAGCAACACGATGACCTAATTTCTAGAATTACATTTACTATAATTCTAAAAATTACAATTCTAATAATATTTGAAATTGCGGAATCAACCAATTAAATTTGAAGAAATTAATAGCATATTGATCTATCTTTAATCTAGCCAGATCTGCAATATTGAAGTATAGAAATAAATTTATTACGAGAAAATCCAATCTTTCCAATATGATCAAATCCTTCGTTAATAACACTTAGGAAACAGTAGTCTTTTAATATAGATGCTAAAATTTAGTAAATGCTCGTACTAACTCAAGTGGAATCATCAAGAGTAGGTCAGAGAGACGACTTTTTTGCAGCCTAGATTGCTTCAACAACTATTATGTTTAACTGGAACAATGTTCAACTTGCTATACACATCAATATACAGTATTTTAAATAATAAATTTGCATTCTATATTACATTCACAGTATTTGAATGCGAATACTATAGTAAAATCCCGTCAAAGCAGGTTATAGTAAAATCATTATAAGCAGGCCCAGAGAGACGAGCATTCAAGTATTTCTCTAACAATAAGTGATCAATATTATTGCTTGAATATTTTTTTAAAATTATTGTTGAACATTTATTTATTTTCAAATAGAACATTTTCTTTCAACTGGAACAATTTTTAAGTCGGTTTCTCGTACTGTATATATCGTTTAATCGTTTATATGGTTACTTTACATATTGAAAAGGTGAAATCCATAAAATATTTGGATATAATGATGGTCCCTCAAATCCAGTACAGTTTGATATTGATTTTACAAGTTTAATTGTCTGTGAACGTCAGTTTAAATTAATAGCAGTGCAATTCGATTCTAAATAAAGTTCTCATTCAATTTATTAATTTACTTACTTAATCGTTTAATCGTTTACTGTTTATATCGTTTATTGATGTGAATTCTCATTCTTTTTCAGATAATTTAAAGGAATGTGATTGCACTCATATTGAAAAGGTGAAATCCATAAAATATTTGGATATAATGATGGTCCCTCAAATCCAGTACAGTTTGATATTGATTTTACAAGTTTAATTGTCTGTAACGTCAGTTTAAATTAATAGCAGTGCAATTCGATTCTAAATAAAGTTCCCATTCAATTTATTAATTTACTTACTTAAGCGAGGTATCTTACAGCTCAAGGCCGTTTCTCGCATCTCAACCTCCATTTAACCCTATCTTGCGTATCTGCAGGAGTCAGTTGTCTCGAAGCCATGGAGCTTTGTATTTCTTGCTCCCATTGCCTTGGAGGGCGTCCTCTTTTCCTCCGTTCTAGAGGCTTCCATTGCATCAGGAATTTTGGCCATCTGATATCCACCATCCTCATTACATGGCCATACCATAACAGTTGTCGGCTCTCTATTGTCTCAACAACTGACTCCTGTTGATTCATTCTTGTTCTGATTTCTGCATTCCTTATGTGCTCCATCCTAGAAACTCTGCAGCTACGTCTCAAGAAGTCCATCTCCACAGCATTGAGTCTTTCTTTGTTTCTCTTAGTTAACTCCCAAGCTTCTGCACCATATGTTAGAACACTCCTAAGAATGGAATCGTTTATCAGTTTCTTGGTCCTGAGACTAAGAGATTCTGACCAAAGAAGTGGATTAAGTTGACCTATGACTTTTCTGGCACATGTGATACGCTCTGTAATCTCAGACTCACTATTTCCTTTCCTTGACAGAACAACTCCGAGATATTTCACTTCCTCACATCCTTCAATGATTTTATTGTTGACCTCCAGATTTTTTACTTGTCCTCCAGCTACCAAATATTTGGTTTTGTCATAGTTTATTCTCAAACCCCATTTTTCAAAGGTTTCAGTCAATTTTCTCATTAAATACTGGACGTCAAACTCATCTTCTGCAATGACAACCTGATCATCTGCGAACAGAAGTGTGTGGAGATATCTTTCCTCAATCTTTATCCCCATTCTGAAGCATTTTTCTTGCCACTCTTTCAATGCTTCATTCATATATATTTTGAATAGAGTTGGGGACATGCAACAGCCTTGTCTGAGACCCTTGGTTATGGGGAAGCACTCTGAAACCATATTTCTACTTTTAATTACACTTTTTTGGTTGGTGTAGAGATCTTTAATTGTGCGTATGTATTTATAATGTACATACTTGTCAAGAACCTGAAAAAGTTTTTCTACTGGGACATTGTCATATGCTTTCTCCAGATCCACCAACACCATGTGTGTCTCCATGCCTCGTGAGACTCTTTTTTCTATTAGTTGTCTAAGTGAGAAAATATTGTCCAAGCATGATCGTCCTCCAGTAAACCCACTTTGCTCCTCTCCAATTTTTATTTCATTTTCCAATCTTGTTTTTATTATACGACCATACAGTCTTCCAATAGAAGATGTAACACTTATTGCTCTGTAATTTTTAAGATCTCTTCTTGACCCTTTTTTGAAAATTGGAGTGATGTGAGCCAATTTCCATTCCTGCGGGCATCCTTTTCCATCTATCAAGCAGTCATTGAAAAGTGTTATCAATGATTCTTTGATACAGTCTGGACTGTTCTTGATCAGTTCTATTGGAATACCTCCCGGTCCCGGTGCTTTACCGGTTTTTGTTTGTTGAAGAGCATTTTCAAATTCTTTAAGAGTTATTTTCGATATAATTTCGGTTTCTTTCCTTGGAGTATTTGCCTGGTCCTCATTTCTTTGAAACTGGTTTCGTGTTTCTCTAAACATATCTTCATAATGGTCCTTCCATTTATCCATGGGTATCATATCGAGATTTGCTCTATACTTGGAGTTATTTCTCATTTCCCTAATGACTCTCCAAGCACACCTACTTCTCTCTCCTATGAAACATCTGTTGACTTCGTCACATTTCATTTCCCATGCTTCATTTTTCGCTTTTTTAATTGCATTTTTAACGTGAGCTCTTATCCGGCAGTAAACCTTTCTGTCCTCAGGATCTTTTGTTGTCAGCCACTTTTGGTAAAGTTTTTTCTTCTCTTTTATAGCAATATCCATGCCATCATTCCACCAATAATTGTTGTTTCTCTTCAAGATGCGTTCTTCTCCTAAAGCTTCTCCAGCTGCAGAATGTAGAATTTTGGTTATTTTTGTATATTTTTCCTCAGCAGTGCCTGTTATTCCTTCTTTTGCTTTTTCAGCAGCCCTCCATTTGAATAACAGTTTTATTGATGGATCTCTCAGCAGGTGCAAGTTGTATCTTGTCCTTTTTGCTTCTAGCATCCTCTCTTCTTCTTTGTTATCACCAATGTTTCTCCAAGGAAAAAATATTTCACTCAACACCAAAGTATGGTCGGTTCCACATTCGGCTCCTCTGTATGCACGGACATCATTTGTTTTCAACCTTGAGTCTTTTTTCAAAATTATATAGTCCAGAATTGACTTCAGATTTCTGGTATGTTGGTGCCATGTATATTTGTGAATATCTTTGTGTTCAAAAAACCCGTTCATTATTCTAAGGTCGTGGGCTCTACAAAATTGGATTAGCCGGCTTCCACTATTATTCACAGTATTTTCTCCAAACGGACCAACTGTCTCATCTTGTTTCTTGTTCCCTACTCGTGAGTTGAAATCTCCTGCCAATATAAGCTCATTCCTGGATTTTGTTGTAGATATCGTTGAGTCCAACTCTTTTTCGAACAAGTCCTTCACTTCATTGTTTGAGTCGTCTGTAGGAGCGTATACTGCCACTAATGTTGTGTGATGGCCACATATTTCTATTTCAATTGTCATTAATCTTTCAGAAATCATTTTCCAGTTCTTAATAGATTTTATGAATTTATTAATACTATTTCAATTTTATGTTCTATTTTTTCTTTGATATGTTTCTTTGTTTAGTTTTTTTTTGTTATAAATCTAATTTGAATAATTAGTTATAATGTAAATTTAATTAGTTCTGTACCGTAGTTTTCTTCAGTTTATTTGAACTACAAGAAGTTCTACAATTTCATCTTTTGTTTACTCTTCCATTATGGTTTATGAACTAACTACCGGCGCACAAGTTTATCTTTTGCCGGAAGTGCCACATTGTAAATGTCAAAGTACTCAAAGTATAGTGTTTTGTTCTGTAGATGAATGCTTCTATATTCTAGGAGATGTATTTGGATTGTTTGATGTATTTCTATTTATGTATAATTTAATTGCAATAAATTGAATTTGATTGAGTTTGAATGAGTATTCTATTTTTATATTCTTATATGAATGAGGATGACCATACTGATCTTGGGCGCATACTAGTACAATGCCGTCAAATGATTCGGAGTGGGCCCGGAGAGACAAGCTAACCGTAGCAGACAGTCGGCGGGGCGGTTGCAGCGGTTAGCAGCCGACTCAATTAGCAGCCCGAGATGACCCTTGACCCGACGGGTCTCTGCCCATCGGCCGGCCCATCTGCAGCACGTATCAACGCAGGCAAGCGATACGCACCGATAATGATCCCCAGCTGTTACTATTTCACCTCACACCTTCCACTGCATGACCTGGGAAAAATCCGCTGTCTGCTCCTGCCCAGACCCAGTTAGCGGCTACTTCAAACGCGCAGCGCACCCACCATTCGCCGACTGGCAGAAGCCGTTTATCTTGAAGCTTGGTACAGTACCTGCATTCTTATCACACAAGTCATTAGAGTAGCCAATCTAGACTTGCTGTTTTGATTGAAGAGTAGAGGAGAAATTGGTAGAGTTTAAAGCGCATGATTTGTATTTCAGAAAAATATTGAAACTTGGTACAGTACCTGCATCCTCATCATACAATTCATTAGAGTAGCCAGCCTCTCGATGAATACTTGCTTTCAGGATTGAAAAGTAGAGGAGATGTTGGTGGAATTGCAAGCTGATGAGTTATATTTGACGAACCAGTCTCTTTATGACTTCTTGAAATTTAAATTGGAAACTATACGAGAAAGTGAAAAAAATTTTAAGGAGCGAATTGCAGTGATATGATTGCTGAAGAGAATTAGAACGATACAAGTTAGTGTTTGGAAGTAGACAGTAGATATTCTCTCGTATTTAGGAACTCTACTATTGGTACTAGAAATGCAGAAGAATAGAAATAATACTATCATATAAATCTACTATTCTAGTGAAATGAGTTTTGAAATGAAAGTATACAGTATAAATAGTTGGGGAATCTAAGGACACTTTTTCAGGAATCTGATGATTCTTTTCCTAGTGTTCGAAATAATACCGTGGTGATACTGGGATAACGCTGTAAAGTCAGGCATACTTCATTTTAGCTGATGTAAGGATCGATTGCTATCTATTATTTCCAAACCTGCTTTCTAATATCCTCAAAACTACTTGGCACACATCTTTATTGTGACGCCTGATCGTCAAAAACTATCCGATGAATAAATGAAGTTGCATTTGCTAATATGAATCTTATAGCTTTGCAAGCGCTAGAAAAATAGCTTGCATAAAAATAATCAGCTCGCATCACTCATACTGTATCAAACGTGTGTGTTTGAAGTCAGCTGTAATAGTAGTAGCAACCCAACTGCTACACTCTAGGAAAAAGGAAGCAAAAACCAAAATCGACTCTCTCACTACTTGCTCTCTCCTCTCTCAACTTGTTCCGTTCATTTTCTGTCGGCTATCCATTACTATGAGAAGAACTCATCGGACATTATCTTGGTTGGCCATTTTCCACGGCTCCATTAACGCTACAATACATCTTCGCTTAACTACCAAAACCGATACAGCAACACGGTCTGCTCTGCTGAGACGCACCACATTATTTGGCGCACTACATGCCTTCTCCTAGAGCGACTGTCATTAGAAACTTTAAAACGAAACTGCAAATCATGATGTTCCGTTAAGGCCCAACCGATGACATCAACAAATAGATAGGCGTTTTACTGGATAACGTATGTGAACCCCGTCACAAGTACAGATCTCATGAGTAGCACTGCAATCCTGTCGTTGAAACGATAGCAAAGCTTTCTCTCTTTTTCAATCTATCTGATAGATGCCTATTTATTCGAGAAGGTGAACTTTGAAAGCATTGATTTCACTTTTAATTCCAGTTGATGTGTTCTGTATTGTTGTATCTCGAATAGTAAGCGTGATTAACAGGATGGATTAGGAGGATGAATGTCCATCACTTGATGAAGGAAAAAACATGAGCGAGAGATAACTAGTGAAGGAGCGGAAATCTGGAATTGTATAATCAGACAATGAGCGGCAACCCTACTTCAGTAAATCTCTTAAGATGGAATGACGGCCGAGAAGAGAAATATGAAAACGAAAATTAAAACATATTTGAAACACATAACATGAAACGATATTAAAAAGAAAACTAAGTGGATTCAGTAAATTAACTAACAAGGAATGATGAGCAAAACACTTCCGCCCAACAACTCACACACTCTTCATTGCATTGCATGAGCATGGAGAAATCAAGCTAGCTTCATTGGAACTCCGGAGGTGCGGAGCCCACATCAAACTGTAAACTATCTATCTTCCATCATCATCAAATCGTTCCAACCACCCTCGCTCCAAAAGGACATCTCCACTTTCAACTTGTCCTCACAACAACAGAAATATTTTCGTCTCTAATATTTTAGTACATATCAGGTTCAAAAATTAATTAGTGTATTACTTTCAATACACTAACAGAACAGAACAGAACACCTCTTTCCAATCATGAACTAGGCTATGTTTCTCAAAATCTCATACAGTATACAAATTTCTGTTTCAGGCCAAGTTTCATATTTCATGTAGGCCTAGCACAAATATTATTGAATTTGAAATATTTTGGATACTTTGGAAAAATTATAAATTATGTTAAATAAGTAAGTGATTTGATAATACTTGACGTGTAAATCGATAGGGGTTGAATACATTGATTGCATAGTACATTCTTGTAAAAATGTCTTTGAGGAGAAAGAAATTTGTAATCTTTTGATGCATGTTTGTAACTTTGTCATCACTTTATCACACCCTCGCTTATCTTTTCGTTGAAACAAATACGCATGTTGTGTACAAGAGTAGAAAGAGAAAATCAATAGCTCACCATCCCTATACGGAAGAATATTCTGACGGAAAAACATTAATTGAAACTGAATTATATTGCTGACTCCCGAATCCACAAGTTATGAGTAAAAAATCCAAGCCAATAATGTAACACAAGTGCTTTCAAGTTTAGAATTTGGAAATCCTCGAAGAACCGGTGATAATAAATTCAGGCTGGTAGTATTAGAGGCAATTTCGCTTCGATAAACTACTAGAAGAACTCGTAGCGGTAATGGTAAAATATTGTCGGTTTTCGATAACAAACTGCTGTCTCGCAGGCAGCCTCTACCTACCTACAGCACGAGCGTTATTTACATTAGACTATGGAAGGCATAAATTTTCAAAAGCGAACTTCGGCCTCAGGTCGGATACATATTTTTGTAAGTCTTTCTTCTGCTATAAGGCCTGTGTGTGATTACAACTCTGAGTACACTCGCCAACAGGTTTACAACTGCAGGGCTAGTTATTGTGTCGAATATTCTCGCCAGCAATCTATTTATTTTTTATCATTAAATATGCTCCGCGACCGTTCGTGTACACTCCTTCCGTATCCTTACAGTACCGTTCTACGTTTATAACAATAATTTCGTCTTTTTTGGCTATGAGTGATTTCTAATGTCCAAGATACAACGTGATAGAGAGACTAATTCAATACAAGGTAATGGTAACAGCTTCAGGGCTTGACACAATAAATAAATCTAAGAAAAAAATGAATTAGTACTTTTTTCGTCTAAGGTTGATAAATTCGATAAAACATACCATGAGTTATTATTTCAAGGACGGTTTCTGGTCTAGAAACTTCGAGATAACATGATTAGACTATGAAAGTTGAACAGAGAATCGTTGGATAGATTTATGAAGACAAAAAATGTGGAAGATATATTCCAGAAGGACAAAAATAATGATAATCTTCTCGACCTGAAATTCCCTTGAACTATGCTTGATCCATAACAGCTATAAATTAGAACATCAAACACAATTTTGTTCAAACTTTAGATGTCAATCAGAAACTTCAATTTGAGACATTAAAATAAATGCCTCATTAGTATTTTATTAATATTAGCATTCATTGAAAAATCAGTCTTTCTTATTCTTCCTTGACTTTATTTATCTGGTGGAAAGTAGGGATCAGGGATGTCAATTCAATATGAGGAAGGGAAAGAGTGATGAAAATCCTCCCCAACAAAATGAATGAAATAATAGTTTTCTGTATGCTCAATTCACCATCTATTTACTCATCTATTCACCAAGTCGGAATGAATATATTCACCAAAAGATCTACTTTGATTTATGTGGAATGAATCTCTTCTTGTCTGTCCAAAATAATCATAGTAGGCTAGTATACGTGTGGCAAAGATAAAAAGTGCGGACCGTACTAATTGCGGTGAGATAAAATTAGGCTTAACGCATGAGAATATTGAAAACTGTTACAAAATCAGAATTGCAAAGATAAAGCGGAGAGTTATTTGTTGAAACAGAATAGCGACACTCAAATAGTCACTAAGTTTTCACGTAATGTCAAAAGCTAGACCTGCAGAAACATTGAGAAGTGATTGAAAGATTGAAATTAGCCAATGAGAGATTCAATGATCATAATAGTGTTCATGTAATTCAAATCATGGCGATAAGATCATGGGCAATGCTCGTATCATTGAGAAAAAGCTGATCAACTGTTTATAGGCTAAACTACGCTTATGACTTACCACTGTATTACCGTACTTGTAGCCACTGTACTTGAATTAAAGTGACTTGAATAAGCAGAACATACAAATACCACTACAGTTTTAATCTTCTTATTATTATTTGTTAATATTGATTATGGAAATATCCACAAAGCAAATTTATGAACAATTTACATGGGATTCGAAATCTTATTGGAATACTGTTCTGACTATGAAATCACCACAATTACTGGAAATCACCACAAATTATACACCTGTTTCATTTTTCACCTTTTTAATAGGCACAATTTTCTTTCTAGGCCATATATTATGTTGGAGATCTGGACAAAACTGTTTGAATAGTGTGCTGGAATATGACACTCGGTATTCAAATAGCATATAATCCAGCCCGTTATTTCATAATGAACTGTATTTCTAGGCAAAGCCTGCACGAGACAAGTGGATTAAAACAATCCACCCAAAGCGACCAAGCCATAAAATTTCCCTACATTCGTCCTATGCTTGAATTTGCAACCTGTTTGACGTTATTATATCTGTGTTTATATCTATACAGATATTTATATGTGTATTATTGCGCGGCAATTCTTACAAGTTGTCCGTGAACAGGTCTGTTATCTGCTGAAAAGCGGTGAAATATTCGCCATCGTCTGGCTGATCGTAGGATAAACACTGTTATTTGAATTTCAATACGTGGATGCGGATTTACTGAGTTGGCTGTGGCTGTGTTGAAATCAATATTTATTTATCGGTCTGTAAGAGAATCGGCTTGTCTATATGCATTTATTTGCATATCTACTTTGGTCAGAGATGATTTGAGAGAAACTTGGAGAGGATTGTTGCGGTCGGGGATACTCAAAATAGTCGCCCGGTTATTGAATTCAAAAACTTGTTTTGTTGCTTCCCTCGGACAGGATGCGAATAATTTCACAAGCTTTGGATGCACTCCACGGAGCGAGTGGTAACCGACACTGTGTTATTAGGCTCACAACAGTGTTGGTGTTGGGTTCTGTTTGGTCCAGATCCCCCAGTTTTCAACTGCCCGCGGCATTCAAGAAGAGGGATTTACCGCTTTTCTGTACGCTAATTGCGCAAAACAATCACACTTCTTTGCACACTCCGCCCTAGCCCATGAGCCAGGCACACCCACGCCTCTGTTCGTTTCTATGCTAATCTGTAAAGAGAAACCTGGCTGGTTCTGAACTCTCACTCCGGCCTGATAGATCATCAAGCATTATTTATTAGTCGGACCAAAAGTTATTATAGTTACCTCAAATTGTCTCGAGCTCTATTTCAATAATTGAATAAGTCAATTTATTAAAATGCTTATTACTTTGTAGAGCCTTGCCGTAATCAATCTTCAATTTATACAAAGAAGTTTATAATCAAACCTTTCCATTGTTATAGGATGAGGAAGTAACAGAGGTATTCAGACATCACTCACGTGACTGTCTCATAGAATTTCAAAATGTACAATATTCTGTATGTGGTGAATGTATATTGAAAAAGTCAAAACACACCCTACAACTCATATCTGAGAGATTACTGAAATAAAATCAGTACTAAGGCTACCAGTACCTATGAGGTTCCTTATTTATGAATAATATTGATTCCAGGTGATTAGCAAAATACGTGAAGATTTACTCAAAAAATGGTACTTCTCATGATGATCGATTAAACGTTACATTCAAAGAACCATTTTTATTTTCATCAAATCTAAGCTTTTTTCTGGTATAAGTTATCCAAAGGGAAAGATTCATATCTCATTATCATTCCTCCTATCATCCACGCACAGTAATAGAAGATTCCACAAGCCTATAAGGACACCGCCCTCAACAGAAAAAGAATCTTCAAGATTTTCTCTCGATTTGAGATTATAATTTAATTGAATTTAATAATGTCGCTACTATTCGCCAATTAATGGAGGTGCCGATGGAAACAGAATGGACACTACAAAATTGATCTTCGAAGTCGTAGAGCTCCTATTTGGATCTTGGACTATGTGGTGGTCTGTGGTTTTGGAGAGCAATCATTGAGAGGAAAATAACAAAATTGTACTCTAGGTTGATTAACGACCAGTGTTGATGTAATTTGTGCACAAATACCCAATAATTTCAGTCGATTTCTTCATAAATGCGTACCCTCAGACAGTTGGCAGCGATTTCACAGTTGGCTGGCACAGGCTACTAGTCGTAAAATATCGTAATCAGCTAATGAAATGCAAATTCTTCTGTCTGTTTCAATGCAGCGAGACAAGGACCGCAAGATTTCATCGGGAGACTTGGTCGCCTTTCTTTTCTTTTGAAGCAGGATTGTCTCCATTAACGTGGTATTACTCTGGAAATGCATGTTGCAGCATAGGGATAACCTACTCTCGCCTGGAGCGGCTCAATCATTTCCGCGAGAACTGCATGAAGATGAACTAGAAAAGCCTTCGGGGCGGAAAGTAGTTACCTGCATGTATGATGCTAGCTAGGTATGTCGCCCCAACTATAAATTTAGTTACTTCATCGCAGAATGATGTTACACTTACGGTACCGCACATTATGCAGTGATATTTTGCTACCCCCTCAAGACGAAAGCGATTTATCGAGAATGAACGACGACACACATAGAGCGCACTCATGTAATAATTTCCCATTCAGTCAAGATGCAGTATCGGCGCCGGGTAATGTGGGCTGTTATTGCACCGCTGTTTGCAAACATAACGGTCACAACATGATGATGTTGTCATCACCAATCAAGTACTTGCTATGAGAAGAGATCACTCATCACCATGAAGAACACTTTTGGAATCATGCTGTCATATGAATTTGAACAACCGAGTTGTCCTTTTGTCAACCGAACAACCGTAATGTTTTGCCAATTCTCATATTAATATAATATTCTCTTACCAGAAAATACGACTAATCAGTGTATGGAGTATATTACTATCAAGGATAAGAAGAACTTGGATACATTTTTTTTGTGAGGTTGATGCCCACATAAACTCTTGGTGTGTGGATGGGTAATGCTGGGAAGAATAAAAAATTATTGTCATCGGAAGATAATATTCCCATTCTGACAAAATAAAAGTTCCAGAAAGTTTACGAGAGTATTTAAGAATGTCTGGTACTTTATAATATGAACTGAATCACCCGTACTAACGCCAAGTGATGGTTCACTATGATTTCTTCTCAGAAGACTGTAGAATTGAAGGAGTTTGAAGTTGAAAAACAGTTCAAGGTTTACTCAACCTTCGACATACAAGTGCAATTTTCAATAATTTTAATAGATCACAATGGAGATGAGAAATAACAGAGAACAGTATGATCATACTATGATCATAGGCTTGGAAATAATCAATTATTTATGAAACTCAACAGAAAAATAGAGAGATAGAAATAGAGAAATTTAATTATACAGAAAATCCCTTTGAAAACATAAGCATTACTTGAATGAAGAGAAATCACTTGCTGCCCATGAAACTGGAAAAGCTTGAGATGGTGGGAGATGTTACTGACCAATATCCCCGACAAGAAAATGGTCGGCCGATCAGCCCAAAATGCCTCCAACCCTCCTTCATGCAATGGCGGCTGCAACAGCCCTTTCCATTATAAGGGTCTCACATAACGCCCATTTTGAACACGCCCACACCCCTGCATTAACACCCTCGCCGAAACATTGAATCTACACAACATCCGGAACTCTTCCAGCGGTTTGTTTCATAGGACAGACAAGGCTAATAATTTGGTAAAATAATATGGTAAAATATTGATTTGGAAATTATTTGAATGAGTCACTTCTTATTTATATCATATAATTATAAATATCATAGTATCATAATACTCATTGTGAGTATTTCTTAGTCTTTGATAAGAGGATAACCGTGATTTTCATTCTACATAGGGTTATTTTCCACAATTGAACAGATAAAACAAATGAAGTTGTTTGATTTGAGACTTATTCTGATGATAATCGGCAAGTTAATCCACATATTCTGAAGGTACGTTTCACATGTGCCCGACAAAAATCTTCTATTACTATATTACAAATAGTAGTACTGTAATAGAAGATTTTTGTCGGGCACATGTGATTTGTATAAATGAAAACGTACCCTGATAAGCACAGAAACAAAATAAATTTGACTAGTAGTGAAGAAATGAACAGATAATGAACTACAGAAAATACAGAATGTACTTTAGAATGAGAGATAAAGTATCTCACGAAAATAGATAGAATAGAATGACTGCCTTTGTTTTTATCTGGGAGGGCGAAGTTAGGGCGCAGTCTGCCTTCTCTTACAGTTAACCCTCGCATGGGTAGAAATGAGTGAGTATAGAAGTTCAATTTTTTTTTAAATCTTCAGGGCTCAAAATTTTTGAAGGATTTGAATATTGAGTTCGAATTGTTTGAAAAGAAATTTCTCAATAATGAATGTATGAAATTCTGTTCATGTGAATTGAACATAAAAGGTGATATTGAGGAGCTCATAAAATCTATGGCATGGGAATATTCTCAGCACACCAATTGACTTTGGAAACGACTTGATACTCCATAGTTTGTAGGATATTCTATGCAATTACACTTCTGTTGTGTACTTACTTCTCGTAAACAGTGTTCGAGTAGATAGACCACCCCATCACAGTTCTCTTGTGTGTTATAAACGAGGCTCAAATTATTGCAGTCCGGAAAAGTGTCTGAGCACGAGAATCGATTGTGTAACATTGAATTTCACGCCCGCTCGTTCACAGATCATCATTCTTGCCCGTCCTTAGCTAAGCACCTTTTACATCTTCACCTAGACAAGCTGCCAAAGTATTGTTTCCCCCACCCTGATCCCAGACTGCATCGCTTCAATTTCTCCACAGCTTATCGATCGCCTCGATCATTATCATCGTGCTGCCTTAACGGGAAAATAGAGGGTGCTAATATATTCTACGGTGCGAGAGTTTCCTTTCGATGAGTTTCATATGCAACACGTGTGAATATTATGGTAATGATCAAGAGATTATAAGCATTATCATTTCTATTCTCTTGTATACCGTCAACACTCAATAGCTGCAATAATATTCATCGGACAACCATATTTTCTCTCGAAATGTTGTGTCATCTCCTATAAGCTCACGACAATCAGCTTTTGTTTTGAATGAAGATTCCTATTCAATGACTTCACGACATAAGGGCGTGAGATTTGAAAATATTGCAGTTTTACAATTATTTATCAATACTAGTCATAATACTAGGTCATATCAACCCTCGAATAAGTGATTAAAAGAAATTGAAGTCATCTTGTCAATCTCATATGAACTTCTAATCAATGATCAATCTCCAATTAAAAATTTTCTTGCAGAGCCAGATGCAGTTCTTGATAAGACTATTTATCTGGTAGTTCCTCCATTATTTTTTTTTAGAAAATATACGCATTTTTGTGTTAAATGTTTAGATATCATTCAGAAATATCTACGATTCTCTGAGGTAAAGAAGAGTATACTGTATTTAAGTTTGAAGCCTTTTTCTCCCCCTTGAAAATTATTGAACAAAATCAGTATTAATATTAATCCACTGTTCATATCATAGATTATTCTTAAACCAGAGATTAATTCCAAAGCTCTCAGATGTTGTTATTACCCAATATGATAACCACCTGAGAGCTTTGAAATTAATCTCTGATTTATGAATAATCTCTGATAATAAACAGTGAATTAAATACTGATCTATGTTTGATACAATCATGCGCTACATAACCAGACTGTAAAATACACCATGAGAGTGTTTGCACCACAAATAGAGAACATGAAGTGCTTCTTATATTAGTATGATCCAATAAGCTACTGATAAACTCTTGCTTCATTCATTGAGATAGCAAGACATGTTTAGTTGTTTACTCCACATCTACCCAATACTGTGTTAGCAATAGCAGGAAGCATTGAGATTGGTTGTTGCGAAAGTAAACAAAACAGATAAGAACTGCATTCCTCTTCTCGAGTTCTCCAGTTTTACAAAGTAAGTCTCCTGCCAAGAGGTGTTCAAAACTAAGTCCATCGATTCCAGGTAAACCCGATATCTTGGCTGCTGGACGGGGTAATTAATCGTTGAGTTGGTAAAGAGGCCAAAGTCCGGTAAGTGAAATGAGTACCACTGTAAGTAATTACCGGTAATTAACGCGAGCGTATCGGAACGCAGCGAAAAAATATTGTAATTACGTTTACACGAGTTTGTCTGCTTGTTTTCTGTGCTGTAAACGTAGGTTGGAACCAGCGTCGTCGCATAAGTCAGGCACACGACTACGTTGAGATGAACGTAAAACATACAAAGCGTTTCCTTGTATTTTAGTCGTTGGAGCATGCGCTTCAGATGCGATTTGCCAGACCGCAATCTTTAGCCACTAATATACAACGATTTGGCGTAATTACATATCATTATACAATAAACACGGGTAATCGCCGGTCGCTCGTTGTAGTTGCCTGTGTGGACACGACGCTCTCTTACAACTATATGTTTGGGACGTGTTCGACCAACATTCTTCTTTCATTTTTCTTCTTATCCACCTCCCTCCCTCCCCCATCCAAAAGTGATATTGTTGGGAGGGTTCGGAGAAAGCCGAAACTTTGAGTCCTACGGTCATTTTCGTGATCCCCAACACAAATCAGCCAACGAGGAAGCAATAGTCGTTTTCCATTCATAACGATGGAGAACCTCGTCTCTCAATGAAAAATTAGACTTGCCGTAATGGAAATTTAGAAACAAACTCCTCAATGAACAAGTCAGGTTGGAGTTGTTTTGGAGAAAAGAGAGAGTATTTTCTGGTATTGATACAGCACAGATTCAATCAATTATGATTTTGCAATGTTTACTGATTGATTGATCAACAATTCTGCTATGTTAACAGTGGTTTTACTGCACTGTTTCAACCTTATTCTGTTAAATTTTTCTTCAATATTTGTACAAATTGAATCAATGGTAAGATCCTAACATCAACAATGGATGTGAGATGTGAGATAATTAACACTTTTCTGTTCAAATTCTTTGTTTTGCTTTATATCCAAGCTTTATATGTTTATATAATCCTATCTCTCCAAAACTTTCTGAATCTCTTCAAAGATTATTATTTTCTAAATTCTAACTTTAAGAAACCAGTGTTCAAATATTATTTATTCAAAAAGAAACACAGTACGATGATATTATATTGAATAGAGGGATTTTCAAATCAGTAAAAATTCGGAAGCAACAAGAGCAAAGAAAGTGTTTCGACTCTAGAAATATCGATGTGAGAAGTCCATGGAAATAGTTTTTGTTGTGTCTACTGTCTATGAGGATTCAAAAGCAGCTATAAGGTTGACTGTTATGAGAAAAACAGATTAAAAATAGAAATTTCTATAAAAAACAGCTGAAAAAAAAAATGTATACATGAAAATGTCATCATACCAACCGAATATTTCCCACACAGCTTTCTATCAAGTCTCATTCCAATAAGACTTCTAGTTGCATGAGAATACAAACAACATCTCATGAGAAACAAGTGATATGACTCATCACAGCGAATACCTCCTAGATGGCTGTGTTGAAACAGTTTAAAAACTTAATCGTGTACTAATTTGTCAAGTTAGCAAATTGCACTAGATTAACACCAAGCTTAGCAGAGAGTATGTGGTTTGAAGGGGAATCTTCGAGGAATGTTAATAATATAGGGAAGTACTCCATGTAAGCATCACATGAGAAATAGCAGGTACATTGCTACTTTTAGGTACGTAGACTAACATATGCTTCACGTAATTGATGGTGCCACTTCTTTGCGACTAGGAGAGCGTCGAGTGATAAAAATTGACCACTTTCATTGAGGAAAAGCTTGATAAAATTTTTAAATCAGAAGTATCGGGCATCAGGACCCTAATATGTGACTTATTTCTTATAGCATATTGTTTTTCTTTGTTCGAAAATAGGAGTACATGAAATAACAGGAACCACGGAACAGATTTCAATTATTATTACCGGTATCATGTGATTAGCTTTAAAATTAGCTTGAGACCTGAGTCACCTGAGTGAGTCAAAGAGGACAAATACTATTACATTTCAGTAATATTATTAACTTTATTAAACCAGAATTGTAATAATATAAGAGCTATATAAACGTGATATCAAGTTTTTTTGGTTTCATAGTCTTTCTGGTACTTTTTGTTAGTTAGAACTGTTCCCGATAAATGACCGCTCTGAATCTGAGCTCATTATAATTAGCCACATAACTAGAAAAAGCTGTGAGAAACATTCCGCATTAGATTAGTAAAGCTCACCCGCTGCGAAAAAACTGGAACCAGAAGTTCCATTGCTACAAGACGATGTTATCAAAAGTGTAATTCAGATTGAATACTCCTATTCTCTGCTTTTCAACACACAAATATTATATTATTTATGATTAGAATGTTGAATAATTTGATTCTTTCAACTAATTGTACCTGAAATAGTATATTTTACTATAAAAAGCGATAGTTATTACACAATAGAAACATATTAATATTTATTAATATATATTAATAGAAACATATGAAATATTCATTCATATAGAAACTATCAACTCATTGCACGTTTCAATGATAGATAATATTGTGTCTCAAGCTCCTGAATGTATCAGTACTCGAATATTCCTCGTAGTTTAAGGAGCTAACTTAATCTATGACCTTTACGTAGAGAGTACAAGTTTGTTCAATTAATAAACTTCATGATTGTAATCATTATTATGTTTTTTTTTTGGCTTTCAGGTGATTTAGGAAACATGGTGAACTTACTGGTAATAGCTTCATGGTTGTAGATTATGAAACATCACTTTCTTTGTAAATCTGATCTGAAATGTGGACCTGACTTTCTGTCAAATCACTTGGTCTATAGATCGATGAATCTATTCACTAGATATATTATGTCTCTCAATTCATAGTCACTTACCGCTTCAAAACTACATGGGAATAGTCAATGACACCCTTGTTACATAACCTTGACTCCTTCGGAGCTTCTAGGTAGAGCATTAATAGATCAATATTGTTTTATATCGATCTCCGATATTTTCTGAATCTCTGTGGGCATGTATAAGCTTCAATATTCTTTGAGTACTGACCATCATGAATCAAATAAGCATTTACAATACAAAATCGCATATTCTAATACAAAATGGAATGTATGAATCAAAAATTCTTTATATCAAGAAGAAAAACTCGACAAATATAACATTTTTCTGCTGTTAAGTCGATGGAATATTTGGGAAAACTTCTATAGGCAATAACTATCAAATTTTTTTAAAAACAGAAAAAAACAAGTTAGAAATAACAGAGGCCTATCGTACTATGACAATTCTGATTAACCAGCATATCAAGAATTCCACTCCATCAATCAAAAGATCAAAGAATGAAGATTCCTCTTTTGAGATAGACCATCAAAATGCATAAAGCTGCAAGATCCTCTAAAGAAGACACAAACAAAAACTTGTAAATTCTTCGCTTGTTTTGATAGCTCCTTCTAGAGTCGTATTTCAGTCTGATGTTGAGTTTTTACACACAATCTCTTCGCATTCTACAGTTTTTTGTTCGCTCCCTCTATCTCTCTCACCCTCTCTCACCTCTCTCTCTATTTACCGTTGAATATGAATTTGATGCATCAAGAGTCATTCATCTGAAAACGTAATATATAAATTATACAATGATAATTCCGCATAGCCTGCACGAGTTCTGCAGTGCAGACCATTGCTGTTTGTATCATGGCCAAAGTACGAGGTGAAGAAAGTCTACAATGCCATTTTGTGCGATCTATATGGCTCTAAATCTTCCAAAAATAATTCGAATAATGATAATAATGATGCTCCCAACCAGTACGGGCCAGTAATTCAAGAGTGGACGTTACCAGTGATTCGTGATTCACAAAAATGTAACGTATTATTTGGCTTTCGTTCTCCAAAAGAACTGTTCACTCTCACGCATAAATCATTGACTATGATATCGATTCAATAGTTATTAGCTAACGGATTTCTTTCTTTCTTCTCGTGAGTGATATATTGCGAAGAATATTAATGAAGTTATCTCGGAACAATTCTTGCGTAGACACATCGGTTATTTATTTCAAATGTAACAGTAACAGATGTTGGAGAGAATAATAGAGAAATGGTTCCGTTCATGATTGTTGATAGCATCTCTATCCACACGATCCAGTTCCAGAAATGAATTGGAGAAAACAAACATTGAGAATATGATGAATATTTTTTCAGTTCTCTTGCCTTTCACTCTGAATATTTAAAAAAAAACAATGAATTAACATTTTAATTTTCCCTGCTGTTGCCAAATTAATGATTGATGAAAGGTCATCTCTTTCTGCCTCATCGGAGTGAATTATGATTCTGAAATATTAATCTATATTTTCCAGTTTCATTTACTAATTTATCATGTAAGTAGAGGGTAATAGGCAATCGACTTGCTCACTTGAATTCTTTCGAGATCTTCAGAAAGGATTAAATAATGTGAATTATGAAAAATAACAGCTATTTATCTTAATCTAAAATTGAAACAACTCTAAATTTAATCTAACTTGAAATATATAAGTTTATATAATATGATGAAAATAATATACTTTTACAATAATATAAACTGTAAACATTAGGTTAAGTGTAAGAGAGGACCTGCGAGTCCTAACTTCGCTTTGTATTTTGAAAGACAATGAATAAATAAATGAACTTCCGAAAAATATAGTTCTCAAACTATTTTTTTTAAGAAGCATTCGTGTGTAAATTATTTTGGGAGACATCACACCCACTATCATGTAGGGTTTATTAAACAAGAACAGGAAAAATGATCTTTTTAAAGGCTGAGTTCTATTCCCTCATGGCGTTATTCTCAACTTCAATCATCCCAATGTCACTGATGCCACCGATGCTCTTACTCCAAAGCACATGAGTTGTACAGACTCCTTGTGGACGAGATAATTGTAATTGGTCTTTACAGACGAGAAAAAATCACTCTCTGGAAGTGCAATCGATAAATTGGGGAAGAAATATGACCAATCTGATAAGCTGTGATGGAGTTTTATTGCGATGCTTACTGGAAAACGGAGGTGACGGTTGCAATTAAAATAACTGCTGAAATTACTGGACTGATTATAACCTCACAACAGATGGAAGACGAACGAACCAACTTCACTCTGTTGTGGGATGCACTTTTCCGCCATAAGTAACTCCTAAGTAGACAAAGAAAGTGATGGTGCCTTGGCAACAGTTGAGAGCTGAGAAAGAAAGAAAGATAGCCTACGTGGGTAAGATTGATGATGGAACAGATATGGACGCTAAAGCACCATACCAAACGAAATTGAAGGCATTTCAACCAAAGTTTGAGTTAGTTCAATAGCCAAGTTTTCACGAGAGAAATAAAATTCCAATTGCCTGTTATACTGGAGCCTGATATGATCACTTTGTTGGTGAATCAATTCAACAGGTTTAGTAATAAGTACAATAGTGAGTTCTATAGATGCCAGAAGGTATTCGCTGTGTGCGTAGGTGGTGGGGATATCGAAGTTGACCTTAGTACTCACGGCGAGGTTTTTGTGCAAAATAAATTTAACATGAGAAAGGATGGGGCGTATTTATTTGAAATGCATTTAAAGTATTGTCGCATTCCTAATTGTATGAATACCGTTCATAATAGTCATTGCGTCTTCTATTTCTTCCATATTTCCAAACATGAGTTGATTCACCACAAATAGATTACCACATTCATCCTTAACAACCAAACCTTAAGAACGGGAAACTAATTGATAATTTTTGAAATTTTTCTTCTAGTTCTATCTATTTGCAAAATAGTGTCCGTTTGTCAACTCGACTTGTTTTGATCAAAGAACTCTACGTAAGGCTTCCGCTGTCTCACTGAATCATCCCTAACCCGCATATAACTCATTCAGAATGAATCGTCATCACGTGTGATACTGAATTGGATAATTGTTGAGAATTGAAGAAAGTAGTTTCTCATTGCAATTAGCTTGGAATGAAAAGGTTATGCTGCAGCTCACACGAAACTAGTGGAGCGAATGAGATGCTCTAATGGAATTTTCATTCCAACCCACTAATCCTAAGTGGCGACTCGCTTTCTCACCAGTCTGCGGAGTATGCTCTTGTCATATCTTCTCATCCCAGATTCTCATGTAGTTTTCATAGAATGAATTCCTTGCAATTTCAGATAATTGGAGAATTGGATGATCTTGAAATTACTCCGCTGATGACCGTGAGAGCAATAGTCATATACTCATGACATTCTCACCCCTAGCTGACACTTGAAATCGTGCTTCAAAATTCGATGAAACAGATTTGTATAAGATTGAAAATCGAGACAATATTCTACTGATATTCCATAATCAATTTCATTATTATCTCAATGCGGACAAAGAACTCAGATAAATAATTAAACTGTCTATGAGGATCTGTACTATCAGATTTCAACCACTATTTGGCAAATTTCTTCTTAAAAGAATATCACTCATGGAATAAAATTCTGCAGTTTGGACCAAATGGAGTGATCACTTGTTTTTATACGAGGTAAAAAGTCTAAATAATATTATTTTCCGATCAATGGTTTAAATATCATTGAATTCTTTTGATCATTAATCCAAAATAAAACTGCATAGATGATGGATGATTAATCAATTCCTAATTTCAGAATTTAGTCATAATTCGAAGGAATTTTAGAATTGGAACATTAATACTTCCAGAAATAGAAAACTGTAGAATTATGATAAGAAATCATGATTTGACAAAGCCAAAGAATCAGGATCGTTCGTCGAATTTAAAAAACTCTACATTTTATTTCTTGTCATGATTTTTGGTACAGTATTCGATTTCTTTGAGTGTTATCTTTCTATCTTGACCAATCATTTATTTTCGAGTCTGTTGACAGTTGATGTCTACGAATCCAGAAAAGCTGCCCTCGACTTTGTAACGTCGATGATAAACGATATCATCGATTCTTGGTGACAACATTTTTAAAAAGTGGACATGAAGAATCAGGTTATATTTCGACAGTCGAGTCAGGCAGTTCAAGACATTTTCCAGGTGGTCATGACATGACTCATGAATCAAAATTAATGAGACGGATGTGTGAATTCGTGCATGTAAATCGGTTCCAAATTTTTTCTGAATAATATCAACGATACTGTTTCAAGCTTCTTGTTGCGTTCAGTGGGATTTGTAACTGGCGAAGTGCAAAGCCATGTTTCCTAAACCAACAAGCACCGATGAATCCGATCAGCCATGTAGGACCGCCTTCCGCGTATCAAACAATGCAGGAAGCTATTATGAACGGATACTCAATTTTAAAAAAGGACCACCGAAATTCAGCAGTGCACATGTCTAATCATTGTAGCCTACATCATGTTCTGAAGATTATCAAGGTTGATAACCACTTGTTCTGTTTGACTCATGAAGATTTTCAGTTGTCCTAGTTATCCGATGTGTGAGTTAAGTGGATGTTTTCGTCTACTATACACATTACACAACTAGACTATGATTCATTACTTGCGAAACCATCAAACTAAAAAAAAGATTATTATTTCTTGATCCATTACGAACAATAAGTCAAAAACAACAGTAAAAAAATCAAATACTGTAGGATTTGTCAATTGTTATTATTTTGTATACAGGCTGTATGTTAAACTCTTTCCTTTGTTCCAAACAATACCTGACTGTCATCAATCGTTTAAAAGGATGTTCGTGTAAAGATGTTCTATTTCCCTATTCCAACCTATCCTAATACTTCTGATAAATATCAAAATAATGATGACGAATTTGATGTTTTGTGTGTTCAATAACAAGTTATTAGGTAAAACGTTTATTAGTTATAATTACCTGTATAGGCAAAAAATCAAGTGGTGATGGAATAAGAGGACTTTCTTTGTGGGGGTG
This sequence comes from Laodelphax striatellus, assembly GCA_017141395.1. Classification (NCBI taxonomy): domain Eukaryota; kingdom Metazoa; phylum Arthropoda; class Insecta; order Hemiptera; family Delphacidae; genus Laodelphax; species Laodelphax striatellus. The sequence goes on along the minus strand of CM029531.1, from coordinate 32,056,628 downwards.
ATGCCCAAATGAGCTCTAGGGTTGTGCCTGGGTAATGGGAGGGATGATGATGAGAGATTGCGACAGCAGAAACAGATTTGAAGTAGTGTATATGCAACTGTATTTCATTCCAATGGGATTATAACAGTGGTTTTAGAGTTAACTTTACACTGCGGTTGTCTGAGGCGGCAGATCCAATAGCAGTAAGCTAATCATAGCAATACTCTACTTACAAGCAGCCGCTTCCTCTGTATTCAAGAAGTACCACTGGAATTTATACGTTATTCCAACGCACCAAAGCCAATTAAATTTTATATCCGTAAAATGTCGTAGTAAACTAACAGAGTCCAATAGGAAAATCGTCGCACTGGTTTGATCAATTGACATTATTTTATGGTTTAATTGAATTGGCATTCGTGAAATTGACATCGAGAGTATAGTATCTACATTTAAAGCTATGAAACAGTTGAATTTTCCAAACAAATTTGAACATCGGGGTCATTCACGTTTCGTCAACTGGACTCAGCATATTATAGTAATAGAAAGCAAAACTCTACTTGAAACAGGACGCATAAGGTTCATTAAAAAGGCTCATTCTTATCTCTTGTACAGTACGAAACCATTTTCCAAGTAACTTCTGCAGAATGTAAGGAGTAAGAGAGGTGGAGTTCGGTATCCTTGTGATCTACCGCTTTTTAAGCGATTCCTATCAGCCGAGAAGCATAAATATCCGTTCATATTATCGACTAACTTATTAATAATTTATTACGTTTGGCCGAAGACTTCTTAAGGGCCGTTGTCGACCGGACTTAAGATGGAGTTTGCCGGCGAGTTAGCCTTAACGGGCGTGTAGAAGTGTGTCGAACTCTGTCACGATGAATGCGAATTAGCCGTGTGCGGCATTTTAACGCGTGGGTGTCGGCAAGTGAGTCTCTACTCTAGAGACTGACCTACTGGTTGCCCGTATCACCACACAATAAATAGATAAATAAATAAATAGACGATAGGCTCACTTGTATGCCTAGTAGTGTAAACTGGCAGCCGATGGCTATTCGGTTGGGGCGTGCGTGTACTACTCGGCGTAATGCATTCTGTCAACACAGATCTCACTGCAAGAACGCCCAAGTTAAGAGCAGATAAACACTCTGCTTGCGGCACCAGCAACTCGCACTTCCTCTTCCTTGATTCTGGTTTATCATTCTGTTCTTTCATGATTTCAGCTTATCACTTGTTCTTTGTTATGCATGTTATTACTCATGTTTGATATTGCAGTTATGAACAGTGCGTTAGGCAGAGGAACATTCATGTGAGAAACATTCAGGTATGGCCACAGGGTGCTAAAGCTGCTGATAAACAAGATGACTTATCCGTGGTAAGAGAGAGGAGATGGACGCGGTGATATTATAGAGAAGTACGTAGACTCTTCATCTGATCCATTAGTATTTATTGCCTATTCATTGTCATTGTTTTATATTATATTCATTTGTTAAGCGCTTTATAAAAGAATATAAGGATTATAATATATTATTGTACGGTGATTTGAACTAATATATAAAAGTAATATCCAGTACTCTAACCAGGTGGAGATGTAACTTGAATAAAATCAATAATAATATTCACCATTTTCAGTAAATACAAACAACAATCTGGAGAAAACTGGAAAATGCATTGAATTTGAAGGAGTTACAAATGTATTTCATCGATTGGGAATTCTGGAGATCCATAACAATCTACTTCTGATATTACATTCTGGTACAGTACTTTAATAATAAATTATTCTTCTCAAGCAATTCTCATCTATTATTTCATCTCTCATCTCTTCACTGAATACCAACATTTCTTTTTTTTTATCACTTGTTCTAATATTATAGTATTTGAGTTGAATTTCTTTATTCTCCCACATGAGAATCATTGATTGTGACAACGTTATAACCATTTCATGGTTTATAACCGTTCATAGTATCTTTCCAGTTGGTCACAACAGTCATAAATGCGGAGAACTATACTGAATGATTCATACTCAATAGAAATATTGGATATCTCCTTTTAAAATCCATTGCACGCGTTCTTCAGTTAGCGAGAGAAGAGTCATCATCCATCATTGAACACTGCGCTGTTGGAAATCTAAACATTCTGCTTAGTGGGTCTATTGCCGAATTGAAAAGCATTATTTAACTCGAGAGCTGTTTAAAAAAATTATGAAAAATATTCAATAATGATTTTCTCAATTCCAAGATCAAACCGTTCATTTCCCTGTAAATTCCACGTTTCAACGATTGATCACTATTAAACCTGTATTTATTGATACCTCTACCACTTTTTGTAAAAAAAATAAATAAATAGAAGTACCGTACAGTATTATTTAAAAGCCAAAATCTCTCATCCAAGACAGATCATTCTCTGATGGCCTGATTGCAAAAGATGTTGATTGATCTTGGACAAAAACTTATTAGTGCCACCGTGGAGGCCTTGTAGCTGAAAACGAAGGTAGAAAACTGTTGCAGTTCAGTTTATGCATCAACAACCAAGACAAAGAAGCAAGCCATCGATCATCATTACCTGTCACAAGAAAAGCACTTGCATAACTATGTTCTTCGATAATATGCGCCAAGAATGAATCTTCAATGGCTTTTTCATTGTCATATTAATACTTCCATTTCTAAATCATTATTCTATCATTAGCCATCATTCTTCTCTCCCAAGCTTTCTTATCATGGTGTTCCAGCCTTGTTCCCACCAAGTTCGACCTCAATCGGAGACTATGTGAACCTTCATGTTATCCAATTTTTCCTTATTAGAAACCTAGAAATTTGCTCTTTTTGATGTAGCATCTGTTGGTAGTCAGTCCGTTACCGATAAAAGATCTGAACTTGTTGAAATGGCCTATCTAAATATCAGGCTTTTTTATGTTGAATATAATTGGATGCTACTGTTTGGAATCGAAATCTCGTTAGAGTAGCCTTTCATAAATGTAGATTACTTAAATCAAAATCGATATTATGGAAAGTATAAAGTGATTCTTCAATAGGCTGTTTATAGAATCCATTATATTGTAATCTAGTATTCATAGGATATTTTATACTATTCTCAATCAGATTATAGATATTATTCTTCAAAGTTTGAATTCATAGGGATGAAGATATACTTATAACTCAAGAGGTAATGAGTTGAAGCTGCAGCAATTTTCATAATATTGGAATATTCATGATTGGTTTGAAAACTTTTTAAATCATGAATTGGATGGAATAGAACCTGCAAAAAATGTAAAGAGGAAAAATGATTAGTATTAAAGAAGAAAAGGAATAATTGTCAAAACAAGGATTGAATTCTGAATAAAAGATATAAGATTGAGTCAAGATATGATGCATTCAATCCTTCACTTCCCACTTCACTCATCCAGACAGGAATCTTTTCGATTTCCATGCTTCATTTTTCCGATGCTATCTAAGCAATCAAGGAAAGAATAAAAAGCGTCTTAAAAAGTACCATAGATGGATATGGTACATAATTCAAGCCATGAAACTAATTCAATGTATGAATTTAAGAATGTATAGTTCCAATTATAAAAGAATAGGCAATAATATTAATAAGGACTAATATGTAATGTGAAGTATTCAGTTTATATATCAAAATATTGCATTACAATCTTCAAGTGTAGAGTTTGTATGAGTCGCCGCACCATATAGCTCACGGAAAATTAGAGATCCTTCACATGTGTGAGAGCCTGAACGTGCTCTATGAAACGCCAAGTCCTTTGTAGGACTTGACTACCTCTTGTGAGCAGTGAAACTCGAGATTGCTCTACGACCCGAGGTCATAAATTTCGATCACATCAACTCCATTACATAGATGACCCGAGCTCATAAATTACAGAATCTTCATTTTCCAAGCTCGATCGTCCTGTAAGTACTAGCCCGGTATCAGCACCTCCACGCATGCGCAGAACAGGCCCTTGTAACCTCATACGCGTCGGGCATGATTTATTGCCCAACATGAGATTGATAAATTCGACGCTAAACTCGTTCCAACACATCCCATTAACTAATAGCAAGTCTTAATTCCGCGTTTCAGTGCTCTCTGACTCGCTGAGAAACTATCAGGTAACAAGCCCCTGCAGCTTATCCCCGGTGCCGTCATGTTACGCCTAATGGAATTCTCATAGCATGCTCGGCCACTCAGAATTAGAGTAGAAAAAAGCAAACATAAATCAAGACGATACATAGCCGACAAATCGATTCTCTCCTATGTTTACTGGATTATTGGAAACCTAACAACATCGAGCTGTAGATGGTATCAAATGTTCAAATTATATTGAACATTAATTGGAATTTCGAATGCATATCAATAAGCAGGGTATATTATAAAACACGCACCTATTCTGGATGGAGATCACATAACGCGAGAGCTTGTTATGTTGTCAACATGAACTGAGAATCGAATCTGAATGGATTGAGTATTCGCTTGGATATGGACCCATTCCATTAACTAGGGTTTGTTTGGTATTTCATCATTGATTATCTACTTAAGTTGAAACATTTTTTTTTTCAAATTTGTCTCCTATTTAATCGGAGGAATGCAATAAATTTAAAAATTTCAATGTTCATTTCAATAACTCTTATTTCTCCTTCCTATTTTGTATGGGGAAAAATGAAAAATAGCTATAATTTCAGTCATTATCATTGTGTCTAAAGAGTCAATATTATGTGGACTGAACATGAATTTATTTCTGTTTTTCATCAAAGCTGTTACACCAGTTTATGGGAAGCTAATTTTGAACCAATTTCCTGAATTTCATAAATAATAAACAATACGATTCCATATTCTGAAGTGAAGGAACACAGTCGAGAGATTATTCACCCCATTCCTCCTCAGAGGCTACAATAATTCTGGCCGGATATCAAACGGTAACAGATGAACTTTTCAACAGGTTTCTTTCACTTGGAGCAGGGAGAGTTATCTGTATTATAATAAATTATTGATGAATAACGAAAAAATCATTCGTGAACGGCGTTGTCTTGCAGGTTGCAGTCCACGCTTCAATGATATTCCTGAAAGAAGATCCTCAGGCTGATGTTTCCAATGTTTTTGCGGTCTTATTGTGTTCTATTCTTTCATTTTAATTCTGAATAACAGACCTGAGTTGCAATATATTTGACGAGAGTGAGAGAATAATATTAAAAGGGTGGTCTTCTCTAGGAGAACGTCTCCATTTCGACCACGATTCTCACCGACGGGTATCTTGAGAGTCCTGAGTTCGACTCTCGGACACTCCCTTTGTGCTCCTTTTTCTTCATCTTCTTCTGTGTGCTCCTTCTTTGACAGATTGCCGCGGCCTGGACGCACGATCTTCTGACAATTTAATTATATCGTGTGCTAGCTATGGGTATTGTTCTTTCGTCATAGACTCGTGCTCTCCCTCCCACTTCGCAATAACAGTGCAGAAAGAATTCGGTTGAGCACAGCTCGAAAAAAGTGTCCTTATCGGAAAAGTCATTTATCTCAATCCAAGTTTGAAGAGGATGTGAAATTTTTATTTTTCTACAGTAACTCAAAAAGCACCTATTTTTGCACTATCTCAAGTGGTTTAATTCCAGCACCGATGAGAGACGTATTCTCTAGTGCGAGAATAATCTATGCATAACACAGCTGAAAAAACAGTGTTTGCTATAAGATTACAGTTTTTTCGCGAGATGAAGCCGAAAGCAGAATTACAATAAGAGTACGATTAACACCTTCCCAGACGAGAAGATATGTCAAGTCATATCTAAGTCATATTTAAGTATGAGCTAGTCATACCTAGGTCAAAGTCATATCTAAGTCCGAAGTCAAAGCAGAGATGATTAAAATCTTGTCGAATATGGTTAGCCTTTGGTGAAAGTCATATCTAGTGAAATCTTGGATTTCAAAAAAAAATCCAATTATTGACAGCCTCATTATGCTCTTGAAAACGTTTTATCAATATTTTTTGTAAAACTAATAAACTCATTAGACTTTTATAATTGCATGAACTCATTATAATTCATCTGAGCTATCATCGATGGAGTCTATTATCTATTGAAAATGGAGTTCTATTTGATTTCCACAATCTCAACTAAATAATTGATTTTTGGGTTGTCGTATTAGGCTATACAATTATTGCATTATTCACTTTTTCAGTAATAATTAACTCTTTCAATGGGTTGAAATACGTTTACATTGGGAGTAAAAAATGATAATCGAATAAACAAGGAAATCGATTCATTTGTGTGCTCCTAGTATCAGTTGAAGAATTATGAATAGTTTCCAGATGTTGTCATAATCCTAGTATAATTAGCTAGACAGACACAACACTGTAAATTAGAAAGTGAATAGGTTAGAAGCTCTCTTCTGGTACTTCTTTTCTTTTCAAGTTGGTGTAAGAATTTTTGAGTGGGTGTAGGTGATAAATCATACACATTGCAGCATGAACAGATGATGTCATACACACATAATTCAATAGAACTTCAACAGGTAGATACTTTAAGTCGTCTGCAAGTACTCTGAATTTATAATGATTTCCAGTCATATTCCAACTTGGCTATGTTCAAGCTCGACTATATAATTCTGTAGGATTTCAACAGTAGAGAAGTCGTTACAAAATTATCATTGAATAAAGCGTAAAAGATCCCATACGATAGAACCTATAATCTTGATCAATAAAGTGTAAACGTAATCGCTGTTTATCGCGAAACTTCGATTCGAATTGATAAATACTCGAGACACGAGCGAATTTCAACAAGCTGCGTATACGCGCGCGTTTAAAGCGATTATTAATTAAATTGTCATCGCGTGAGGCTTTGCCGCTTTTATCAGCGCCTGACCATTGCCAGGTGTTGATAATGTAATGGCAGTCTACTCATCGTTGATTGGTGGACAAATGCAACGGTACGTTACTATTTATTATCTCATTGAATGCAACTGCAGGTGAGAGTCAAAGATCGTCCAACAACTATAACTCAGCCCTGCATCGAGCGAAACTGCATCGAAAATGTGCAGTACAACAATAATTACCATTTTTACCCAACTTGTAGCCGCAATTATCAGTATTTCCCTACAGGATTTACAAGACAACGCTGGTTTCACCTATTCATTCCTATTAAACCTTCAAATAAAATCGCTTTCTCAGCGTGTAGCACCTTCTAATAGTTTTTAAAATACTAAATTATTCATCCTGATAAATTCCAAGTACGCAGTAGTCGGTAATTGTCGTGTTCGAATCATTACACCTCATAATTTTATTGCACATGCTGGTAAGGTGCGATTTGTTAGATGTATTGTACAGCTAGTTGTAGTGTTGTACGCTGAGGAAAAATTACAAATTGTACAAGTTAGCACAGCAGCATGCCTTCAGATTTTCAAGTTTCCGGTTTCATTTTCAAGTTGACTGGTATCATTGGTAATGTAATTCTTCACTCTTATTTTTCTATAAGAGTTTCAGTATGCCTCGTAAAACTAAGCTCACGCTTCTTCAATTCACATAATAAATTTATATTTTACTTGGTGCATTCTTATATAAATTGAAATTTCTTTAAATCAATTGAGTCGGCTCCGATCAAGTCGTGATTCCAGAATTTCTCACTCCTACCCTACCTTGCCTGGTCAGAGGAGATTATCCTGGACAAAATTTTCTGGTGTTTTATTACCTCACCAAGGGATATCAGTAAGAAAATAACAGCGAATCGGACAGGTTTTTTCGAATCATTTTATTTCACTGCAGAATTATTTCATAAAAATGTATATGAATGGAAGAATCTTGTCCAAGAGAAGTGAGTTATAAAATAAAGGAGAAAAGATGACAGGGAATTCTAAAATATGTATACTGCAATGCAGAATGCTGACCGTTTCACATTCCGTAAGAAAGTTGTGTGTATCATTTTACATCTTTCGCACTGCTTGACCACGGTTTTATTGAACTATAGCAATTAGGGTTGATTATTACACGAATGTGAAGACTCCTAATCATAGAAACGTTTTTTATTTTGATGATTTTAATATAATCACCATCAATCATCCAGAAGTATTAAACTTGAATGCTGGAAACATTTACAACGAATCTTAATCCTCACTTCTAATAACGTATTCATATCAAAAAACTTCGCCGAGTTTTAATGATCTTTAATATAACTTACCCAAGTTTCATCCTAGAATTATAGCTGCTATAAATTTCAGAAGTTTATAATCTCCGATGCTATCTGCACCACACTCATCAAGTTATTAATTAGAGGATTGACAGTTCTCTGTACAACAATATTTGCTTGAAAGATAATTATGTAACTTGATATAAATTGTAAGAAATTAGTAGTCTATATTGTGCCTGCATCAAAAGTCTGAAGGAATTATGAATCAATAGGAAAAGAATTGGTTTTGATTGACTGGAATTGGATTGAGCATCAAATCCTACAAATATAATCCTTCTCTAAAAATAGTTTTGCTGGCATTCCAGCATATATTCTAAGATTAATAGAAAATGTTTATGAATCTTCAACTTGAACAGGACGTTTGGAAAGAAGTATTCATGTCTGGTGATGGGTCTATTTCTCGTTTGAAGTATAGGCTAATTATGTAGCCTGAATGACAATTTGCAGGTAAGAAATTAGAAATGGAGATTATTATAGGATTGTCTTATTATAGGATTCATTCTTGTATTTATTCACAAACTCTTTATTAACGAACAGGAACAGAAGGAGTTTGCGTCGTCCTCGACTAAAAGTTTGAAGGACATTGCTGAATTCAGCACTCTGATAATCATTTTATCCATTATTAAATCAATCTGTACCATCGAAATAACTAATGTGTATCTTTCATAGTTCAGGAATATTACCCAGGAATCTGTCTTGGAGTTACTCAAAAGTTAATCCTCAAGTCATTCTTATTAAAAATTATTCAACTTTGATAATATAATTTTACTTGTTCCTGGATTGGTACGGTCTTGAACTAACATCACTTTAATCTCATAGTAAACACCAATGAAATTCAGCCAGACAAAAGATTCACTGTAGACAGAATGCAATTTGTATTTGTCAGCTGTAAAATATTCATTTTATGACTATTAAAGTTTCCAATTGTTATGTTCATGAGCTGAGCCGATCATAAACAAACACCTTTCCCTATAACCCAGCACGATGGTGTAACATAATATACTCAACGGAACAAAGACGCATTCGCATACCAATGTCATTATGAATGTCTGCTTGACGTAGATGTGTCTTAAGATAGGACTTATCTCTGGAGACGACCGTGAGTGCAGATCTGACGTTACAGAGTTATGCCTTTGGGGCGAATTCTGCGAGGAATCGTGGAAAAAGATACAACTCGACATTATTTGCAGTCTCAACGGAGTTGATGGAGATAATTACCTTCAAAATTTTATCTGATTTACATAATGAGACGAAGAAAATACTCAGCGTCCCATATATACGGCAAAACACTGATGTTTAGATATGTCCGATGCAGTTTAATCTTTCCCATATCCTTTTCAAAATGGGAATGCCGAACCTATTGCACTTGGCAAAACCAAATGAGGCATTAGAATCAACACGATTTTGATTGCAGTCATAGTTAAGGGATCTTGGAACAATTCAATCGACCCTGCGGCTTTGTAATATATGGAGAGATAAAAGATCTTTAAGTACGAAGTCTTGATTAAGTGATTATGCTATTTGCAACGAGGAACACAATCTGTTCAACCTTCGGAGCAAATGTCTGTGTCATGTTCCTTTCCTTTTACTACTTTTCAGAAACACCTCATAATTTTGTCACGCTCCTCACATAAATAACAATAGCCTACATAAACTTATCATATATAGTGAGTTTCACACAGGATTAGTTGATTGATGGCGATCATGATCATCAACAATATTGGAATATCGATAGAATAGAAGAAGATTGATAGAAATAAAACCTGTTATAATTGGAGTGTAGTTCAAGGGAGGAATGAGTGTTTCTGCACATCCAGACGTATATGCCTCAATTACTAATGGGGTCACCTAACCACTTTTTCCAATTTTGTATTGTATCTATGTGTTGTATTATTGTATTGTTTTTGGAAATTGTGTGTAAATAAATGAAATGAAAAATTATAATCTATTGATTGTTTGGGGGATTTGCCTGAGAATATGATTCAACCCAATTTTAATAAATATTGTGTTTGATGCATGTGATTTTTCCAAGTTATGAAATATTCATAAAGATTAGATGAAGCAACAACTTCGAAATAGTTGAGAGAGGTATTTAACAGGTAGCAGATGAATTAATAATATTGCTGGTTGCAATATATTTACCTCTTGAGAGTACAGGAATTCTCTTTGGAAGGCAGTAATTTTTCATCCTTATGATTCATTACTAGTGAAATCCTTGGAATGAGAATAAATCAACATTTCAACACAGAATGACGTGTAATGTAAACGAACAAAAATATCAAGATCTATAATCTATATAGATATAATTTCAGGTATACTTATGAATTATATAGTTAACTGGAAAAGTTCTCCCAGAAGTGATTAATTTCAAGTATGAAATAATGTTCTTGTGATTTTGTTCAGATTCACTGTCATGTTGGTAGGCCTACCCGAGTTGGATAGATTTCATTCATTTTAATAGTAATTCCATGTTTGGATTTGTAATTAAATTTACGTTCACATGCGAACTATGAAGATCAAGAGAAAATGCCACTTTGGAACAGTGAATCATATTTCTTCTTGAAATGTCATGAAAATAGGAACTCGTTCCTGATTATTCCACATTACTTTAAATACTTACGTAAACTTAAAATCAGTGTCATCTTCTGAAAAATAATTATCTCTTTCAATTTGTAACCATTTTAAGTGCTAAATTGTCATTTAAGCTGGAACCCACTACAGTTACTCCGCAAGATTACACAGTGGATTCCAACGGTGCTCCACATAGATTGTTGCGTTATAACCAATAGAAATTTAAGATTACATTGCCAAAAGAAAATAATTAGGAAATTGATTTTTATTCATGTCAGTTGAACATTTTCATTTCAAAATTTTGTACTCAATTGTACTGTATATGACAATGAATAAATTGAAATTGAACAAATGTAAAGGGACAAACCAATAAAATTAGTTCTCTTACAAATATAAATCCTGCCAAACAGCTCTTGCTTTTTGCTCTTCATACCTAATTTAATAACAGAAGCATCATTGGAATCGCTGAAACTTTTTTCATTGGAGGATTTTATCGTATAATACGATATCGTCTAATTAATCTGAATAAATTGAAAACTCTTTCAAATTAAATGATTGTTGAATCTTAGAAAGCTTACTAGTGTCTGTTTAACCTGAACAAAACCAATGAAGCAAAGAGACACTTGAAAGAATTCATGTGGATTGGGAATTTACAAGTAAATATCTGCTAATATAAAAAGAATCAGAAGAATATTCTCAGCTAGATTAGTTCCGTTAGACCATTGAGACGTTTATAAAAGCATCATCGCAATATCGTAACATAGAATGGAATAGCAGTGATATGAACTAAACACGACTTTCCCAAGTGCTGGCTAACTGCGAACATTGATACTATCTCCATGCAGAATCATGATAGACGAGCCCGTCTCATGATTCCATATAAATTCAAAGATAGACCTCGGATATGAGTACACGAATGATTTATGTCTGTTCAATAGGCGCCCGATTAGGTATAATAACAATTTTCCACTTTTAGACGAGAAAAGTTCGGTCATAAAGCTGCATAAACTGCAATATAAGTAACAAAGTATCCCCTCTCACTTCTTACGATGGACAGTTTGTGCATAGGTTAAGTGCAGATTGAGATAATTTCATGCCGTAACTGGAATTTAAGCGGGGTTGAAGTACTTGGCTGAGCCGTTGACTAGTATCTGCAGATTGATCATTAGAGGATTGAGAGGTTGTTCAAAACCACAAGATCAGGTGCATTTGATGATTCGGAAGTCCATTGATAACCGGAAAATCATACGATGTTTCAAGACTATTCAGTATACGTCATGTTATTAGATTGGACAATACCCTACTTGCAATTTCAAACAAGCAATTTCCAGTCTTGAGTATAATTATTTCTACATACCATTACTTCTTCTAAAGGGATGAACAATAATTAATTTAATCAATTAAACATAAAAATATTAGCCCTCTATGGAGAGTTTAATTTCTAAAAGACGATGGCCTCCAATACGATATAACACATAATATTATTATATTTTATCTCCATCACACAAAAAAAATATTATTAAGATTTAAGCACTATCTGGGTGAGGAATCATTGTGAAATTGTAACTGATTGAATGAACTTGAATTTAATATGTTGTAATCATTTAAAGGTGGAGGGAGACATTGTTTTGCTGAATGCCCAACCAAGGTAGAATAAGACAACCCGGCGCAGTGTTATTCTTGTACCGTATTGACGAATAACAGTTTTATTCTACAATATCATGAACGAAATCAAGAAAATAATAGTTATTTCTGAATAAATTATTATCTGAATATGGTAATATGATGACTATAATCATACATCACATTCCACACTTTTTCTACCCTAGAAAACGTTAATAAAAGTAGCTTATTTAATAGGTACTGTTTGGTGATATCGATTTAATTTGCACTCTTATTTCAAAAAATAATCTTGGCGCCAAAACAAAAGCCAACATCCTCCTATTGGCATACCCGTCTCCGGGCAGTGTGTTTTCACATTATTATTCACAGTTTTTAATTTTGGGACTGTGAATCACAAATGTGAATATGTTTTCATACACAATAGAATTTTCTAGACAGATGTTGTCAACACTTGATACATCTCAGCAGACACTGTGTCAGAAGTTAATATTGTTGTTTTCTCCCAACCAGTAGAATATTGTTTATTCGATTAAAAATCATAGAACAGAGCTTGAGGCTTCTATGGAAAACTTGAGTATCATAAAGTTTATTTCTAGTTTATAAGAGACAATAGTAAACAATTAATTGTTAGTCCAAGTGAATAGTTTTAATAAAATAATTGAAAAATAGATAGTTTGAATGAATGAGAATGAATTTTTCAACATGTGAAATCTTTTATATCTGAATATCACTGAAAAGCGGTAACAAATGCAGCACAGTATAGAAAATTAATCCATCTTGACATCATCACTTTCGGATGAACATGGTTGAACATTGTTATTCTAGACTTACTTCTTTCTTTCACAGAATTCAACACTCTCTTTGTCCGCAATTACAATAATAATGACTTGAGAATTTGTTATCCACCTTAAGATTGTCCCTGCTTTTTATAAAAATATTTTCAAAAATTAAGTTCTGCTAAGTTTCAATAACTTTTTAATAACTAAGTTTCTATTACAATAATTAATTTGCTCATACTTTTCTAGAAAATCTGCGGTTGCGATTGGTGACTGAGAGATCGAAAGATCAATCTCTAATGATATGCAGGAGACACTGCTCTTGTCAACTTCCATCAGTATGCATACTTTCCATTGAATTGTGAAGATGAGCTACTCGCCAGATCGATATCGGCATCGCAAATTGATGAACGCAACTGTCTACTTTGGAAATGAAAGTGGACGGTACATTTCGCCAGGTCTCTCAACACCTCGCACCGAGAAAGGTGCTTCGAGATTGGCCTGGAAACTGGTTTTTTCTCCACAGTATTTAGGGTAACAAAGCACGATAACAGTGAGATCGTGGTTCGGAAAGTGGAAGGAGGAGAAGGAGATTCGCGTCAAGGGTCGCAGGTCAAATTTGTTCCGGGAACCGGTCGCACCGCCGGTTGCACTCTCAGTTTGTTACTGACGTTGTACAAACAGGACGCCCAGAGCTAATATTTCTGCCAAGGATGCACTTCATGTTATCTGCCCAACCACCACAATCCGATTATTGGGCACCGGAAACCTTACTGCGATCCCTGAATTTATTGTACCCTAATGTTCTCGAATGAGTTTTCAAGTAATTTCTTCTCTTGGATTTCGACTCTCATTGAAAAGCGTTATATCACTACTTCAGGCTAACTGTACATTCGGTCTGCTCTCAACCTAATGGACTCCGGAGATTTTGAGCACTTTTTTCCTCCAGCAATCGAAAAACGCCACAAGATCGTGTTACTGGTAGCATCACGGCAGTCAATAGTGATGCAATATTATGCTAACAACACTCACTGGTTGTCGCAGAATAAAATGATCATGTGTGAAGAAAGGTCAAGAGATAACGTATTTCTGGACCCAATATAATTTTCTTTAACTATTATATCAACAATTGCACAATGTAGCAAAAAATAGGTAGACAACAAATTACTCCAGAGAACTATCACTGAGCTGAGTTTCCCACGGAAAATACGTGAAACGTACCTGTTTTAAAAATCTTTAGCGTATTTCCAAGTATGGGAGTACGGAGTAGCTTCAATCAATTTTTTCGTCATCGAAATTAAATAAATAATATGAAATCCACTAAATGCTAAATATATTGAGTATTTTCATACAAATCGTATCAATCTCGTAGGGGGTTGCAAGGGCGTAAGCAGCATTACTTACTAACAGGTATTGTCATAGTCATAAAAGAATCATTCAGAAGAATTTTAATTATTCACAGACAGAAAATGAATTATTTCATTTTTCTGTGAAATTAAATCAGAATTTGAAAAATTAATTAAATAGAATACTGGAAATCCAAGAATAAGAGTCTCTTAATAACAATACTTTGAAAAACTACATTGTTGATTGAAAATTATTTCTTCTAGTTGAGGAGCTCATCCTGTTTTGATCATTGAGGAGCTCTTCTTTGCATCTTTCTGTATCTTCCATCTTCTTTCAAGGATTCTTATTTTCTTATGCTCTACTTGTCTCGGATGATTATGTTGCACGCTATAGTCCAGGTATATTTCAATTCCTATTCTGCTTCATAAATTGTTGAGATAAACTTCGAGCGCGCATAATCAAGAAGGGAATCAACAAAACTAGCGGCACTAAAAGTATTTGTCACTTTTGAAAAATTACTCCAGTGACAGGATGTAGTTATTAATAAAATGGGAATACAAAGTCTGAGGCCTATCTGTACCGTACAAATTGAATCTGTGATTACAGTCAGATGTTTCTCGCCGAGGTCTCCTGAATATGATTTATTGCTTTATTCATTAAGAAAAATAACACGCGAGCTGAATTTCAGACCACACGCGAATGTAGAATTTTCAAGAAAGATGTACAAAGATTTATAGTCGATTATGAACATGGCATGTCCTCAGATGGTGATCATTTACGGTTGTTATTGTTATAGTCCAACAACTTGAGTCAAAAGTACTTTGAGAGAAACACAATATTATTTATCTCAGGAAATGAATGATCCTTCTCTTGGAAGTGTGCCTACTCTCGCCACTCTCAAGACAGTAGAACATGAATAATTAGGTATTCGCTTCATATCAATCTGCCATAAAATTATGGTTCAAGATTACATTTTCAATCAATTGAGTAGTTTAGTGATAATATAGGTTTTTTCGACTTTCAGTCTGATGTCATATTTCAAAAAAATCTCAATTATTGAGTTATGTGTGGAGGATTATTATTGAAGTGAATATGAATATTATATCATTAAACTATCAATAAACTAACCTAACATGTTATTTATTTATGACATGCTATCCGTGGCGAAGCGTGGTATACTGAACCGGTCATCGCCGGGTATATGTCCTATAGGAAATATACCCGGCGATGACCGGTTAAGTTTACCACGCTTCGCCACGGCATGTTATTGAAGGAAAGAGCATTGTACGTTACATTCGATAAGTTATTATAACATTGTGATGGATGGAAAATGGATAATTAATACACCAGTGATCACTGATTCTCAAATTGGGTTTCCTGAGAATTCGAAAAAAATGTAACGTACAATTTATAATCGAAAAAGGATTACAGAAATCATACAACAATACTCTCATGTTGTTCCTTTGATTGCGTTTATTATGTGTTCAAGGTCAACAGAAGATGAGAATTTTGAAGCCAAAATACCCTAATCTTAATAAGTCGTTGAATGAATCATTCGTGAAATTCATCTCACATCGTCAACCTTCCTATTAGGCTACTCATACTTGGGCCTAGTGTGTTCGGATCTTATGTGGCCATTATGCGCGGAACAACAAAACTCATCAAACATAGTTCTATTTAGTCTGTTCATGATCTTGACGAATTCAGCTGCTAGTGGCCAAACTAATAGGCCTTCAAATGAATTGACCAATATAGTTCGTGTGCCTTGAGAGACAATGGCTTTGGGCAACAACTCATTACACTCTGAGACAGAATTAACAAAATAATAATTTCGCATCAAGCCATATTCGGACGGGGTGAGCTGGTATTGCAGACGTGTGTTCGGTCCATATTCGATTGCGACACACAGGCCTAGTACAGCGAATTACAACAGACCTACAAGAAATATGATTGTAAGACGTAAGAGAGCGCAGATGATACTGCATTATTACTATTACCTAGGAGAGCATTATTAACTAGACAGAACGTTGTCTCCTATTTAGGCCAAGGACTCGCCATCTCCTTAATTCAATCCTTAAATAATCCGTTCAGTAATAACCGGAGGAGCAGATGAAATGTACAATTCTCCTTTTTGATTTAGGTTTTATTGTTCTTCCTCCTGTGTTCCTCTCAATCACCGCTCTCTCACTCGTTCTCACTTTCTTCTAAGGCTTTGTCAAGATTCCGATCTAATCTACAATCGGACGTCGCTCCATTTTATTAAATTATTGGAACCGGTCGTCTTTGTTATGAATATTTATTCGCTCATTCACTGTGAGCTTGAATCTCTTGTGCTCCCTATTTGACCGATTGCAGTTGTTACAATTCACCATGGCACGCTGCTTTCCAATCATTTGAAGAGGAATAATAGATCTTTGAAGAGATAGTTTCACCGCCAGCAAAGGATTCGATTCCATCTGGTATCAATTCCAGTCGGATATTCAATTTCGTTTCGCCATCTCGGCTCTCAGTACATCCACCGATGACCTCCAATGCACCGAGAAATGAAGTCAAGCATCCGCTAAGATCCAGTTAGTGTGTCTGATCCAGAGATCCGACTCGCATTGAAATTCTTTATTAGGGGTTTGAAATCAATATGAATAGGTTTTCGTGGGGTAGAGGAGGAAAATATTCATTTTATCAATTAATGAGAAGACTAGAAGTTGTTACAACAATTTTTTTTCCAAATAAAAAATTCAAAATTGGTTTCACGTTATTTCAATGAGTTTGTAGATGTGACATCCTCATGAATGAGGAGGGCATATGGTAAACAAATCGAAGCAAAGGATGAATGATTGAATCTCCTTTTTTTAAAACTATTAAAACTGATCTTGCTAAGCAGGATGATTTGGTTCACTTATTTTTTTCTGAAAAAAATTCGAGTTCAACGAATTATCTTGCTATTTTTGTAATATAATAATTCTGTATGATTGATTGTTTACAGGGAATGTTCTCTTAGACACGTCTAGTACCTTGTACAACTTCTAGAAATGCAACTTGAGCTTTTACAACATTCCAAAAATGATTCTGCATTCGTGTTGAAGGAACAATGAAGTGCAATGTAACCTTACACTTGTATTTCCATAGTGGCTTTTCTTACCAACTCTAACCCTGCCATTAACAGTAGGTACCAACAGGTAACACGAATTTGAGCATTAAATCGGCATGTAGCGTCTTTCAAAAATCCACTTTTACAAGTTATAAAGGAGTAATAAAATTATTCACTGTCGACAAAGCTCTCAGCTATTCGCGTGTATAACAGGAGGTAATGTCTACTGTTAATTGGCGAGATAAAGTCTAAGATAAAATCTACAGCGTGTTGCACTCTTTGGAATTCCTAAATTGTCTGAAATTTAATTGTAATCTGCTGTAGTGAGTGGAATTAGCTACGTGCCTTGTATGGCAATAAAGCCCAGCTCAGGAATAACTGTCGAAAATGCAAATAGTTTTTACTTCCTTCCAAATGACACATAAGTTGCAAGATGGTTCACGCAAGTATTGAAAAGCTGTTCTTTTCAGCCAAAATTTTGTGCATATTGCAGGTACTTGAACAGAAGTACAGTATTGGGATTTTTGCAGAAGAACCCCACAGCATGTTTGAATGGAATAGTTAGCTTATCCAGTTAAAACAATTAGTGCAGTCTATTTCAAAAACATTACAGCTGATATTACAGTGTATTTCAAATAAGAAAGGTACATCACCGTTTTATGTTACTCAAAACGGTTCTTGTTATGAAGTGCAATAAAATGTGGGGGTTTTCGGGGTTCTTTGCTGCAAAAGACCCGAAGTCCTCGAGCTATGTGAGGAAAGAGACTGCGGTATGCTTTGAGTATTCGATTATTCTTGTTTTATTAGTTCAAGCCCTATTGAGAACTGGAAATTTTGCTTGTTATCTACTAATTTGTTATCTACTACTATTCCTAAAATTAATTAAAAACTCATGCATCGTAAAGTTTATAACACAGTATTATCTTCAGGAAGAAGACATTTTCAGATATTTTCTTATAGGAAGAAGACAACTGAGACACCATCACAAAAGAGTCTTCTTATAGAGTAACACGATGATCTTGGATCAGATACTTATAGAAATATAAAAAAATTGTTGCTTTTATAAAACATGAATAATAGCTTGGATTATTTGCCTACCAGTACTAAAAATGACGAGTTATTTATCCGAATCATGTAAATTTCATGATTGCAGTCATGTTAATAGGATAAATATTTATTTCAAACTCTGGTCAGACTAGTATTACGCATTTACAACGCATAGATCCGGCTGCAAGGAAAAATCAACAACAAAAATGATAAGAAAAAATGGATTGGCATGATTAATCGATACGAACTTCTGTTCAGTAGCGGTGTATTATGAGTCGCCTTCCAGCCATCCCAACATGCTGCTATTATGCTGTTGCAAGATACACGAGATAACCAATATTTTAAAACTGACAAGATATTTAAGAATGCGTCAGAAACAAGTTGATTGATTGTAGAGCCATGTATAGGGACAGAGATGCTACCCGCTTACCTGCTTGGATAGATATAATAAGGATCGTTTAACGATTCAGGTACAACAGCTTGCCCATCAATCTTTTGGGCGCAAATTCCATGTTTCTCATCGGAAAGTTTGAGATTCTTCAACTGGAATTCATTTCTGATATCGAAGAATCTGTATTATGCCATATTATTCAACTTGCATTGGTTTGTAAAATCTGAATTTTATAGGAGTTTTGAACAGTAGGACGTTGTAAAAGATCCATTTTTTATATCAAGTATGCAGGAGAAATTTTCATTCAGTCAGAATTTCAAGTAATATCCGAATAATATGATAAACTGATAGGAGATTACTTTCAATGGGCTGAGAAATGAGATTACTTGTAATTTTGTGTTCTCGATAGAATAGCGTGTTTCAATTAACCATTTTAGAGGTCTGGCTAATTAGTAATTACTGAATGCTGGCTAATTACTGAATAATTGCAGAATACTAATTACATGTATTCTGAAATATTGCGAATGTGATTTTTAATATATTAATGAACTCAATATAGTGAAAATTATAATTTCAATATTAGTAAAAATTTATAACTTTTTGTGATTTTTCATAAATATTCTGCACTTATTCTGCTACAATAAAACTATTTCATGAACGATAGTTGATCGAATTATAATTGATTTGCGAAGCTCTTTACTAGACAAATCTGCAGTTCATCTCAAACGTAACACTGAAAATAAAATGCAATAATCAAGTTGAGTGCGAAGCAATGTTTGATCCAAATAGGAGAGAACTTATTCGTTTCAAATAAAATTGTGATATAGTTTTATCCGGTAACGCCTGTTTCAGTTTCTCAATCAAGCATCATTCTAATAATAGGATCTTGTTTGTGAATTCACTGTTTTCTTGTAATATGACCAGTAATGATTGCGGACTTCTGTTGACCAGTAATATTCAAAGAATTGAACCTCTCATTGGCTTTGGTAGGAACCTTTGATTGTAGACGTACAGGATACTAAAAGACAAATAGACCGAAAATTCTCTAAGCTGTAATTTGAAATATGGAACATTTCGGAAAAATCACATCAAGCAAGTAGGATTTGATTCCTTCCACTTTTAACACACAGTTATTATGAGTCCAGTCAATTGAATGCATTTGCTTCTTTAAATAGACTTTACTCAATCAAGTTCCGAAACCTACAATTCAGTAAGATTATCTAGAAATAAGGCACTAAAGGCTTTTTCTAAACTGAAAGGCACGGAAGGCCGAGAGGCCTAGTGTTTACATCAAGACACTCAAGCATCTTCATACGAGAGAAATCAGAGATTATCCTACTCAGTGAAATCAGAGAAATTAAATTGTCTATATGAAATCATCATCTTTTCACTGTAAAAATTCGGTTGACAAGGAATTATGGCATATATATTTGTTTATTTTCTCCACTCCAAGGTCTTGAACTCTCTATACATTGTCTTGAGTCAATGGGTCAAATGAGTATTGGGATCCATACTAGAGACTCCTCTTCGGTTTCCCTGATTCTCGATAGAAGACTTGTCTGTACATTTTCTTTACATCTATTTTCAACTTGTGATTCATTCTATGTTAATGGAAAGTGTCTCAATTTCATTAGCTTGAATATCACGAGTAGTGTTTTGTTTGAATGTTTATTTGATTTCCCTGAAACGGAAAACAATTATTACTTTCAAAGCAAGATTTAGGAACAAGCTGATCTGAATTTCTTCCTATTGGATTCGATAAACAATGAAATAATGATCAGCTATTGAGAAAATAAACAGCACAAATATTAAATATGGATTTTATGAATAGCTCACAGTATTTACATCCTGGCTATCATTTATCATTAAGGAACGGAACAGTTCTTTTAATTATATAATCATTGTTATTATAAGCAGCTTTCAAGAACCGGATTGGGGATCCGGATACGTTATTAGCCTCGGGCACCAGTCTGAGAGGCTGACTGAGCTTGTCACACTGATCCATTGGCCTTGGACCCATTAGATTATTGAGATAGATCGAGAAGTTGGCACATTGCAATTTTATTCTCCGCTACCAACATAAAACTGACAGAGATGTCAGAAAAATGTGGTGGGCCCATTGCACGAGCCGAGTTGAGCAAAAGCGAGTAACGATCACTCACAATCTTCCATATTTTGATCTTGAATACTTTGGTAAATAATAATTTCGATCACATATTTTTCTTTCTTACTTCAGACATTTTTCGATATTCCTATCATAAATTCAATTTGAACGTTATCCGAAGTGCAGGGTTTGGCCCAGCAATAAGACAAGCAATATCTCTGGCCCCTTGGACTTCTTTCACCCTTATCATCGAAACGACAGGTTCCTGTAGTTTCACACACTATGACAGGTTTCATAAATCAGAGATGGATCCATATCTCAGAAATGTAGCATCACAAGACAGAAACATAAATAGTATTTTATTATATAAATATTTTTAAATCACATTTTAATACTGTAAATGAAATTGAAAATCATATCGAACTTGATAGATTATACACAAACATCCCATGCGAAGCTTCTGCATGATGTTGTTTACGGTGTTAGACGTGGCATGATCATGTTGGTGCATTCCATTTCGGATTGGCAGAGCATAGCAGAGCAGAGCAGTTGCCTGACAAGGAATGGGCGTTGGTGTTATGCGTAACATGACAAAGCCAATCTTTGCAGCGTCCGAGCCAACTCGTTTATCTTGACTATTGTTTGTCGGGCCACTGATTCATGGACTGGTTGCATAGCAGATGCAATGTTCACCCTCGAAACTTTCATTAGCATACTAGAAGCGTAGCATACACTAGCCATGAGCCATGATGGCTGTCTAGTTCTTCACCAAGTGACCCGCGTACACGCTTCACACAACACGTGCTACAAGGTGACGGCTAGAATAAATTTGTGCTTTTATAGGTATTTATGGTCGCAATCACGTCCGTTTGATGGCTGATAGCGGATTTAGATAACCGTCGCGGGAGCATAGTCAATGCTGTTCACTACACAGCGCTGATAACCTGCATTACCAGGGCTTTATGCTGTAATTACTCCTTCACTGTGCACCTAGTCAATATCTCATGAACTACAATGAGTTGATATCATATACATCATTACTGACCATATGCAGTCATAAAATTATCGCCATAAAACAGCAAAATGAGAACTACATTATGCTCTCAGAAAGACGAGAACATAATTTAATGTTATTTCAGAGTAAAGCAGATATCGCTTGAACATACAAGCTGAACAGAATATATTAGACTGTTTTGAATGGATTATAAATTTTGACTTGTTGGAAGCAGTAAGGATTGCTAAGATTACCACTGAAAAACTTGAATTCATTATACTTCAGAGAGGCGATGTATTGATTTGATAGATAATGCAGCCTCTACCATGAGAAATATATTATCTCAAAATCATTTACTAATACTGCCTATCAAGGAACAAACAAGTTCCACCCTTTAGAGGTTAAACTTCGCTTTTTTCGAAGCTACTCCACAATGGCCATATTTTGGCCATGGTCCGCTATGTTAATTGGAAATGGAGGACCAAGTGTTAATGTAACTTTTTAATCCTAATTAGGAGCATAATCAGCTCTTCAGTCACATCTTATCTGGCATTATCTAAAACGTTACTACCGGCTTGATCAATAGATAAATGATGATTGCCTATCTCTTATGAATTTCGATAAGAAATTAGGAATGAGGAGTTTTTTCTTTCGATGGAAAACGTTTACAAAAGAGCTTTCATCCTCCTTCACAGTATGAAACAGTATAACAGTATGAAACATAAGTTGGAAGTATTCGGGCTTAAATTGCACATCTAGTATTACTAGCCCTCCAAGCGATGAGAGAGACAATTAAAATGCCATTTGTAGTTTATATTATATTTATCAGAATATTATAAATTAGATTAGAAATAAGGAACCGGTTAGAAACTTGAATAAGACCACTTTTCGGGGGAGCAGAATGATGTTGAGTTTACCAATAGCTTGATAAGTTGAATCTCTCATGATTCATCAAAGAAAGCACCACAGAATGAGTACTTTTCCAGTGGTACGGTGTAGTCCAGTGCAGTCCGGTGTGGTCCAGTGTCCACTCAATCCAGTATGCTACACCGGCCCAAATGTTAGTAAATGATAAATGATGAATTATAAATTATGTTTATTGTCTTTGAAGCCATAACAGCAATTGGTTCGTCAAACAGTCAAAATTATAGAATGAGTAGTCTCAATTGATCTAATAGATTAGATGTATTAATGAATAGAAATACTATAAATTTTAGATCAAAAGAATCTAACACTCTTTATATTCTTCTAGGTAGAATATCTCCTATATATTTCTGAATAAAGTAAACATAAATATTTGAAAATATTTTTCGTATATTACTAAATAGAAGAAGGCTAGAAAATTTATGATGGGTATATTGCAGCTTGATCCTCCATTGGAAGCCTGGCTAATCGATAGTAAGGTTAGTCAGTCACTCCCTATATTTGGAGGCATATTAAATTGTTGCATTGCACTATATAGCTGCTTAACACAATGTTATCCAGCCAGCAGTGCTTTGTTCCCATCACTGGGTTGCGACTTATGGTTGAGATGCCTCTCTGGTTAATGATCATTAACCAGAGAAGATGTAATCGATTTCACCTCTACTGAATTCACCTCTTTGAATTCACCTTTGAATTCACCTCTACTGATTCAGTCAAATGGATATGGAACTGGCAACCAGCTGGTAGGCCTAAACCCACATAGGGCTGTTGAGCCATTGACAAACAAAATATTGCAGCTTGAATAATTTTCAGCAAAAGTTGTAGAGAACCTACAATAATAATTACTACAGAGAGAGATGGGACTTACATTATCTTCAATAATATTCAAAATTCCTAAATGTATGAAAAGTCCAATGTAAGCTCCAATAATACATAAGAGGTATAATATAGGCATATATATGTAAAAGAGAGGTATGATGAATTTTTGTGACTCTGGGATACAATAAACGATTAACACTGTGAATGGTTACATCATAAGCATGGTCTCCACTCTCCATCCATTGAAACTTTGATGAAACAACTCAATCTTGATTATTCCACTCAAATCTTGAATAACATCAACTTAGCCGATAAAAGTAAATGGAAATGGTCATCTCATGAATGATTTAGTATTCCAAAAAATGAGGTTTGTGAAGTAACTCAAATGTCTTGATCCACGGTATTTCAAGTGAAAATTTGAAAGACTCAAATGTCATGGATTTGTAGTTGGATGTTACTTGAAAATCCAATACTCATATTTTCCCAAGATTGTGGTTAGTTGAGATAATGCAGTTTAATTCAATAAAAGAAAAGTCTTTTTGGTGCTAAAGAACCATTCTTGTTTCTACTGTTCGATTAAGCACATATAAGCAACCTGCAGTCTGAGGATGCCTTCCACCAAGGCCAGACGGCCGTCACTTGCCCATAACAGAGTCTTTGTGGTTTGAAACTTCGTCGTGTTGAATAAAATTACTGTATTTCCTGCCTCTATTCACAAAATAAGATAAGATCGATGGAATACATACCAGTGGATTTCATACAAAGATAGGCCTACACACAAAGATATACAAGAAGCTACTTCGTGTTGTTCATATATTCTGCCTTCAATAATTGCAAAATAATAAGAATATAACAATGTATTGATGCATCGAATACATACAAGTGAAATAACACTACCATTTATGTAAATACCATTACACATTTGAGTTGCAGCTGGGTACTACTTGAGAACGTCTTCCAACTCTTGTTATTGCAGCCTCGTTATTACCTATTAATCTTTGCGAAACTCAATGATATCAAGAGTATCAATAACAAAATGAGAGTAGGTTAAATACGCTGTTAAAGACAATCGACCATTACACTCAGGTATGAAGCTCTGTTTCAATAATCGAAATAGATATTCATACCTTTGTGTTATAAATTTCACTTACTTATGCATTCATTGTTATGGGGGCATTTGTTTTCTCGAACAAAGTTTTGCAATACACAAGACTGGAGATTATTCTTCTCTATAATTACGGTTTCAGTTATTTCAATCGAATGCATGTGATTTGGAATTATGCTGTTGAGTGCAACAATTACTATCCCCTTCTGAAATATTTTAGATTCATTGGATTAAATAAACATTTGAAAAATTTTGCCTTCGTAATACGTCTCGTGAATTCGAAGTCATATGCAAAGATAATATCAAATCCGTTTCGAAAAACGTGATGCTGAGTAACCGATCCATCTGTCTCATGTTCGATTCTCACAGTCATGACAAATTCTCTGAGAACCAGTTTTCAGTTTGAAGAAGAGCATGGATTTAATCAGCTGCAGCGAAAAGAGGAATCTGTTGATACAGAGATGCGATCAAAAGATAGCAATGAAAAGCCCTATCCCGCCACGGACAGCTTTGAATATTCAAAAACAAAGCTGTTAAATTTATAACTAATGATGTTAAACCTATATTGTTGCAGGAGGTGCCGACGTCTCTTGTTTTCTTTTATTTTGTCCAGCTTGTTAATTTATTTCGAAAATCTCACCATCGTGAGCTAGATCCTGAATAGAGGACAAGGCGATGTGATCTCCAGCAGTTTGTCATCAAAGAAACACTATTCAGCGCCGAAAATAATTTATTCTATTAATCTTCTTCGGATGGCAAACGCATTTCTGGAGGAATCATCCACTCTGACCGAAGTCACCACACAATCCTAATAAGGACATTCATCTGTAGCCTAATAGGTTATTGGATAAGTTGATCCTTCTCATGTCATATGTTTGATGGTAAGTCCTAGAACTCAAAACATTAGGAGTTCAAATATAGTCATTTTTAAGCATTATAAAGCTTATCAATCATTGATACTTTAAATATTTTGACTGTTTCATAAATTGGAAAAGGGCCAGAAAAGGGTTTGTGCGTATGCCTGTTTTACCATTCATTAAGTATCAATTGTATATTGCTAAACATAAATGTAAATTATGAATAAGTAAATAAATATTAAAATTGTAATGAAGTTCCATGGAGCCACATCTTAAATCGCTTTCAAAAGGATTTATTCATGGAAACCTCTCATCATACACATTAGATTTGATAACTTTAACTTTCTATTCTTGAAGATTCAAAAATAGTGATCATCACAGATGAATATAAACTAATGTGATCTCTGAGCTTGGGAATATTTAAAATGAATTGAAACGAAGCAGCGCATTTTCACCTCAAACAACATCTGATTAAAAGGACTTGTATCTCATCACTCTGATTAGTTGAATGAATGACTAGCAACTATCTTATAATAAGAAATATCTAACAATACTCTTTCATTGCAGTAGTGACTGCTTTCCCCAAAACTCGAATCAAGCTTTGTAGCTCGAACATTAGGCTAGGCGTACACCGGTTAGTCAAGACAAGACAAGACGAAATTAGTCACGTTTAGTCACAGTGATTCACATAGGTGCTCATGGAGCAGCACACACCGATTAGTCATTGCATCGGTGTGTGCTGCTTCATAAGCAGCTGTATGAATTACTGTGACTAAACGTGACTAATTTCATCTTGTCTTGTCTTGACTAACCGGTGTACGCCTAGCCTAAGTGAAAATTCGATGTCCATTCATCCCTCAAAATCATCCCTCGCCTTATCCAAGCACAATATTCATGTGGGCATCATTCACGAGTAAATTCCTATTCATCATCATGACATGACAATAAAAATCACTTTAAAACACCATTCGATACAAAATATACACAAGGGTAGTGAATATGTCTGCCTACATACCTTGCATACCCATAGATGCGCTTGATATATCAAACTTTCAGTGGAAGGAGGATTGCTTCTTATTGAAGTGGGTTACATTTTGCTACATTTATGTTCTTTTTTCAAATAACTTCCTGTAGTTGACGTAAGCATTGGATTATACATCTTTAATCGTAATAATAATTATAACTAGTGACTCTAATTGAAACATACCAATAATTATTATTATTGGAAGGTGTGTTTGTTGAAGAGTGAATTTATAATTCTTGTTCAATAAGAAGTAACACCTAGACATGGTTCTAACCCTAATTCACAGCTAATGGCTGGGTAGCATAGCGGGAGGTGGTCACTGCAAGCGCCCTCAGCAACAGCTCCATGGTGGTCGTCATTAGTGATAATCATAAAATTAGAAAGCACAGAACGGTGAGTGTGAATTCAGCGTCTCCTCTCAATAAACAAATTCAACTACAGTAGCTTGTTGTAACAACTTACCTGAACCATTGCGATAATCTTTAGAACCTGTGATTCTCGTTAGCCTTTGAGATTTATTAGAAATGATCGGGAATGCTCCGCTTCTTTCGCAGGGGTCTATCTCCAAT
Source organism: Laodelphax striatellus (assembly GCA_017141395.1). Taxonomy (NCBI): domain Eukaryota; kingdom Metazoa; phylum Arthropoda; class Insecta; order Hemiptera; family Delphacidae; genus Laodelphax; species Laodelphax striatellus. The sequence continues at coordinate 32,029,254 of CM029531.1, read as the reverse complement.
ACATCGCGGATAGTTATATTACCTTCTACTGTGCAAGCTTCCACACATCCTAGTTCCTCAGGCGACTTAGCTACTCCACTACTCTAGATAGCGTGTGTGTATATCAGAAACTTGGCCCTATAATGTTGTAGCCAGCAGTCTCCACTTGCTGCATTGTCGTAACATATTATATCCTGCAGAGTGCAGTTGTTTGCCAACTTCAAACTCATCGAATCCACTTGCATGTTCGATATCGTTGGATTCGAAACAACGATACTAATGGTAATAATTACATTGGTCTATAGGAAGACTTCCCACAATGTCTACCCGATGAAAAACTGACTGGTTTTTTGCATAGAAGCTCAGCAGTTGTAATAATCTAGAATTGATTCGAACCGGTTGCCTCATTCTAAAAATACTGAAATCGTAATATCTGATAAATTTTAGCAGCCATTTAGATCAAATGAATTCCTCGAGAACTATTTGTTCAATTATTTTGAAATTAGAACTCTGACTGGAAGCTTAAAAGAAATATAATTTTTGAGCAAGGAATAATAATAATAATCCAGGTCTAATGTTGGTTATATGAGAAACAGCTACGGAATAAACAGTTATATCGTAAAATATTTTGAAGAGAGAAGCATTTGAATTTGTCTGGCTCTCTAGAAAATTATTTGCAGATTGGTCGATCACTGCTTATCTAAATCACATGATTTGAGCGATGCTATCAACTGTTTAGTTACGCCAGCAATGTGTTCTATTCTTTTGATGAGAAAATTCTTCAAAAACTCCTTCCACTTTAGTCAGGATCGCTTAAATTTTATGTCTTAATTTCATAAGAAATTCCAGCATTATCATGGTGTTTCAAAATGTAATTTTCGGCGGTAGTTTCAGTGCTTTACCGTTGAATAGAATGATAATTTGATTTCGATCCTTACGTCGGTTTTGAACAGCTAACTACTAAAATTTAATCCATTTCTCATACACGTTTCCAATATAGCTTCCAAACTCTGGTAGCCTACTTCTGTTTGTAAGGATAGCAAAGATGGAGGAAATGACGAGGAACCTTACATAGGGTTTTATTATCGATGCCAATCTTCAATTCTGTGTCGGATGAAAACCAATATTATATCTTCACGATATCGAGTTCAGTTACACCAAGTTCGATTATAATCATGTTGTTGATCCTCGTATTATTCTTCAAATCTTTACTGTAAGTTTAGGAAAAAATATGTTTTCAACAACAATTTATTTTGTATTGCAGGTTTTTGGATTAGTTTTGTTATTAAATAATACTCTTGTACGGCTTTTCACGTGTAGGTTACACCCCAACTAATTTTTGTGTCGGTCACCCATCAAAGAGCGATCTTGCGTGCTCGTAACTTAATCTTATGATCACTCAGCAACCACCCCCACCTGGCGGCCATACACATACATGAATTATTATTGATATTGACATTCGTTAAAAGGATTTTCCAGAGTTTTCCATTAGCTGCATCACCCTCACAAAAAAATCAGTGCGAAGGGATGTAGGCTATGAATTTTAATGTACTTTGGTAAGTATAACCATAGATAAGCAATTCTCTCTAGCAGTGGCGGATCTACGGGGGGGGGCTTTGGGGCTGAAGCCCCCCCCAAAACGCCTGGAAATTTTTCATGAGAATGTAAAATTCATACACATATTCATAGTACTATAAATATTATAATATATTATTTGTAAATTAGTTTTTAAGCTCTTAATATAAATATTTATAAGCAAGAATGACCGAATTCCACCAATTCTACGTCTTCAAATGTGATATAAGCCATTATTCGATCCAGGCAATAACCTTCCATCTCGCCAAAAACCTCTATGAAATGGCTCATTTTTTTTAAATTTAGACAATTTTAACCCATACATAACATTAACAAATATCATTTTAAAATTAATTTAAAAGAGCCCAAATTCATACCATGATTACACTAAAAGGCGGCCCAAGAGTTTGCGAGATACAGCTCTTCACAATTCATGTTAATAATACATCATAAGCTATTTCTTGATAATTCTCGCGGAAATCAAGTGGAATAGCAAAAAATCAAGTGAAATTGCAAGAAATCGCTTGAGATGCATTGATAGAAAAAATGGTTCTCGTTTCAAGAAAAACTAATGAACAATATTCAATAATATTTTGTACATAGAGATAACTTCCAAAAATGTTAATTTTTTGTTATAAAATGGTTATAATGTACGATTTCTTGTTTATTATTATTTTTAAAGTGTTTATATGTCTGATTGTTTATATGTCTTATTGATCTATTTGGGAAGCGGTTGGTCCCAGTGGCAAAGACGAGTCTAATCGGTGAGATTAGATAAGAGACAGCGCCTAGCACTACCGTAGTAACGGTGACCAGCTCCTCTAAATACAAAAATTTGTGAGCTTCAAAATCCCTTCCCGGTGGTTCGGAACCCACCTAAAGCTGTAGGTCCATTCATCTATCATCATCATCCTTCCCATTACCCACGCACAAGCTTAGAGCTTAAATATGTGGGCATCATCCCTAGCAAAAAAAAAAGATTGAAATTTCAACGAGGCATTAGATTTGGCAATACAATCCTATTTTATACGATATTAAGTGCAGTTTAAGTTTAAATCCTTATAAAATCAATAAAAGCGAGACCTATCTACCCCCCCCCCCCCCCCGGTCATCGATTTCTAGATCCACCACTGCTCTCTAGATACTTACTAAGTCTGTTCTCTGTGGTATAACTTCTCTGTTCTATAAGTTTATCACTTTATCTTCGGTAGCAATTATTTTCTATTGTATTTGTTTGGGGATGAAAGATCTGGAGTGGAAAAACATCGTTGTTATGATCGGTGCGAAAGCTCTGCTCGCATTCACGACGGATTTGCTAGCTCATTTACATGACTGAACATAAAATAACGATATGACGCTGCAACGCTATGATTTACAGCTTGAAATAAACCTACACAGCCGGATATGTAACTTGTAGACTATTCATAAATACCAGACCGTATCGGATTGAGGAGCTAGCTACGGTCATAACTAGTAATGATAGTGTAATTATAATTATTGCAACTGTTTCAACTAATTTTTATTCCAATAAATATACATTTCAATGAAAACAAATCTTTTCAAGAGTAACAAATGTATTGAAAAAGTTGTCGAAAAAATACTTCTCGCAGTGAGTTGAACGTTCGACGTTTTGACTCGTACCTTGTCTTTTAATATTTGTGATTTCACGAAAAAGGTGAAGACCAATTTGAGTAGCCTATTTATTCCATAAATATTCATTATTACCATTTTAAAGTTCAATGATGGAAACTGATTGGTGGACGATTTCATTGTTAAAGAAATATTGATTGTAGATTTTTCAGAGAGTACGATTCAATATTATTGAGGTTCATTCGATTATCCATTAACTCTCTCACCCTATCGATCTGGAGGTTTCTAGAGGGTCTAGAACCAAATATTACTGATGAGTTGAGTATGGAGTAATAATTCGAAGTGTAGAATATAAGACTGAGTAATTGTTTATTGAAACGGAAAAGACTAGCAAAGAACTGATTGATTAATTCTCGTACTAGACCAAAACTTAGTACTTGAACATGACCATGTTGTATTGAGTTTAATAACATTATTGTATTGAAGTTGTCCATGCTGTAATAGCTTCTTGACAATAAAATTTTATTTATTTGTTCAGTTGAACAAAATTTTTATTATTAGTTGAACAAAAATAGTTTTAAAAAAATTCGACTGGCTCATACAGATTTTTATCAGTAGACTTAATTCTCTACATAGAGATTTAACGTAATAGATATCACCTAGAAATAAATATTTCAAAGGAGATCAGTCTCTAACAGGGATCAGTTTCCATGCGAATCCCATTGAAGAGAATAATAAATCTTAACGAAATATTGATGAAAGTAATAACAAAACAACAGAAACATAAAAAAACATTTTGCAGTTTTCTGGAGAAAATTATCTGGGATGCACAAACAATAATGCTCTCAGGACACGGTCAAGAGTTCCACTGTGACAGAGTACAACCGAGTGTTAATCTGATACATGCATTGTGCAGGGGACTTCCTCTTCACAACAACATCACAGATACATCCTCAAATAAATTCCGAACAACGGAGAGCCACTTTCTACGTATTTGAAGTAAGTGGGTGAAAGAAGAAACGGCGAATAAGTTACTCTGGCGGAACAGGCTTTATTTCTGGAGATAGCCAACAATAGACTACAAGCGACTCTTGAAAAGTATCACTGGATTTTATAGCTCGAACACGGTGATTCATCACCTGTGAAGCCACTGGACAGCGAAACTCTGTATTGGCGAATGAAAGAAGAGAAAAAACTAAAGAGCCGATCATCTATCACCCTTGCAAGCTTTCTATCCTTAATGTATTCCTTTCCAATACGTCTTACACTCCAAGTGGTCTTCATCAGACGTTCATCGATAAATCATTTTTATTTTATTTATTGTCAATTCCACTGAGAGAAAAATAACAATATTTTCACGACAATGTAGGTAGAGAGGACACCGACTAGCTACTAGACCGCTGTTGCTAGATACTACCGAAAGCCACCCAGTGATAGCCTACATGAAGCAAACAAGGTTCCTGATAGTTATTCAGACAGTGATTTGTCGAAATGATTATGTACCGGTAGATTTCTACAACTTATAGTTCATGCTTTCTCCATCTATTATAGTATTCGGGTAATATCAATCAATCGGTTATGTGTATTAGACACTCTACCATTGATTATCAGTGAATTTAAATTTCTGGTTCCAAATGAAGTCAATATATTGAAGTTATGAGTTATTCAGTTAGTGATTTGTCAAAATGATTATATGCTAGTAGATTTCTACAACTTATAGAAATTGTATACGATGATTTCTCCATCTACTATAGTATTCGGATCATATCAATCAATCGGTTATGTGTATCAGACCCTCTATCATTGATTATTGGTGAATTTAAATTTCTGGTTCCAAATGAAGTCAATGTATGGAAGTTATTAGTTGAATGGTGTTCAAGTATGGTGTGTGGAGTATGATAGTAGATTAATATGATAGAATGGAGACAAGTGTTGAAGTATGGTGAATGGTGAATGGTCTATGTAATACATGTAGATAAATGTATCAACTGAATAATTGATCAATCAATTAAATGAATAACTATAATTCAGTTGAAAAAGGAAAGTAATAAATCCAGTATGTTAACATAATAATACAACTGGGATGCATGTAGATTGAGATTATAAGATTAGATTAGATTATTAAGATTTCTATTCATTTCAGTTCTATTCCAATCCTGGAACCTTCAGTATGTTGCAATAATGATAATTATAATTATGGAATGAGAGAACAGGATGGAATTTCTCGGGAAATATAAAAATCGATTGTTTTTTATACGACAATCTTCAATTATTTTATTGGAAATAATTAGATTTGAGATGAAATATTCAAGTAGAAAATAAGTTTCAAAAGCTTGTCTTAGCAATTTCAATTTATTAGTCTGAATTTTCAAACTTGCGGATTCAAATTTCGTCACGAACATTTCATATTATCAGGCTGCTACAACTGAATAGGTTGGAATGAACTAGAATTACTGTGTGAGAAATCAGTTGAATTTGAATAAACTTCAAAAAAATGTATTCAAGAAATTGCCAAGTCAACCAGATCTGTGTAGTGATTTTGAATTAATTTAATGGATGAGAATTACAAATCAGAATAATATTCAATTTAAAATTAATTTTGTTAAAATCTGTTCAATTGAAAAGTTGACTAGTCAACTAAGCAATCTAAGTTCAACAAACACAACCAAACGAGCCGATACATTATATAGTCAGCCTTCATCCCAGGAGGTCCTGGAATGAAAAGCATAGATTGGGATTACCAGATGTAGCTGTCTAACGTAGGTGACACTCAACGATTCTTCTAATTACAGAGCTCTAATCCCTTGAGTAACGACTGTATATCTAATCCAGCCAGACGTTTACGATCTCTTAGCCTGCAAGACCTCTTCATAAGAAAATAAAATTATATTGAGAGCTCAATGCTGCGCAATTTCATAATATCCCCAATCATACCCTTGAGTTTTATTCATTTTTGCAATGATTCAACACTGTTGATTCAACAGATATAGATAATGAAATTAAGTACAAAGCATTTCTGATTATTTTTCGGTAAAGGAAATTTAATTTGAATTCAAAGCCAAAAATTCAATAATAATATGAAGTTGAATAATCATAATTTGTCTTGAATTTGTGTGGAAAATTCATGTATTTACATCAATCTAATTTTGTAGCTTTTTTGCTTGCATTTGTTGAAATTATTCAATTTGCTAGTATAAACTTCTCAATATTCATTTCCTTGGAGGAGTGAAAAGAATAAATATGAATAAGTTACAATTGCCTACAGCAGCAATATTCTGGGACTTGGTAGCAAGAATGATAATCGTTCACATGACATTTGAAGAGGATTTCATAGAATACTATTTAATAAGAAACAAACTAGATACAAGTAGCACTTATCCTCAATTTCTCATACGCTGTGAAATAACTATTAAAATGTAGTCCATATTCGATGGTAAAAAGTGGCTTTCCATATCTGAAAAAACTGTACCTTATTTATTGAATGTAATTCATTGATGATTGATCAGAGTATCAAGTGTAGTGGATATTGGAAAAGGACACTTGATTCGATTATTTTTAATCGATTGAAGTCATATTTTTCCATAAGTACATCAAACGAATCATGCATGACAGAATGAGGTGAATATTTCCAGCTTTGATGCAGTATGGTAACTGAAAATTACGACTCGACTACTTTTTTCTGGCTATAATAAATGATTTAAATGAAATAGGTACTACTAATGCAGGTGCGATAGAAGGAAAGCATGTATGAGACTGACCTATTCGCAGTGGTAGTGTGGAGTTGTGAGGTGCGCGGAGGAGAGTGCGCAAGAGAGGATAGCAAACTGTTCATAATTCATGCCGGTTCCAATGAAAAGCGTTTATAATTGACAGTGCAATGCTATAAACAACGTAGCAGCTCTTATTAATTTCTTTGAGATAGCCTATGTACGGCGGTTCTTTTGTATGCATGCGAAAGAGGGACAACATTGTAAGAGAGCAAGTGAGAGGGAACGAGCGCTGCAAACACTACCCTTTGCTAGATGTACTACATCATGCTTCATGTTGAACACGTGGAATCGGATATTTTCGAAGATAGAATACCAGGCCTGTTTCCATAAAATTCACATGCTCCTTCCAGCAGGAGGAAAGCTCACAAGGAATTTGTAGTTTTCTACAACAGCCAGCAAAGATAACCTCCTTTTTAGCTAGTGGACATAGTACCTTGTTACCTTGCCGTGCTGTTCAGTAATGTCAAAGCTAATTGGAAAACATTGTAAGTGGTTTACCACGGTTAATCGCGATAGAAGATACCCACTGGTTGCGGAAAGTCTGCCCTGCCCAAATACCAACACCCATCCGTTATAGAGGACCACCTTTTTCAAGTGGAAGAGCTGGCACTTGTTGAAGCACCGATAGTTAGCTGATTTTGAAAGTCCTATCCCGGTTAAAGTTTTGAATCTCGAAAAATTTCTCGGAACTCAGGGATTGGCTTTGGTCACTCTATTACTAAGTACTGGTGATAGAGGTAGAAAATTGATTCCTGAGATGAATTTAGCCTATATTATGAAAAAGATCACGTAGGTCAATCATGTAGGCCAATATTATGATGCTTCATAATCACATAGAATTATTATAGAATAATTATAATTGCTTAGAATTTCAACTTTCCTATAATGGAGTCTGTGCTGAACAAACTGTTAAGTGGTCAAATAATCTATATTAATGTATAGTTAATTTCATGAGTGATAATGAGAGATTGATGTCATTGCGATGTTTTATTCGGTGATTGAATGTGAAAGCACGGTTTGATTACAGGATTTTGCTAAGTGAGAGAAAGAGTTGTTTTATGGTGAAATAACTCTCTTCTGGCTTGCTCAGGCTTCTTTTCAAATCGGAGATTTTGGACTACTTTGAAATATACAGCATTTTGAAATACAGTATACGTCTCGAATATACCTGTGACCACAGATAAAAAATAATCTTGTTTTTCATTGTTCTCGCTCACAGCTCAAGTTTACAGGACAGGTCATACAGAAATATACATTTAGGAGTATTTAGATAGGAGCATGAATTGATACAAAACTTGGTCCTTTACAATAACTCAAAATAGCTCGCTTCAGGACTTCAGCACTCCTGTACTAATGATGAGTGAAATATTTTTCAAGATGATGGATGATTCCTCGATCCTATAAAGGTTGTGTGTCTTCTGATGGTGGGTTAGCATAAAATTTTGGAAGGCCAGAATAGTGAATATTATGTGATTCACTATTCTAGCCTTCCACAATTTTAAACTAATACCCACCATTAGGAGACATAGTTTTGATTCACTATTATCTTCAGGTTAATACGTGATAATGGAACAAAAACTCTGAAATGCAGTGATTTATACAAATTGAACACAAACGTGTTGGCAATATGCTACACAATTATTTGAAATCTCTTCATGGGAAAGATTCCGGGTCAGTTTGATGCATATGCCTACGTACGGCATGTTACAAATAAATTCGTTTTGATGCCGATTCAGCTGTGTAATTGGACTAGTGTCGGACGTTACTGCGACTTCAAATCAGCAATATTCCCTGAAAACGTTCATCTGCGTGTAATTTTGCGTGTTGGGCATCGATTTCTGCAGGTCTGGAGTGGAGGCGATGGCGAACGGACGAAGCGAGTAGAGCACATTAGCATCAGCGAGGAATATGGCCGTTATTGGAACTGCTGTAGTGATTAACGGCGGTGATAAAATGTAATAGAATCAACAGTAACGGCATCGAAGATGCGTTTCAGGGGTGGGTATACTTGGATGTATTTTACTTGGGCGAGAGGGAAGAGATTCTCGTAATGTAAGTGCTCTTGCGAACGTGAACTATCACAGGTACCACAGTGTTTTGCTTGCACTGCGCTCTGTAGATGGATCGGAAGATAGCTGTCTGAGATCACGACGAGTTTTATGATTAGTTTCGAGTGAGTTATCCCGCGGTGTAGCCTATGCAGGCATCACCAAGTGCAATGCGTCGAAATAGGCCGATCTAAAGTAAGGCCGAAGAAGCTTTCACGTAGAAATCTTGATGTTATAGCCTAGTCAAGGTTTGAAGTTCGATAATGAGCCGAAGTGTCTTTTTAGTGTGTACTCAGACTGAATAATCCATCTCAAACTCTTTTTTCAAATTATTACTTTTCCACTATCAATCTAGTCCTTGACTATCAAGCCTTACTATTATAACATAGCTATGTAATAATAATGAGTTACAATTTCTAAGTTTCATAAACTCACTATATAAAGAGTACCGACCTGTGTAGTCTTCAACTTTAGTTAATATTCTGGCGAAAACATAGCCGAAAATAACACTACATTACACTTACTTCACTTATTACTCAGTTTAATAATGGGTATCATCACTCAAATAATATATTTAAGTGAACCTTGAATCAAAGTCCCTTAGTTCATTTTTCTATTCATGTTAATCTTCCATGTTGAAAGCACTTCATCTATCATTAAAAAAAATCTTCTAGAACAATGAACTATCGAGGTCTACTATTAATTTACTAAAATAGCTTTTCTTTGGGCTTTGTAAGGAACAAGTAATCATCCCTCATTACAATATGTAATAATTCAGAAATATTTTGCATGAGTCTTATCGCTATCATTTGAAACTGTCTTCTGTTACTATCTACTTTATCAACCCTGTAAATTCAACCTATCACTCTGAAAGTATTATTCTATCTACAAACACCCTCAGGGATCCAAAATCAAGAAGAATAGTCATACTTACGGAGTCGAGTTACTGATAGTTTTGCATCAGATCTGTTGTACAACTATCGAACATATTATTATTGCCACCAGCCAGCAATAACAATTTGATAGGAATTCTCATCTGACGTGGTCGTCGTGTGAAATCAAGAACTAGCACTAGCCAGGTCGAAACCTAGTTTATGCAGAATCGTAAGCCTTTATTAACTATTGTTTATTGTCGATAATCGAAGTGTAATAATTCTATTTGTATTTTTTCATTGTTGGCCGTTGCTATCAATTTATTTGAGCCCCGGCCCCATTATATGCAGCTCACAGATTGGCGTTCGCCTTGCATGATAAGAAGTGCAGCGATTTACGATAAAATTCTCCATGACATGAGAGTTAACAGTTGGTATCTAATGGAAATTGATGTTTTAAATGTGTTTTAAAGAATGTTTTCCAGCGTGCTCTTGACTTGTAGCAGTCTGTCGTGTTCAGATAGTGGCATTTCGAAGGTCGATTCGTATATTAATCTTCCAACGTATGTACTGAAATGCAGCCTGGAAAAGTAGCCAGAAACACATTAAACCGTCATAACGTTACGTGATAATATTAATAGCATTCTTATGAATTATAAAAAAGAACTCTTCGGTATAGAATTATCATCAGTTATTAATTTCTTGGTGCAATTCAATAAGTCTGTATGATTGAATTATCTTTATTCGAGTGCAGTCAATAAAGGTTAATAGTCTTGAACATGCCACTGAAACAGAGGACGAATTGCAAATCTTAACAGCGAATATGAAAAGGAATAAGTATAAAATAATCATAGAATTCTGTAATCAACCATTAACCCTAGAAAGTGTCTAAAGCTTACGTTACTGTTAAGGCGTTTTAAAATTTATTATTGTTAATAGAAATTTGTTATTGTTAAAATTTACGACTTGAGTGAAAACTTCTTGCATGAAAAACGAAATGTTTGTCAATAAAATCTTCATTGGTGATTCATATTTTAATAAATATCTGTAACAATTTCTGTACGTTGTTCTCAAAGAACTTTCCGCTATGCTCTCTGCAGATTGGTTTGATGAAGCGGTAGAAGTATAAAAATATGTCATTCTCTTTTTATTTATTTCATTCTATTTATTATCATTCTCTTTGTTGATGAATAAATCTCTCAATTCATTTGAGAAGGATTGTAAGATTGATTAATATAAGAATGATTGACTGATTGATTATTGATTTTAAGGAACGTCTCAAGCTCTGCCTGGCACTTGAATTAACGTACCTATCACAATAGATTGCCGAAGCTTTCTGTTCTAGTTTTGGAGCCAAAAATGCAATTCATCCAGTGCTCATATGATTATTGAAAGCGAATGTTTTTTCTTAAAAAACGTTTATGTCATTGATTCATTAATTTATGACATGTAGCGACCCTTCCACGAGAAGAAGTATAGTCTCATTCTCACGAATCTGTGAGTTAGTAAAGTCTCATTCTCACGAATCTGTGAATTAGTGTAGTCTCTTTTTCAAGTATCTGTGAAATCGTATAGTCACATTTCCACGAATCTGTGAATTAGTGCAGTCTCAGTTTCATGTATCAGTGAAAAACGTAGAGCCGCTATACTTATCAGTCGAATCAAGGTGGACTTTAGAGTTAAAGGTAGACTTCCGCCCCAAGAGACCGAGGCAGGCGACAGAGACATTCATCACAGCTGAGACCGAGACATCAGATTAACGAGCATTGGTCGAAGCGAATTGATGCCTGTCTCTGTCTGGAAGACCTCGATTGAATTGCATTGAGAGCAGTCAAGCCTATTCGTCGCTTGTCTCGGTCTCCTGTCTCGGTCGCTTGTTGCGGAAGTCCACCTTTCAGTGAGTGCACTTGGCCAAATAATAGTTGACAAATTGTTACCCCATGGTTTACAATTGTTCTACCCAACGGCTAAAGCTCAAGATTTACCGTTTATCTACCGTATACACTCTTTGTTTTGTTTTTGGCAATAAATTCAATTCAATTCAATGTTTGCAAAATTTTATTAACCAGGGAAGTTGTGTTCAAATAGGCGACTGAAGCAGGTGTAGTGTTGAGGAGACGGCGTTGTGTAACAACAATTGTGCGATGATGCAAGCGCCTCCTCGTGCTCAGCTGAGTTCGGTTCGTGAAGATCTCAGCTGAAGCGTATCCGCGCTCGCACTTGCTGACTGCTGACCAGTGACCACTCACACGCGGAACATGCCATGGGAATTCTCCTGTTTGATCCCATCTTTCTTCAATTGCATTGTAATTATTGTACATGGCTCCGGGGTAATATAGTCCTAATTCCTCTACAGTTCACTGGCAACTTGCGAGCTCGAAATTACGAGTAGAATGTAAGTACAGTAATAATTATATGGGTATTGGTTAGCTCCGAATACAGTCGAACCTCGATAAGACGAATTTAAAGATGTAGGAAAGAAATTCTTCTTATCAAGGTATTCATAATAAAGAGATTCGTTTTGCCTGATAACAAAGGTTCTAGGGGATACAGTAACAGCCCATGTTTCATTAAAAGGAGTTGACTTCTCAAATTTATAGTGTGTATAATGAGATGATAATGTTGTATGATAGGTACGATATGAGGATAATGATGATGAGATAATGATCATGTGTGAACGATGACATTTTACAAATTACATAAGAAATGTGAATCGAACAACCCAAAGTGTTCATCGTCAGTCCAGACCACGTCAGCTCACTAATGATTTAGTTTCGCAAATGATTTAAATTCTAAAGATTTAAAACATCGCTGAAGATTTTAATCCAAAAGATAAGGAGATAGAAAACAAAAATTACTCTGTATTGATTCAGTATTAGAATAGTAAAGTAATTAGTAGGATTTAATCTGTGAAATTTTCCGTTCGATCATCAAAATCCTTTCAATCTAGTTGGGAATATTGTGATTGTCAGTTACGAATACCATGAATTTTTTGGAGACTAAGGAATTACTATATCCCTAGCATTCAAATAGTATGAGAATAAACAATATAATAACCAATCGTACAAATGATATTCAGAATTTGATGCGAGGACAATGAAATACACATGACATGAATCACGATAATTGATTAATTTTTCATTTATCCATTAAAAATGTAATTGAAAATGGATGATAGCATTTTCTTATTATTCTTCCCATGATATGAATCGATTGTAATTTGAGAAAAAAGTTTTCTTCAAGTTTCAAATCAATTAAAAACACACTTGTTCATCACAATTCACTCCTCCTCACAATCTAATCTTCAACTGCATAGGTGACAATCTTATCGTAATTGAAAAATCACAACTAGGCTACTCATAACAATAAAACAGTGTTGTCATGGTGTGGCCGTCACTTAATTCATTGTCTGCGTCAGATCGACATCAAGATAAGCGTCGAAATTTATTTCGCCTCACACCAGAAGCAGCAATGGCGAACGGGCAAAGGGCTCGGTGCCGTGCAGACGGCATTATTATTTCTCATTGTCATAACGACTGTCGTGAGTGAAATGTAAATTAAATGGATTGAAGGGAGACTCAAGTATGAAAAGTTGACTGGATAGATACTATATTCTCACAAAGAGTAGAGCTGTATTAGAATAATGATCAGGGTAATAATAATCGTAAAATAATAATGTTTGCTTATGGCGTTTGTTTCTTGCAGAAAACCAATTACACCCGCTTTATCTGCATCGGGCTGTTGTGAAAAGTGAAGCAAACCGTTTGGCAGAGTGAGTGAGTAACTTGGAGTGAGTCTCCTTCCTTGGATATATTATAAGCTTGGTCGTGGAACTCGTGTTTGTATTGTTACAAGCCAGTATACCGCACTATAGTTCTGCACAATACTCGCTTGTACTTGCGGTGTATAAAGCGTCCCGCTCACCGTACTATGGCCATAACGGCAAAGCCACCGGTTGAGTGGGTGTCAAACCGAAGCGGAATACTCACGCTCTTGTCTGTTCTTCTTCTATTGTTTACACCCATGTATTTCAAGCTCATTACTAGACGTTGTTTTGTTCCGGAGAAAATCATAAATACTGCATATAGAATCCACGATAATATTGTTGCAAAGTGGGTCGTGTATTCTATTATAATTGCTCCAAGCCTTCAATATTAGCTTGCCTAGGCCCTTATTGGTGAGAGTTTGCATCTGTGCATCTGCTTGTTTGTTTGTCAGATGGATTGCAAAATTTCACCGAGGAAAATAGTCCTTGCTGCGTCGTTCATCAACTTTTCAAGAAGAAGAGGAGACGTATTTTTCAAGGAATTCGTCTCAGTGAAGTTGAAGTAAAGGAAATTTAGAAATTGTTAAAGAAAATTAGAATTTGTTCTGATGCAAACAAATGGAGGAAAGGGAAGTGCCGAAGTGGATTGAAAAGTAATGTTGACAGTAAATGTGGAGAAGGAGAGAAAAGTGAATACTTGAAGTAGAGGTGACAGTCATTTAGAGAGGAGATAATACATAGAAAGACCAGAGGATGAAAGGTATTACTGTATCAGATTCAATTGATTTAGAGTGATGATTACTCTCTACAATCAATGCGGGAGCAGTTCATGCCACCGGATCTTAACATTGGATATCTGAACATTGGAATGGATCTTAACATTGTACAGTACTGGTACATTATTGAATGATCATCAGTAATGAAATAAATAATTAGCCGGTCATCAATGTCGTCATGAAACAAAGTATTTCATGATGTGGTGCTGTTGTGGTAGCATACTCTGCTCCTTCTTCTATCAATAACCATCACACTTGACAGACGATAATGACCAATTTCTCATAGATTCTTCCCTGAAACCTTCGTTTTTAACCCTTCGTAAAATCAACTTTTACCTTGTGCTGTAAAATTTTCAACTCCTTTATCAGAATTTTCTTCTTGGTTTCAGATTCGTATCAAATTTTTCTTATAAGAGGTCAGTGTTCAATAATCAAATCCATCACTTTTAATATAAAAAATTCTAATACTAGATTTGATGTATAGTTGAATTCTAATTTAATTATACATCGAATCTACTATAATCAGTGACTACTCAATTCAAAATTTGAGTCACGTGGTCGCTAGTAAATCTGATCACCACTCAATCCCTTCAATTTCCAACTTGACTTCACTCTGAGCTTACTTGTACAATGAGGAAATTTCATCTCAACTGGAAATCTCGGTTCATTTTTCATCAAAGTATTTGATAGTTCCCAATTAGAGCTTATGGTGGTTGAATAATAAGATAAATTAATGACGTGAGTACATTATTATTTCTGACACTAAACGTTATGAGTGTGTGTTGAAACAACAAAGTGATGGAAGAAACCTTTCAATATATTTATGTGGCATGTGATATCTAGGGGCTGCAATTGGATAGACGGATCGTGAACAGCCAACCGATAACCTATAGAACAGATTCCTCCCCTTCCCCTCTCCCTCACCACCCTCGTTCATGTATCTGTGTATCTGTACATCCATGATACAATCAATAATGAAAACAACGGTTGTATCGTAATTACTCTGCACACGATTTAACCCGGCAAGATATGTGTGAGCCGGCTCATTGCACCGCTAAATAAATAACGCTGCCAGATGAAAATTCAAAAAGAACGTGCACCACAAAATAATAAATCGTCATAAAAGCGTGGCCCGTATTTGCATTCGTGGCTATTTAATTTATCACCTCATAATAGAGTCACAAGTGAAACCCCTCGCGAATTTAGCGCTCAAATAAATACATAAATATGTGAGGCAGATCGCGCTCTCAGAGAATCGCATTACAAGTTCGCTGGTGTTTGTTATTCAGCTTTAGTTGTAATGCAATAGTGAAAGTTCCCCCTACAATGGCCGCTGATGCTCATGCTCATACTCATGGTCTCATACCCATTGTCACACTCCTATTCATTCCACCCACACACACAAGCGCAACCATTGTGCTTGTGAACGAATTACCATCATAGTTATCACCATCACCTCTTCTGCCTCTTTCTCACTCCTCCTTCTCCTTTCTCACACCGATTTTTTAATGATATTCAATCAATCGTTTCCATTCAACGATTATAATTAGTTCTCAAACATTTTAATCAGTGAAATTGATTATCACAAATCAAAATCTTGGAAAAATTATTATCGCAGAATATTGGTGGTTATAAAGTACTACAAAAATATTATGAATATTCACGTTATTGGAGCTATAAAGAAAATATCACTGATTGATAATTATTTTCTCCGCATAAAATCATAAGAAATTCTATGTATTAGTGAAATAGTGACATTATGATTGTTCAATTTGAGATTGGAACTAGATAAATGTCTGTTAGATAATGATGGAGTGATCTATATTACATTCTATCTAGTTCTAACATTGAGTTTCAAATGAAACGTATACTTTAGTTCTAGAATTCAATCTATCACACTATGTATTCTACACCATGAGTCATATCATCATTTTAACTGTTTTTCGTCATAAGTAACTGTATCAATCGATTAAAGTAGAGTACGTAATAAATATTGATTGGAATGAGTTACACAACAACCTCAAGCAATATACTTTTTACAATTCGATACTTTTTTCTTCCAGGCGATCATTAAAGCCTAATGTTTGACTTACAAGGTTTTCCAGAATCAGTAGCTGCTAATATTGATGAGATTTCATCCATTTCTTTTTATCGAATGTTCTAAACGGGATTTTAGAGTGAGAATCAACTGCTAATTAGCTTTGGAATAGACTATACGACTTAAGTGAGCTTAAAAATGTCCCGTCAATTATAAAAAATGTCTGATGCTGTTAAAAACGTATCAAACAGCTTTTTTGCTGTTTGCGCCTTGATGAGGACCAGAAATTTTCACAATTCTCTGAAGATGAATATTTTAGATACTCTGGAAACGAGTGGCAACTGATGCATGCCTGCTTTTTTGTCATGAGAAGAAGCGTCAATTTTGGTTACACGCTTGTCATCTTGCAAGCTGTCTTGGAACGAGGAATTCACAAAAAATTCTTCTTCCTCAACATCAAGTTAGGTTACGACTTTGTAACACTCGTAACTAATCGCAACACTCTTCCAAACGCTGTACAAGACTTTGATTGTGGTTTCGTACATTAAAAACATAACTAAGAAAATATTCTGAAATAGCTGGAATAGTTTCGAAAAAATAACTTGATGAAGATGTTGGATGAATTTTCACATGTAACTCGAAGATTGAGGTAACATATTTTTCAGACAAACCTTCATAAATTTGAATAAAAAAAACGCTTACTACTCATAAAAACTTAAAAGTTGTATTAATAAAAAAAGAATTTTCCTTCAACTGGGTTTTAATTAGTCCAACTTTCCTAATTTCTCCCTCTTTTTGCAAATTTGTTTGATATTATGTCAATTTTTCAAATATTATTCCATCACTAACAAAAAGAAAAACATCTTCGTCCAGTGCATTCTTTTTTTTGGCACTGATGGATGAAGAAGTTAACTGATGAAGTCAATATTCTTTGATAAGATTATATTGAAATAATAGAAGTTTTTAATTTCATTTTTTCATTCTAGCTATTAAATGGTTTATGACAGAAAAAATATATATTCTACATATTGAATAAGTCTGAAAAACTTGAATCTACTTCAATATTAAAACGTTTGTCTTAACCATTCGCTTACGACATTGTTTCCGTTGTCATCCCCATCATTCACCCTCTCGGTTATCGCATTATTCGGCATCAGTGAGGTGACGTGATGACAGACTGAGAGAAGAAGTGTCAAAAAGTCACATGAATAGTAGGGAGTGAGTGAGATCGAATATTATACTGCTATGTACACAGTCAAAAGGAGTGAGAGAACCGAAGTGAGTGAGTGACTGTGTCTTATGATAGCTGAGTGAATCACAGCACCATTTTAATGATCGAAGATCTGCTTTACCATAGTAATAGGAGATACCTGACTGTATTTTTATGTCTTCGGCTAGACAAAGGACATCTAAGTAACATATTTTCACTATGAATCAACAAAACAACAAGCGCAACTGGTTATTGGAAGGGGTAATAAAATTAAGAACGTTGAAACATAAATAGACCTTTATTGCAACTAATGGAGCGACTACAAGCTTTTGTATATTTTCGTCGTGTTATGCTGTTTGATCAACTCTCCACTGGTTATTTAATAAGTTTTTTTAATTATTTGTAACGGAAGTATGAGAATAATGGACAAAGTTGACTTGTGTAGTTGGGAGTTGGATAAAGTAGGATTTTACAAAAATGCTCAACGCATATTACTTCGTAAAGTATAGCAGTATTTGTTTTTGAAGTAGTGAGATAAGAAATAAACTGCAGAAAAAATCAAGAGATCTTTTTTATTGGATCTTATGAGACAGATATGACAAAAGAAACACTGCAGCTGGGATCTAATAACAAGAGCAGTCCACTGCTTGGATGCGAAGTGCAAAACTGATGTATTTGCTAAGTGTGATTTTGTTTTTATGCTAATGACTTAGTTGAAGGTCATGCGAATCTTAAAGCTGTTTTAATAGGTAAAACGTACAAAAAATTGCGAACAAGTCGATGATGGGCTCTGTCATAATTGAATCCTTATTGTAAAAACAGAGCATTTTTCTTATCACAGTTAAATGCTAAGAGATTCTGGTTTCAAACCAATCAAGAAAGTAGCCAATAAGTGTTGTTAAACTGTCATGAGGTACTGAGAAGATAATGGTGAAGATGCATTATCTGATACGAACCAAGTCTACAACCAGAAGTTGTCAGGGTGCTTTCAATAATCTTTTAACAGTCTTTCATGCATCTTGGTGAATCTGAACCCAATAAAACTGCAATTCATGTGAGTTGAATTCAATAGTTGCTATATTAATCCAAAGCTTTTGACAGATGGAAAATATGTTTTAGATCTATTAAAATTATCTTTGCATAAAAGCTTCATTTGTCACAAGTTAATGCAGTTGTATCAAGGAATGATGTATTCTATTAACCTGTCATAAGCTGTATTGACATTTAAGAAAAGAAATTTGACAAGTCTCTTCAAATATAGTATTTTAAATGAATAGATAAGTATTCTAAGCTTGCAAAGCAAGCCTTATAAATCTAAAATACTAACGTTAAATAAATAATAATTTTTATTCGGGATGAGGATAATATGGCTTTTTTATTCTATAAGTAACTTCTCAAATTTTATATATTTTAGATTTTAAAATATTTATTCTCAATTTGTAACTCATTATTCTGAAAGAATCGATAGTTTCAAATCTAGTATCCAGATGTACATCAATCTTCTTTTGTTGTAAAAATTGCTCATTTGGGTTCTGATTTCTTCATCCTTATCGCTTTTGGCAGAGGATTTAATAATAACTCAAACGTAAATTATCATACCTGAATAAAATGTTGCTTGATTCTTCAAGTTTTTCAAAATGTCTGTTACGTTCAGTTTTGTTCTGAAAGATAACTTGATGAACACTTTGCTTTGTTAAATGGTTTGTATAACAATAAATTATCAGTATCTAACAGACTGAACCGCTACACTTTGATGCCAATATTTGTCAAGCGAATTTCATTAGTTTGTAGTCCACGCTTGAAAAACCTTCTAGCTGGTCCTATAAATCAGCTGCATCACCTGTTTTCGCAACAATACAAACATTAAAAAGCCATTAGAAAAATAAGTCTTTCATAACAAATCATCTTTTTTCTCATCTTTTTCTGCTTGAAGGTCTATGTTACACCATCAGCTACGATTATATGGTTCTAACACGGGATTCCTTCTGCAAGGAATTCAGAAATGAGAACAGCTTAGACAAACGAACTGTGCAAAACAAGACGTTTTGCTGCAGTGGTTGGCGAATTAGGAACGTACGTATTGAAGTCATGGAAGCAACATGTGGATTTTGTGAACATTGTGTAGCATAGAGAATTATTTATGATCGTCTGGGTAGATTGTAATAAATCTCGAAAAGTGTGGATGATTATGAGAAATTAGCTCTTTCGCAACAAAACAAACATGAACGGTATTCTCTTTTCACCTACAGCTCAAGTGTAGGCATATAATAAACAAGTAGAATCAATAGATGTTGTCGCTACAACTACTAATTTGTGTACTTATGATGCACTCACTCAACATTGTTATTCATTCACAATTATTATTGAGAGTTAAAGGATGATTGTGTTCATTAATTTCTAGAAGAGTGAATTATCGATATGCACATCACAGTTGAAACAATGACTTATTGGAATATTCTAACAACACCTGAATTGATGGATTACCTTATCGGACAAATTTATTCTGTAAATTTGAATACAACGGTGGACTTTTTCCACTCAACATAACTTGTGATGCTTGACATATTTTGAGCTTTGACTTGGAATCCTTGAATATAACAGATTAAGGAATGATAGCCTCTTTAAACTGTAGTTGATCTCATATTACTGTATTATTTATACTTAATTATTTTGATGCTTGCACATTCGTTTGTATAGTTTAAATCAAAATCGGATTTTTACAAGTATTTTTCACTTGATTTAATAATGAATCTCTTCTGTAAGCATATGCCATTCTATTGGATATGTACTCATGTCCCCATCTTCACCTACTATTTTTTCAAACTCATCGAAACCAGTTCTTAATTTATTTTTGATTCTCTCAGAACACTCCATTACTCATTTTTTTCCATTTATATTTTTCTCAACATCATCATTGAATATAATCAAGAGGCTATGGTGATTATCAACAATGCTTATTAAATAGAGATCCATCTGATTTAATAACAGAAACGTCTTGGCCATGATCACATTCACCTCCACCCTTCATCTTTATCATCCAATTCCCATTACTTCTTGCTCTCTATTATATGTTTTTCTTCATTTCTTGATTCTTGGAAGTTAGTCTTGTTTCCAATATTGCTCCTTTTCGCATTTTCGAACATAAACCAGGTTTCAAATCCAGAAATCTCTTTTCAATGAAATGTATTGTGTCACACAATACATGTGTGTGTTTCTCACTAGCATTTTGATATTATTTTTAAAAAATTGTTACGCTTTAAATGTATTTATAAGAATATTTAATAAATATTTCTCGCCTTTGCTATTGCTGTGCATGACGTCAATTTTATAGCCCATTAATTCGTTAGTTCCTTAATAAGGAATCTTTATCTGATTACTATTCTTAGTAGTTCTCTGACACTATCTTGTCTCTCCTGTTCCACGCTTCCATTACGAGTATATGAGTGTTGGGTTATATTATGAGTATGAGTAGTAATAGTACTAGAACTATACTATGGTAATAATTACTATTTATGGTACTACTATATATGGTAATTATTACTATACATATACAATGCTAATTATACTATGGTAACTATTACTAGTACTAGTACATCATCTCTCATCATCATCCTTCCCATTACCCACGCACAAGCTTAGAGCTTATGTGGGCATCATCCCTAGCTAAAAAAATATGAGTATTAGTATAAGGGCCTCTTTCCCCAACGCTGCTTAAGCTATACATCTAGCTTAAGCCTCATTCGGAGAATAGGAAAAGTATAGAAAAAAATATTGAGCATCAGCTGTTGCGCTTAAGCAGCGTTGGGAAAGTGGGCCTGAGTGTTCTTAGGCTGAGGCCTATATTCGCACTTCCAGGCTAAATAATAAAGGCAGCCATTCAATTCCATTAAAATACAGTTCGTGTAGTTTACTGCCGCTTATCTAATGATAATAACTTATTTCGTTCAACTCTCAACTTTCTTCTATCCTCTCCCCCATATCTCACTCGACAAATAATTATTCAATAGCGATTTTTGCATAGAGAACGTTTGTTGATTGCAACTTGCAGATTGCACTTCACGAAATAATTTGGCTCGCATGGAAAGTGAACAGCTTTGAACGCTGAGAGGAGAGAGAACATTCTTTTGGTGAACGGTTATCTGTGAGGCGTTTGAGAGCGTGTGATAAATGGTTTGTACCGAGTGGACTGAGTACTGAGCACGGCAAGCGGAATTTGCATCTAATGAACGGTATAGACCGCACAGTTTACTACAGAACGAGCAACGTACCGCACCGCACCGCATATAGGCCCTTTCATCTGATGGGCCCATGCAAATGATCACTGCACTGCACTGCTAGCCTCTTTACCAGTTTGCGAGCGGTCTGAGCAATATTCGCGCAATTCTCGCAATAGTGAGCAACACCCGCGCAACCGATGTGCTCGATTATAAGCATTGACCGCGTTTTAAGGACAACTCGGCTCAGCTGCATTGAAAAATAGGCCCCTATTTTGTTACGACTCCATACACTACTTTCACCTAGCTTCAGGGCGATCTTAATTTATACGAGTAGTTATGTTGTTGGGATTTTCATGGGAAGAAAATTATTTCAATTCATCTGTACTTAGATGCTTGATTAGTACTTGAGTATACGCGTTTAAGTGTTAAGTCATCCTGTGAGCTACTCGGTTGAGTTGGGCTATCCCATGCAAACATATTACAAGAGGTGGAAGACGAAGAATTGTACAGCTTGTTGTGTAATAAAATGGTCGATTGTACAGAGTGCACCCTATAAAAAGTATATATTTTATATGTTTGTACATTTACTGGAAAATAGTTGTTAGTCAACTGTTATGATCATCTGAGGACAAAAGTTATGTTTGAAAATTACATGGGAGCGAACTGTATC
Organism: Laodelphax striatellus; assembly: GCA_017141395.1. Taxonomy (NCBI): domain Eukaryota; kingdom Metazoa; phylum Arthropoda; class Insecta; order Hemiptera; family Delphacidae; genus Laodelphax; species Laodelphax striatellus. Next base: position 32,006,743 of record CM029531.1, on the reverse strand, counting down.
TTTAAATTATTATCATTATTCTTCTTTGTCATACACTCTTCAGCCTTAAAGCTTACTACGGATCATCACCATTCAAGACTGAAATTACCATAGACCTAGCCCATAATTATTGGAGACCTCTCTGCAAAGGACGATTCACGATTTCTCTACCTAAAAATACGAACATTGCAATATGAAAACAAAAATACAGAAGTACAAAAATTCAATGATCTAGGCTGATAACATACAGTGATAAGAGTGAACGGCAACACACATCTAATTTATAGATTTCAAAGTCTCTAAATTTTAAATTATCACTGGAATAGATCAAAAATTGAAACACTTATGGCTTTAATAAATTATTAATACTGTATGAGTACGAGTAGATGTAGAGTCAATGTCACTCTAGATGTAGGAGTCAATGTATTTTCAGCTATAGTTGTTTGTAAAAGTGAGATATTCTCAGACATAGAACAGAATACATTTGTAATTGTATGATCGGTTTCTTTTGAATGGGTTTCTCTGTTTAATATGAAGTTTTAGAGTTAACTTGACTCTTTCCATTGAGATCACTGAAGCTTGAAATTAATCGAATCCGAATATTCTCGAATGGTCGAAAAAGGCTGTTCAATAGCACACATTAATGTGGGAATCGATCTCGGAAAAGTGTCTGGCATGAATTTGTTTCGATTATTCGTGACGTGCGTGATCAGGTGCAGTATACTGATTGCAGTACACTGATTGTCAATACCCTGCCGATTTCCAATGGGAACTGCTCACTGCCAATGCCCAGTGGTGAGTAAGGGGAGAATCGATCTGGCTGCTCGATTTCTGCTACAGGCGGCAACTTATCATAAAAAGCCGCTACCCGCAGAATTACACTCGATCCAATTCCACAGATCAGCGCAGCTTTAATGACGAAGCATTACTGCGTTCTTGAAATAACTCGGTAATGCTTTAATGGCGTGCGAATGTAGTGATGTATTCCTTTCAAGATAGATAGGTAGCTCTGAGAGCTGACAGTCCATTTACAATCTAAAGAATTCGCCTACTTATTTTATTCGTCCAAGGCGAAAGCGAACTCGCTTTTGTTTTGTTTGAAATAAATTCTAATGCAGAAATCATGTTACTTTTATAACCTATTTCTTGTTTGCCAACCATAACTGCATGAGTTATGTTCACAGGCTCCAATCATCTTCTTATCAGTGAGAGTGCTGGATCGAATTGAACTTGAAATCGGCAAACACTTGTTTTACTCAATCATGTTACATCAATATCAGATTCATGAGAAGATAGGATTTCATAGTCCACTACTCATGGAAATCTTCATCGAGACTCCTATATTGAGACTGCCCAAGATTGTAAGAGCATTTCAGTACGTTCAATTTTCAAGTTAGGGACATCAGTACGTTTAGCTTCTGACTATTGTTCTATTGACTTTGATTTTGATTAACTCAAGACATCTCTTCTCAACTTGAATTTGTGACTCACACTGAATACTTTCAAATGATTCAAGAATATCTTAAATAAGAATGTCATAATCTTAGATTATATAAGTCAAAACTATACATCTATATGAGTTGATATAGACAAAAGTGATAACTGTGTAAACCATAGTCCATTCATGAGTCATCAAAAAAATTAATTTAATTCTCAGTACCCAGAATCTTAGATTCCTATAGGAAAACCAGAATTCTTTGAAAAACCTTAAAAACTGTAAAACAAATATTATTTGAGAACAAATATCATCACCGGTTGAATATTTTTCTTTACATCACTAAAATATGGCATCTGGGTAAGATATATCCTAACTATTTAAAGAAACGTTGCCAAGTTGCTAGAAGCGCCAATAATTTCATTCTAGCAATAATCTGTACCCTTTTAGGAAAAATGAGCTATGAACAGAATTTAAGACTTCTTTTTCATGGTCTGGCACTGCAGCTCTCAACAATAATTGCCTCCTCTCAGTTCGTTCACTTGCAGTTCGTTCAAATCAACCCAAAACTGTACTTCTCATGAACATTATCATCATTCATCTAATCACCGACAAACAAGTTCCAAATAGTATGTTCGAAATTGAAGAGAAATAATTGATAGTTTTGTTTTAGAAAATAACTAGAAATTCGTTCTTAGAAGTGATCCATCGAACTACAGTACTCATTTATGATCAGTATCTGATATTGATTTACGAGGTGTTCTTTCCTCTTATGAAGTTCACACATCTATTGATGTGTGGAGTATTACGAAGACATCACGTAACGAGAGACAGTGCCGGTGTGACAATTGGTGACAAAGCAGATGAGTCCCTGACATTCCCGATAACTTGCAACGCCTAATTGCCATCCATAAAGAGTTGACAAGTAGAGCCAGCCAGCATTGGCAGTATATTAGTTCTCCAGTAATGTTTTCATCCACACTTGACCGCGCTCTGAATAACAAGCTGTTACTCTGTATTGTGAAGATAACGATCTTGTTGCATTACATTTTTCCATCGTTTTCTTAAGCTAAGCGGTCTCTCATCATGGCTGTCTGTATATTTTTCTAGTACTAAAATATTTAATACTATACCAATCCATGCTATTATTGTCATTAGATTGAACAGTGGCAAGTATCTGAACTTCCTGGTAGTATGACCTTTCAGACCGATTGTTCAACATTTGAAACGGTAGTCATCCAAGTTTTCTATTCAGAAAACGCACTCCTCGATAAACTCTTCATAAACATTGTAGTTTCCTTACTTCTTCCTTGGTAGTAGAACGATAGCTTTTGTCGGGTCGTGACTCAGTCATTTGCTGCTGAATCATCAAGGAAATAATAATTTGGCAATTAAACTAATGCTGAATGTTTTACTTTAAGAGATAGCGAATCTCTCGTAAAAACTTCATGATAATCAAAATCATGAATATCTCAATCATAGATGTTCGTGAATGGGAAGAAGCTATATTTGATTGAAATATTATAAATTCTATCTGGATATTTTGTTACTTCTCACTCCTCAGTGAAGTATTCTCTTTAAAGACTAATCTTGGTATTGAATGAGCTTTAATCAATTGTTGTGGATCCATCTCCCTTTCCAATAATTATTAGATCAAGTTGTAGGTACTTCATATAACTCACTTTTAATATTAAATTGAGTGAAATTTCACTTTTCAATTTGCTGTTTCAAAATATTTCTCCAAAAAATATATTTGAAAACTTTTTCCAGTCAAGCCATCAAGCCAACATTCATCACAAAATTACCTACAATCATGAAACATTCACATCGATATAATTAAAATGATATGTATGTACAATTTACAATTTCGAGAAGGTCATCCATCCAGCATTATTCAAGATTCAAACGGCTCTTTCAATCTTTCAACGTAATAAAACAATCCTTGGAACATGAATAGGTCAAATCACATTACCCGATTCCGATAGGCCTAGAAGATATCTAGTAGAGCCCATTACATCCATACATAATTGATTCGATCAGCTCAATCATGCAAAATTCAAGTACTGGAAATTACTGGCATAATCGCTCACCTCTATTTCCCAAGCGAGTAAATTAATGATTCTACTTGATCTTCAATGTCTTTTCTCTTTTACGGAGGTTATTCAATGAATTTCATAGCTCCGTCACTTGTTTTCAGTTAGTGAATCAGTTCCTATCGTCTTGCTAGGTACAGATGAATATTTGAAGGATCAGACAAGATTTGAGAATTCTGATTCAAAAGGTAGGAAGTCCAGGGTGAATCCTCAGAAGTATGTGAAAAGATGAATCAATGCTTTCTTACAGTACTGGCGATTTTGATAAATTAAAAATCGTCAGAGTTGAATTAAGTAATTCCTCTACTTTACTAAAAATAAATGCAGAGATTTAATTTCCAATGTAATGTGAAATGGTCTCGTCAGTGCTATGTAACCGATGGAATAGTCTTCCCGAATGTTTTTGTATTTCATTAAGCGGTGGCACACTTCTATTACTTGTTTTTCGTCACTCTTGATGAAGCCAAGGCTGCAATTTCAAACTGCAGTGTAATTTGAAGATAATTTGTAGTCATAGCTGATGGCATTGAGTTTGATGAGTCAAGTTGACCTGACAATTGACGGTTGATTTATTTGATAGATGTTGGCACTTCAAAGTCAGTCAGGTGGGTTGTGCATGGAACTATCTGTTGCAGTTGGATCAAGATGCAGTCGGTACTTCTAATAATAATTGCTGGTCGACACTGCCTGCGGCGATTCAACATCAGACTTTGCTGCGACAGGACTTTTCAGCGTTAATCAACTGAGTTGCTTCACCGCAGTTTCGCATTAGCGTACCGAATTGCATCGATCTTGAACCATTTGCAAGTATAAACTGTTGCCTGCCACTGAGGTATTCCACATAGTTTGTTAGTTGATCGTTTGTCTTGATGTGTATCGCATGCTTCATGTGCATGCATTTGTCTTTTGTTAGAAGGCTAACTATCACTTGCGCCTATAAGCATTCATCTCCATTATTACTGCCTTAGTCGAGTCGAACTACTGCTCCAGTCAATAGTAGGCCTTCTATGAAGAGTATAAAAGATATTGAGTGATTGAAACTCTCTATTAACCTACTTTCTTACAGTCTACACGTTGTGTATTGGCTCCATTATTTTTGCTACCGGGACAGCAATGTCTATTGGTGACATGCATCTGGTACTATCAAAGAGACTGAAACTTAAAACTATTTTTATTTTTCCAATGTGTGGGAGTTTAAAAAGATTGTGCACCACCATAATTTCAAGGAAGAGTCACGATTTTTGTGAATTATTGCGTGAGGTACAAAGGAACAAAGCATCATATTCTTTGTCATTCTTGAAGAAGAACAATAATGTAAGGATCGTCTAGTTCGTTTATAGGAGGAGATTCGGATAAGATAAGAGCCAAATTTAAATAAAAAGATCAAATTCAAAAAGAGAATACCGACTGATTTTAGTGTTGGAATATAATCATTTTTTTTTTTTAGTTATTGATTCAATAACCATGGTAGGCCTACTCTTAGAATTTAAATAAAGTAGTTTCTAGGAGTGACAAAATCTTATAACTTGAAAGTGAAACCCTGTTCTGAATTCAACGTTTACTTCGGAAAAGTGTCAATAATCAAATTCAAATATTCGTGGGTCAATAACAATTTTTTTATCGATTATCACAAACAAGAATTACAGCAGGGTACTGAAATACTACATTTTATCATTTTTCAGGTTATTCCCAGAATAACGGAGAATTTTGTTCAAAAGTCAAAATGTCAGTCTACTTTATGGAATATTGAAGAATATTGAAAACTAACATAATTCATATTTGGAAGAATTTAAACAATTGCTAGAGTGGAGGTGGAGTGGTATTTCTATGTATTCTTAATCCTTAGCAAACTCATGAACTAAAATAATCATTCTCATTATATTTTATATACTGGAGCTCCATCCCAGTGTCTATAGAATAGAAAGATAAGTGGAATAGAATCACTAATCTATAATAGTCACTGCAGGTTTCATGACCCTAAATTTGAGCTCCTTTTAAAGCCAACCAATCATTTTTTGATAAAATCATCTGAAGATTTATCATTGTATTTTGCAAATATTATTTGAAATTTTTCTTATTCCGACTTCGTTCAAATTCAATTTTACCTTGAAATGACATAAGTGTCTTGAGTTTATCACTGTTTTTATGCAATTTTCATTGAATATCCTGCTTTAAGACTGCTTCTAAATTGTGTTATTAGGCTACCTGTACCTGTAGCATGGTTGAATGCCTTATCACAACAAGACCTTGAATTACATGGCGAATACCATTTAATGTTGATCCATCTGCTTCTCTCACTTGATCATATCAGTCTTGAAAAAGTAAAACTTGTACTTAAGATTTTTTGATTCTAGATACTTCTGCATCATCAGAAAACTTTACACAGAAACGAAAATTATTATGTATGACGGTTGTTAACAAGAAGTCTGATATCCTCTATTAGCAGTCCACTGTACAACACAGAGTATAGAAGGAGTATTAATTTATTCGCTCTGTGTACAACGTGTTCTGGAGTTGCTTCACAAGAATGCAAGATAGCTAAAATCGCACTACTGGGAGTGAATCTCTTGAATATTACTGAGAATTACTAGAGTATTTCAACGTATTCTCTGATCTCTAGCAAACTCAAACTAAAAGAATCATGCTCATTACATTGTATTCTTATTTATTAAGATAAATCAATCATTTTTTCTAAGTATGAGCAAACTCTCACAATTTTAGCCCACTTGCACACTTTTTCATCACTTCACACTTTAGTAATGGATATTAGATGGAATTTGAATAAAATAAAAAGGAAGGTTGATTCGACACATCTCTTATGCCTCTTTATTCCATTTACAAAATGATTACTCTATGTTCCAAGAACATTATTCTCTCAGGGCTACAACGGCTTAATTTATGTAAGGAAATACACTTGAAAGTTTTGATGAATGGGGTGACACCTTTCACGTATAACTTTACAAGCTGAGTATGCCACGTTCCAGGATAGTTTTACTGTAACACAGTCTTCAAAAAGATCAGAAGAAATCCATCCAATCTTATCTATTCATATTCATTATTTTGGTGCATTCATTACTAAATCATCTATCTAATCACTTAAAGAAATCTGAGTTTAATCTTCAATTTCAAACAAGCCTTTGCCTTCACCTACATGCATATTAATTTCGTTACAGATAAATTATTGGAGTTGAGCTTTTGAGATTTTTTACAATTTGTCGTACTCTATACACAACCTATTAAGTTGCCATTGGTACTTTCACAATCCCCCGCGCTCAATGCAATGAGGTCAAACTTGAAGAGTGACTGCACATAACACTTAGATTTCTTACATATACATGTATTCATTGGTATACCTGGCTGGATATATTTGATGGCATTCTCTACATATAGCCTATTAATTAATAGAAAGAACTGCATGAATTACTCATACAATTACGCTTATGTTTCAATTAACTGTTACTGTTCTTTTGCTGAAGGTCGATAATTTACCTGTAAGCGTGTTGTTGACTTTTCTTGTAGCAATGATGTAACATGGTCAATTGATTGATTTACATGAGACATTGCTCCATTACATTGTTGGAGACAACATTCTTCCAAGTGAACATTAGTTAGATACTTTTGTCTACTTGAATGTAGAGTTAGTAACGTACATTATAAAGTATACAGCATAAACTACAATACGTAATCAAGAACATGGTTAATGAATCTGACTGGATAATGTATGTGACTCTGATCTTCAATGGCGTCACAAAAAGATAGCAGGAATGTCTATGCTAAAAAATGAGAGTGGAGCAATAATGTTACTTATCTATACATTTTGGTTTTGCAATAAAGAATTAGATTTATTGAAATTCAGAGTCAAGAAGCAAATTTACAACACAGTTAACATGCACGAAAAATATAGAACAATGACAAGAAAATAGGAATTTATTGGTACTGTTGAATAATTCCCATGAATATTCCAATCAAGAATTCTTCAATCACTGCTAGGCCTAGTTATAGAGAAGTTGGATTTGATCAGCGTGTCTAGAAATGAGTTGGATCATTGATTATTATTTAATAATCAAAGCTCATCAAAAGCTTTAGTTTAATGTTAATGTTTGAAGCTTTACATGTTTCCAATACTATGTACCGGTATACATAGTAATATTCATTTAATTTGGCGAATGGCGAATAGATAGATGGATAGGAATGTTTTCTTGACGGCTGATGACAATAGAGTCCGATAGCAAAAAATGAAACCTACCTATCTATATATCTATCAATACGATATCCGCCAAATTAAATGAATCTGACAATATTCTCCACCCCAAATTATTGTTGATTAGATAGTAAAACATCAATTAAATAGTATAATCCTTGCATTTTGGTCAGGATCCTTATTAAAATTTACTTCGCGGTGAAATCAAGAACACCTCAGAAGTTTTTCTTGCGAAATTACATGTATGTAATCAGAATAGAATTATTATTGTAATACTCTCCTACTAGATCAGGATGAAGTAGCTACTTTATAGTAGGATATCACGCCAACTTAATAGTGGATTATATCATCAGAGAGGCTTTTCAATAAAGATACAGGCGCTCAATATCCATTATAATAACTTCAGAATACATAAAATTTTACATCAAAGAGTATCCCAATTATGGAGCGTATTCTCATTGGAACAAACAACAGGCACAAGAGCTTGATTTAATTTGAAACAAGCATTACTTTAAACGGTTACTTTACTTTGCTATAGTTGGTTCAATCAAGAAGTCATCGCGGTGGGTCTTGGGCTTTGCGGTAAACATGAAATGTTACCAGAGAGCGGGGGAAAACACTCATTCTCTATTAAGATGATAATTTGAATTTGAATTTCCATATCTTGAATGTAACTTCCTATTTTCCAACTAGAGTTCCTTGGAATCTTCTACATAGAATCACAGTATTTTCTCTTTCATACCCAATCTAGGTCGTTCAATGAATTTTCATCCTACCAATCAAGTTTTCCAATATTTATTTTACTCCTGTTCAAGTTGACATTACTCCTGTTGAAGTCGAATACAACAGCAATTTATCTAGCAATCAACAATAAATTGACATCAATCACCTTGCTTCATTCAATTTTCAAACGGTTTCAATATGAGCTAATGGGAAATAGTGAATACGTATACAAAAGGCCTTAACATTGCCGAAGACATGGCCTTGTACATGGTGAGGGTGTGTTGTATAGACCATATTATCCGATTTCCACAGACGGTTATCGTCAGAATTGACACTTTAAATCATAATTAGGTTCATGCCACGTTTCTCGTAAATCAAATGGGATTATCGAATCCGTATCATAGGCCTACAACGCTAACAAGCAGAGCTTGAACAGAGAGGGTGCTATTATTGTTTGTAGGTTGTTGGAAAGGGAAGGTGCTATTACGTCACTCGGGCTTATGGAAAGAGAGGGTAAAAGACAGTCTTACAAGGTGTTGAAAAAGGAAAGTGTGATTACTGAGTAAAAGCAGTTGCAAAAAGTGAAGTCAATATTATGGTGCACATTGCCTCAATCATTAACTTGTGTTGGATTGAATCAGCATAATGATAATATTATAAAATGGGTACAAGGGGACAACGAGTATAGTGGGTGTGCCTTGTCGTCTGGACTTTCTGTGAGTTCAGCCGTTGTTTATAAGATAAGTAGGAAATATTCGAATTTTGAAAGAGTCAATTAATTCGATACTTAGATAGAAACTAGCAGCGCCACAGCAGCGCAGCAGCCGTAACCAACCAATGAATGATGCCCGTAAATATTTCAAAAGCTATTAGCGAATACAATGGAGACCTGCAATACAGAAGGCGTACGTTTGCGTGCTTAAAAGTAGCCTACAGCTCTGCTCTGGCCACATAACAAGACAGAACACAGCATCAATGTGGGGAGCTACATTTTTATAGGCGACCACAGGCCATCTCACGTATTCTCTATTCATCGTTCTGGACTCCAGCGGTGCAAGCCTATTTATTCAAAGTCGGACGATTTTTTATTTCGTATCAATGAACCTGCTTCCGTCATATTTTTCCAAAAACAAGCGTTTGTTACTTTCGAATTTGTTTGGACATGCAACATTACCCAGTAGTTTTAGCGTACGTCCCACGCATCCTAAACCATATTTTATATGATATGTGAATGCTTTTGTACTAATCAGATTGTTCGAGATGTTGAACTTATGTAATACTACTCAAATTCATCTGCAACTTCAGAGAAAATTGTGATATTTTTTCGAAATTTAATTAGTCATAACTTGATATTCACATATCTTTTAGTGACCATCTTACTTGATCATCAAAATATTGCTATATAATCTACTAATCTACCATAATTTACTCTATAATTGGTCTATAAGAATAATGTACTCGTTTACAATATTTAAATCTATAAGACACACAGCCAAAATATATAATCAAGATACCACATTGAACTAACAACACTTAGTAGCTATAACTATGCAACTCTACACTCTGTTGATAACTCTACACTCTGTTGATTCTTAATGATTGATTGATTGTTGATTGTTAATGAGTTTCCCCTGTAATGCTTATCCTTGAGTCCATGATTATGACAGCATTTGAATCGGAAGGAATCTATTTGATTTTGAGTAACGAGCCGTGATCTAATTCTTAATAGATATTATTTATTTATTTATTGATATCATCGATCTGATAGATCGATGCATAAATGATAATTTATTTATTTATAAATATCATCGATCTGATTCATTCGGATGTTTCTATCTTTAACAAAGTTCTTTAGAATTTTCAAACTCTCAACTCACTTCTAACTTCATCTCTATGATCACTTAACTTAAGCTCATTTCAAGTAATGAACGCAAATTAAATGATGTGAAACTTTGAAGATAAAGCAGCTCGAATCCAGTTTTAAGAAGTGAATCTCAACTCTGACCAAACTTGTCCTAGTATTAAAATATGAAATTCAATTAAATATCTTATTAAGTTATTTTCGGTAGCCTGATTTTGGTAGTAAACCAGTTCGGAGAACTTGATTGGCTCTGCGCGGAAGCAATAACCAGATGATGTTGACGCATGATGTTCTATGCCACAAACTAATTCAATATTGGATTGAGAAATGGCTATCAGGCCTGGCAGGGTTGCGAGCCCGGCTCTGGCTCTTCATTTCAGACGCCAAAAAATGATGAATGGCTAATTAGGTAAATTACCTTCGCCTCGGTACATGTGCCAGCCCGTATCTACGCTACCATTTTCGGCAAGACAAGATGCAGCAGCTTCTCAGGCAATCTACCAGCCAATCCGGTGGTGGTGCAAAAACATACTGCACCCTCGTTGCATAACGATGACACGCTCGCTGACAAACTGTAAATCTCTCTCAGTGGCAATGCTGGTTATTGGAGCGTGATAATTAATTTCTTAATACGTTTGAATTGAATTAATTCGTCAAAATCTCGGGATTTTGCTGTTTTTTTTTTGTATTACTGTATTATTTCTTGATGGATTGTGAAACGCAAATACATTTTGAAATACTATGAAATTATTCAGTCTGTTTCACAAACATGGTGATGTATCTCTCGGAATATACAAGGCTTGTTGAGAGAAAAATTTCCACTCCCTCTTCTTTATTTGAAAGGAGAAAAATGCTCTGCTTCTGACTAAGGCTACACTACAAGTGCTAAGCTGAGTGACAAGGTAAGAGCTACGTTAGGAGCTATGATACTCAGTGGTCACATTACAAGGTTTGGTGACACACAATCCATTTGCGCCGTGTTTTTGTGAGAACAAAACAAAATTAATATACTGTAGTTGCTCTCTGAACTAAATTCTAGTTAACTTCCTTTAATATTCAATTATCAAAATTCTATACAGTAGTATAGATCCATATATACTATTGTTTTTACAGCAGCACGGTTGCTTGGTTACCCGGCGCCATTCTGTCTTATCGCAATATCAGCTCATTTGTCACTTTTTCTATTGCAGAAGCGGACAAAGCACTAGGTGACTAAAAACGTTTGCCATCACGTCTGTTCTCTAAGCGACTAGCTTGGTGACTAACGAAGCTCGACCTTAGCACGTCGCTCGCATTATTGGCCAATAGTACTCAATGTGTTCGTACTCTAGGATCAGTCTATATGCGAGTCACTTGGCTCTTAGCACCAAGCAAAGCTACTTGTACTGTGGCCTTTGCCTTAATGAAACATTTGAGAATTAAAAAAAAATTGTGTACTTATTCATGAATTCTATGAGAGATTTGAACTTTAATTTGTGACAAACCATGATGATTGATCAAAAACCCTTCTCATAGGAATCATGAAATGAATCTTTGAGATTCTCAAGTTTGTAAAGTGTTAAATTTCAAGATGATGAATAGACTGTTTAATTACGGAAAAAAAATTGGTATGACAGTTTAATACAGTATTCAAAGATAGTTCAACTGGGTCAATTACCTGTAAGTTGAACTGAAATATTCTTAAAATGAATTTATCATAATCTGTTTAAAAGTATGATATTATGAATAATCATAATATTTTTTTATACAATTTGAAAATTAATTGTTTTTTTTTGCAGGTTGGCAGCTCAATAAGATGCTTCCCCCTCCAAGTTCATTCAATTCAGGCGCCTTTGAGCCGCCATCTGAAAAATTCAACTTCTGATAACTAAATTTTGTTGAATTTGCATTGGTACTCAATACTTTAGGTCTTAGGTCTAGAATCTTAGTAATCAGCGATCACTTTCTAAAGACTGTATATAATTTGCAAACCACATTATTGGATTAGAATGAGAAACAGTGCGTGAAGTTACATCGATTTCAGTTTACGTCTCTCTATGATATGATCCGTTCACAAAAAACTCTCGGAAAAAATTTTCATCACGTGTCTTGAAGCTCATTGACATTCAACAGCAGTACAATCCTATTTACTTCTCGGATAGAAGTTCTCCACTGAAACCGAACATTTAAATATCCCGACTTACCTGTTATGTGTTCAAATGCGATATGTTAAATGGAGCGTAACTGATAATTACAACTGTGGGCGAGTGGAGAGAGTGAGTAAGTGCATATCGATTTGAGCTGTCTCTCTCGCATGAGCGCATCCATAAACACTTGCCGTATAGTACGGTACTTGCAAATTATAACTACTTGCGACACTCCAAAGGAACTGGAAATGAATTGGAGAGTGTGTCCGACCAGTTGGTTGTGCGTTTCATACTGCAATTCTCGGCATTCTTCTGCTCTGATCTTGTCTACTATGATCGCAGTAATCAGATTACCTCTTACATTTGAATACATTAATGTTGAATAACGTGAAACTTCATGAAAAACTGAATCAATTACCTCTCTTATAGAAGAAAAATTGATAATATATTCTTGTCATATTTGTGCAATGTTCAATACGAAGTTCAGGTAAGTTTGGGAATCAGATTTAGAGGAACGCTAAATTATCTCCTGCTTTATCAAGAAAACTGAGAATTAAACTATGTATTTCAAATTGAAAGTTAAATTTTTGAAAACTTGAATAGAGAAGCTTTTTGGTGAATATTCATTATTCATTATTCATATTACTCATGTGAACGAGATATGGGATGTTTTTTTGTTCAGATGTCGCAGAACATACACTTAATATTATTGTTCGGCGGCCGCTCTTTGAGGATGAGGATTTCGGAGAATTTTCAAAAATCATTATCCAATGCGTTATTGGACTGGACTCATGTCTTATAGCACATATTATTATGAAAGATTAGAAAATCTTGGACCCGAAAAACTCATGCTTATTATAAATTCAATCAATCATGAAATCATATTCAAAGTCCCTGTGAAAAGTTTCAATGCTAGGAAACTATGTTCAAGGAACATAGAAAATCATAACAGCTTCTCTGAAATGTATCGATTATAATATTACACAGATCACATCAAAATTAGTATAAATTACAAATTAACACTTATAATCCTTTGGAATAGCTGATAAAACTGATGACTAATGTCTGACGTGGAGGATGAAAAATATAGGAAGAGGAAAGGAAAAGTTAAGTGAAAAAAATTTAAAAGGTGATTACTGAAGCATTTACATTCTGTATCACATATGGTTTTGTTCAATTAGCATCCAGTGCAACTTGCTATACAAGGAAGGTTTGGTGGACAGAGATGGAGATCGCAGCGCAATGTACCCCAGCGACAACACCGAGTATGAGCAATTAATTGGACTGATAAGACTTGAATAATAATAACGCATACTCAGGGCGCCTCTCAACCCTCGTTATAAATTGAGGTGACAAGTTGCGGCACCAATTCTCATCTAATAATTGAGCACAGCTCAGTGTACCTCTATGACTATCTTGGTTTGATCTGCGATCTCTCAATTCCATCTCCCTCTCTCATGCTCTCTCTTTATAGTTTACTCATGATCACTAGTAACTTCCCTCATTGTCTCTCTAGGTTTCAAGCTTTCGTCTCTGTTCAATCACATTTATGCTAATTAATCAATTAGACGAATAGTATTTGTACCGTCCTGCCCGTTAAAGACTGACCACCGATATCATCTACATAGTTTTTCTACCGTTCCAGCAGTAGTACAAACGGTCATAGCTTATAAATCACGTGGTTTTTCAGCGTCTCCTCCATATTTGTCATAAAGCTCATGTGCTTTGAATTGATTATCAGCAACTTTCGGAACGGTTCGAGATTTTAATACTGTAGCATTTATAACAAGATGTATATTCGAGAATGTGGAAATTGATGGAATTCTTCACATGAATGATGAAAGGAGACACCTTTTTTTCAAAACATTGATATCTACAACACCATGCCTTATCTCTCCTTACCTGATCTCTCCAAGACCTTATTCAATAATTAAATCATATTCATAACATCTTCTTGAATTCCCACAAGTTTATTGAATTAATGAAGGCCTAGAGGAATTGATCGCCCATCCAATAACTTATTGTTGATTCTTCATTATTTTGTATAGATGGATTTGAGTCTTCATTTTAGTCGTGAAAAGTTTATAGGCTGGGATATGGTAATATGAAAGTCTCAGATATTCTCATTAGTTCACGTAGCTGGGTTAGATGATAATACATTCTTTTAGAATAAATATGTACATCACACCAGTTAAGTGTACTTAAATTAGATTCAGGTGATCGTTCATAGTTTATAATTCTGCAGTTATCGATATAAAAGTTATCAGACAGGATTGTAACTCGAAAAATACGACAAAGAAATCCAAGTAACGGTTCATTGGTTGATATTGCTTCTGATCTCGACTGTACTGTAACTGCAATTATTATGAGTTGCGTACGGTGAGCAAGGGTGACAATTACTTTGGTTTGATGTTGTAACAATCTAGAACAATAATTTCAAACAGTCTGGCTTTTCTGGCCGGTAACCAGTTGTATGACACTGACTCATTCAATGTCACTGCATTGCATTTCATTTGTATGAAGAAATCGGTTGGTGGCTTATGACTACCCGATCTGGTGACAGTAAGGATTATATCAATTTTTATAATAATCACGAATCTAGATATCAGTGTTATATATAATTCAATAATATTATTCATCGCCATTCAACTAAGAGATAAAATGGGGGTCTCCCCATTCAAAAGTAATAAATATTAGTATTCAGACTTTCAAATAGTATCTTCTCCACCATCTTACATGTTTTTAGCAAAACGATGTATAGCATGCTGGAAATGGTGCTTTATCACTTGATTAATATTATTATAAGTGTTATTATATGATACAATTCTACTGTCATGATTGAAAATTCATATTTCTGAAAGAAGAAATTTGAAGTTCTCTGAACTGATTTTCTTCAGATTGAACAAAAGCGATAATCATAGGCCTATAATATCAGAATAATGAACATAATACAGACAATTCCGACAGAAAAATTCCTTTACTAGATTTATTTTCTCTTGATTCATTTTGGTGAATTCTGGTGAATGATGATGAAAACAATATTCTAACCTGGGATTACTAACACATTCTCACAGAAAATAAGAGTCTCACTGTGCTTATAATATTTCAAAATTATTCATTGAACATTTAAAAACAAGTTTTTCGATGGACATAGTGATTAGCAGAAAAAGTGGACTGAAATATTGAAAAAGTCTGACGTTTAAAGTTTGATTGCGTTGTGAGAGTAATGAAAAAAGACAGATCTCGCCCAAGGATGTTGAGTTAATCTGTAGAACGCTGTTGGCAATTTGATAAATGCTCGACTACTGAAACAGAGATGTCCACCCCACTCCAATCTGTTCTAATTTTTCAGGAGGCAGAAAGAAAATACTGAAGAAGTATGAGAGAAATTAAGAAACAGCAATGAGAAAGAGAATGCAGATAAAGCGCGTAGTCGTGCATAAAAACTTAGATCCGGGTTGATGACTCGACCAGAGCACGTCTTTCTCAAGCAACTCTAGAAAATCCCTTAAAAAGTGCTGCAACAGAAAGGTGAAAAATTAGATAATTAGTTACATGTTATAATTTAATTTTGGGTATGAATAATTTATTTCAACAGATTAGTCTGCATAAAAATTCCTCCAGATGACTACTTCTACAAGATTGTGTATTGGACAAAAAAGCATGGATGCTTAGAATATTGAATATCGTGGATGCTGTATAAGTGATCCAATTACAACAATTTTCAATTCCAACTTGATCTGTCATCATCAGAGAAAAAATTGTTGGAAAATTATAGAGGTGATTTTATTTGCGTTTGCAAAATACAGGTTGATAAATTTGCACATGAATATGAAATTCCTGATTCCATTAAATCAGTGTAATTATCTCTCACTAATAAGACCGTAATTGTTTCTTCGTTCATCATGATTCAGAATATGATTATAGAGTATTCGCTTGGTTTTTCTGCCGAAAATATTGTAACATAATCATTACTGTAGCCTACATGAAATTTATGTGATGAAGCATTAAAAAATGAATAATTACCGTGAAAAAATGTAATTACATCTCAGAATAGATAACTGGGTTGGTTGAAACCAACCAATCAATAACATATTTGGAAGTATTCATTGAACAATGTTTCAATCATACTATCTGAAATTCAAAACTTGAATTGAGACCAATCTGATGCTAAGCAACTGATTTGCGATAAAAGTTGCTTATGCTAATAAAATATTAATAATTAAACTATTAAACAGTATTATGGACAATACTGTATGTTGTACCGAACAACTAGTATAAAAATAGGACAGTATTCATCAATCAAAATTCAGACAGTAATCAAATCAAAAATAGGACAGTATCATCTTGAATTAGGACTCATCAGGGTACAATAATTTAGTATGGTGTCCGGCTGACTGTGAAGTTTGATACAGGTAATCAATTTAATGATTAAATAGTCGTAAGTCAAAATGGAAATAGGTCTAATTAATGAACACATGCTCATAAATTTATAAATATTGACGAAGTCATTCATGACCCTTCTATAAAATATTCAGAAATTTTTTTTCGATCATTAGGAACTATTATAGCTACTAAATTTTAGTTCAGTACTCATGAAATATACGCATAACACTTTTTATGAGTTTGAAGTAAAGTTTGTTCAGTGAATTGAAGACTACCAATTATTCATATTTTATTAGCAAGCAACTTGTATCGCAAATCAGTTGCTCAGCATATCAACTGCTTATTCCATCTCTTAGCAGCCCTTTAGCAAGTGGTTTCAATCAATAGTGCGAGAGTTGGGAATGCACTGCTTGCAAACGAGGTTCACACAATCCAGGAATATAAACACTCAATTATAATTTTACGATTTTCACATAAAATATACAGGGTTTCCTGAACGGTCTCGTAACTATCGTTTTATGACGCGATAAAACCACCACTAAACTAGAATAGCTACCATGAATGTTAGCTTAGTAGAATGATCGTTTGTGTCCGGCATATTTCGCTGGCTTGACCCATCAACGGAGAAGAACACTACACTTGGCACATCTCGGTTCGATCCTCAACCTGGAATTTCTAGGCCGCATATTTTATTACTGTTGCTTTCATTTAATAATCTGGTGATACACCTTTTAGTGCTTTCGCGACTTGGCTCAGTTTCCTTCAAAATTAATAATGTGGAAAAACTGTGTAAAAGATATGACAGGCTGTGTCTCCTATAATCGAAGCACAGACACTATTTTTTCATCAAAGAATGTTGAAGACTATTTATCCGTTTTGGAATCACAAATTTTGATATATCTGATGATTAAACGATTCTCTTCGTAGACTTTCGTGAAGAATAGAGAAACAAATTAAATTTATTTGCAATAAAATAACAGAAAAAATAGACAAAATGCACTTGAGATATTAATTTAATTATAATTATTATGTGTATTCTATTCAATTAATAATTTCCTAATTTCCTTTAAAACTATCTTATGTAATAATTGGTGTTTGCAAAGTGTCAAAATACAAAATGTCATTAACAAAATATTGAAAGGCAAAAGCTCAAAGTTGTGTGCTAGCCTGAATTTCCTGTAATCTATAGTTCTATACTATTATAAAAATGAGATGGTGTCTGTCTGTCTGTAGGTCCATCACACCTAGAATACTGAAATATAAAATACAAATATAAAATACTAGAATACATAATAGCTGAAATTTTGCAAAAAGATTTACTGTATACCAAGGAATGTCATAGGCCTATTGAGATATTACAAGTATAGTTTTTAAGGATAATAATTAGAATTCAGCTCTAAGCATTGATAAGGTGGATATCAAAAGAGTATTTATTTTACCTCTAATAAAGAGACAATGTATTAAGTAACCTCATTCAATAAAATTTCAATCTATCTATCGAACATCATCATACATTTTCAAGTTCTATTCGTATGTCACAATGTCCAATGTGTCAGAAGTTGATATAGTGGGTGTTGAGTAATATATATTTTTAAAATTCCCTCTAACAACGTGCACACAGTGATTAGATATTTCACACAAATATCCTTAACCACAATGGATTACAACTGATGTAATGTTTTGGAAATCTTCAGCTTAATCCAAACTGTAGGCTACAGTAGGCCTACATTAATGATTTCTTAGATATTTTATCATAGTAACTGAAGAACTTCAAACACTGATTGAACTGAAAAGAAGCTGTAATCAATTAATTGATTACACCACTGCTTTCCTGAAGTTTCCTCTCCCTATTGTCACTTGGATCCACTGATTATCGAATTGTATGTGAATCCATGACCTACTGGGACTTCAATCATGATCAGAGTTGCTGCAAGCAATTAGGTTTGAATTCAAAATTGAATCTTCTGTTCAACTTACTGGTATCTCCATAGTTAGGTGCAGCCAAACTAGCTAGTTAGGTGAGCTCACTTGTTCTGAGACTCAATTTCTAAAGATTTGCTAGAAACTGCATTCCAATACCTCGAAATTATTGCTATCAAGAGTGTTGAATCTCACGCTAAGAACATCAGAGTAACTTTTCAATGTCGTGCTGATGAGTGGAGTGCTGACCTCAGGCGAAGTACAGGATTCATTTCTCTGTATGCTTCCCCATGGCTGCTTCTAGGAGTGTGCCTAAGATTAGAACTCGAACTCTCATTCCTGTTAAACACTCCGGATAAGCGATTTCCAGGTAGCAGATTCACGGATACGCAGCACTAACTGGATTAGAAATTATTTTAATTATATAATTCTCGAGAACGAGATCAAAGTGATTTGAGATTCACATGCTTATGGTGTTTATTTTCTTTTAGACTTCATCAGTCACGCGATAACTTTGCGTAGTGTTGGTTTTGTGTTCCGTTATTTTCTCCTGACAAAATGTGGAATACACGTTCCGTTCCATATTTTCAAATCTATCTTAAGAAAAAAATTGTGATAGAGAAAAACTTACTCGACCATTACCTTGCCTCATGCCACACCGTTTTATACAATTCCATCCCATTACAATGATTTTTAAATGCTCTCTTAGACTTAGTTCATCGTAAAGCAGTCAGTAACATAACATATAAGTGTACTTTATAGGGGTGTATTTGGGACCACATTTTTGATTACTAATAAACTATACATCTATCACGGACCAGCATGCAATGAAACTTTAATTGGCCAGTAATGCGTGAGTCGAAGTCACGATACGTGTAATCCTCATCTAGGAAATATTCGAATCTTGGAAAGACACTTGTAGACGGCATTCATAACAGTCATTGATAGTCTTGTAGAATGTTTGGAATGTTTCCACTGTTCACAGCATCATTAAATACAATTGTAGTTGGAGCATGTACATCGTAAAAGAAATAAGACAATTAATACATTCTCCTCAGCACTCAAATTTTATCTGTGCATTCGCTGGGGAGACACATAAAATCACAACAGTAACTCAGGGTTACGCGTAGGAACAAATTGTAATGGTCGATAGAAGTCATCACTACGATCTTAATGCTTGTTATTTCACACACACGTAAGATCATCAGCGCCAGATAAGAGTACTTTATGTTCGAGTTTTCTGGATTTATATGGGAAGTGAGCTCTACGTAATTGGAAATCGGCTGTATTCTGATCTTGAGCGCGTTTGGATCTTTATGGTTCCGGGTATGGGCTATCAATCGATTGACACCAAAAGTAGGTTGGAGGTGTATGCAGATACTCTAAATATCAACCAACTCAGCTCTTATTTGAAGTGATTCTATTCAAGGATTTGTACATTCTCGAGTCAAGTTTGACTTTTCTCGCCAACTCCCATTGAGAAAAATCTGTAGTTCTAAAAAATCATATTATGTGGGAATTTGGAAATTGATATGCTAAATTATATCAAAATTATAATTTCTTATGAAAAGTAGGGAAATCAGTCACTAATGTTTTGATTGGTGTAAAAGAAAAGAAGAAATTGTATTGACAAGTAATGTACAAGCAAAATTATATATTATTTTTAAGAGGAGGTAGATAGTGATAAAAAACATTATGGGAGAAATAGTAAAATTGCAATAAATGACTAGCCTGCTTAAGCCATTAGAAGAACTAATCAAAAATTAATACGATTACTATAACAAACCGGTTATAACAACATCAATGTCGTTATTTAGTAAGCTATCAGTTTGAAAAAGGTGAAATTTCTTCTCTATTCGGTCACCCACCATAATTCTAGTTAATGGCACAAGTCATGAACTATCAGGGTTATAAGTACGGTCAGGTTTCAGTTTTTTTAGGTAATGTAATGGGTGCAGTGTTTTCTCCATAAAACAGCTAACTGAGACCCTTTATGGCATGAATAAGAACAGTTCCTTCGTAATGTGCCAAGACCACCTATCATTTTCACTTTGAATGGACCACTTCACAGCTGAAACGACTGTCTTAGAAAAGCACATAACTTGTGTTATATTTACGACACACACAGCGTCACTCTTGGTGAACTGTGCTATATTACAATTGTATACTTGCTCGATATTGTATGTTAAACGTAACGGTCCATTGAAAATGAGAATTACCTATGACAGGCTCTAGTTTTTGTTTCATAAAATCAGTGCTCATGTGAGGCGCATATTCGCTGAGTATTCCAGGTCAAGCAAAGATAATCACGATCATACTGTTATTCTATTCGAGTGCATACTGTATGCATAAATGACTATTCAAATTTATCTGTTGAAACTCGCTGTCATTCATTTTTTTTAATTTTGTTCTTTAATTATCTATTTTTACAGTCTTCTGTTCACTTTTTCAGTAGATTCCATACTCTAGCAACTCCGTAATCTGGCTAATGACTTCCCCTATCACATTAACATAAGTTTCTTAATGCAATCTTTCTAGTGCTAGTTTAAGAGAGAATATCATTAATGTAGGTAGAATGGATGGGAATCGATAGAAAAAAACATCGATGTTTGGATATCGATGTTCTTTCCTCCTAAACATCGATGGGTAAAAAACATAGGTTGAAAACTTCTATGTTTATGATATTAAAGATTCATGACACTAAAGATTTTTCACCCCGAAGGGGGTGGAGGGGTTGTGTCTGGTCTTAATCCTCCAATCATAAAGTATCTTTCTCGATTCGCCACTGAACCGCTGCATTGTCTCTGATACTATTTTGTTTTTTGCACGATTTTAAAAATAATACTTGATTGATCAGAAAATATTTTCAAATGATTAAGAGTAGGTCAGTAAATGATTGAGTGAGTTGATCAACATCAAAATTTTCAGAGTTGAGACAACAAATATGACTCTCACTCCACTGCTACTCTGGTCTCTGGAGATTGTGCTAATTCCCGCTTATACTGGAACTTATGCCTAATTCAACTAAAATGAAAGAAGAAAAATGACATTTCAATGGCAGTTGATTTGAATTCAGTATAAAGAGATAAAAACAACCAAATTTAAAAACTAATATGAATTTTTTTTAATTTGGGAAAAACATCGAGAAAAATCGATGTTTGGGAGAAAAAATCGATGTTTTCAAATCGATGTATCGATACCCATCCCTAGTAGGTACAGTACCCAGCTCCCTGACATGGCATCGGTTCTTCAGATCCGATCCGATCTGCATCGATCTGAACTCATCTTGAGATGAAAATTGAAAATTGGAATGAGCTGATCATGAGGAAAGTTATCTCTGAAGTCGTTTTCTTGATTGATTTTTTATTTTATTTACTCAATTGATGAAGGATATCGATGGATTATTAGTTGAAACTGAAATACAGTGTAATAAATGTTTAAAGAATGACAAGAATAATAACTCTCTACTAGTGTAGACTAAATTGTAAGAGTGATTCAAAAATAAAGACAACGCTGTATTATTTATCAATTCCAATGACTATTATAAGAGGATTGCAAGTCCAATCCGTAGGACTGTCTGATTGATTTTCTAATCGTTAATAACACTCGTCGTCGAGTTATTCACTCCGCAGCCGTTGAAAAAGACAGCCGTTATGAACGATGATTAGTAAGTTGTATAATAACAATGACAAGTGCCACTGGAGGGTTGCCCTGGTAACGGGCGTCTCATTTCAACTCACCGAACCTGACGCCCGCGCGCCAAGGCAGGCAACCGAGCCGGGGGCGAACAGAAATGACCCGTTGCAATATAGAATAGATAAGTTCCAATAGAGAGCAAATAGAGCTTATGAATGGAAATGATTCTACAACTTACGTGACATGTGGCAAGGTACTAAAGAGGTGGCTGCTGTTCGCTACTCCACACATTCATGATACAGGCGCGAAAAGGACTAATATTCAAACAGGATCGGTTTATCGATTCGCTCATGTTGAGTGCCACTGTTGTTCTCTGTTAGACCATTGTTGGCCACTGCATGATAATACAGGTCTTGTACCACTAGCCGACAAGCACTGTACCACCTACTCCAGCCATGACCATTGTCTATGAAATGACCAGCTTACACCTTTCAAGTGAGTACTGATTTGAATTCAACGACGATACCCTTTTCAACATTATCTCTTCTTGCTGATAATCAGAAAATATGAACGCCTATTATCCAAATCACGCAGACCCAGTTGACTGTTACACACTATTCCATGACACATATGAATAAGTAACTGAATAAGTATAATGAAGGTATATCGTAGCATAACACGGTCTCTCCTACTTGTTCTTGAACTAGACAGATGAATAGCGGTGTCAGTATTGAGTGTTTGGCACTGTTCAAATGTTGAGAGCTATTCGAACCAGAATTGAAGTGCTATTACAGCGAGTTGAGAGTACTTCAACATCTGACCAAGAGCATTTCGATGACCACTTTATCAAGTATCATAATACCTTTTCATGTCAACTAAGGGAGTGATTATCAAATCTAGTATTTGGTGTGTTGAGAAGCCTTCATTTGATCAGTGGATGGGATTTTAGACAGTTTGAAACATACCACTTCATACCAGTAGTGGAATAGTTGATAAATACTCGTACTTGGATAAATATTGGTAAATAGTAGGTGAATTGGTGACTTCGGTGATTAGTGTTTTTATCCAGCTCTTCCAAAATGGTTGTTGAGTCCGTAATAATTTAATTCAGCAATTTCCGTTCGATTAAAAAACATTATAAATTTAGAATATGAGATTATATTGGAATGATCATCAATTAGCCCTATTTTGTTGTTCGATAGTTAGATATTATATTGCAATGACCAGCATTATTGAATAATCGTAAGCATAGTATCCTATCATGAGAATTGGTATTCTCTAGAGGGGGATCACCTCATTCATCCTCCTCTCCTCATATCTCCTCTCATAACATCGTTATGAAGCTTTATTTCCTCCGAGATTCGTGGGTGAGAGACTCTTGAGTGGCTGAGCAATAAATATGAGTTCATCCACATGACTGCACACAGTTTGCCGGGCGTCAGACACCGTATTCTGCCGAAAAGTAAGTAGCAGCTAGCCGATTCATGTGAAAAGTTTATGCAGCCATTAGCCAGTGGAAATTGTGAGGATAGGACAGCGGAGGGCACTCGACCCGTGTACTCAGCCGTTCATTAGGAACCTTACGAAATGCACGAAAACGCTCCATCACTGGCCAAGTAGGGTAAAGCACTCTTTTCTCCGTGAGAGAGCCGGGACCAATTTCAGTGCTGCGCTGCGCTGGCTCTCGTGAGAACACTGCTATGTTTTTCAGCTAATTACAAGTACCCATAAAATATTACGGGCTACCTTTGTGCGCACAAATCTCTGAACAATATACATTTTTATGCCACGCATATAAAAAGAAACGTCAGCTATTTCGGTGAATTTTCGAAGATGATAATAATTGCTGCAAATGCATGTTTGTAGTCTGGAACAAGGGTTGATGGGTTTTTACACAATCTCATCTTATCCAACAGATGGTTGTTATAACATTATCCACTCCGTAATAGACTATAAACAATTATTATTCTCTACTTGGAATAAATCCATTAAGATGTCTTTATTCACCAAAACTTGAATCATCAGTCTTCAAGTAGCGGTGAGTTATCTATATCAAGATAGTAGAGTAAGATATCTTATTTTAAGAAAATGGGCGTAATAATGAGCATGTTTCTTCATTTTTTAGACTTCAATAAAAACCTGGTGATAACAAGCATTAGAGAAAGCAATCGTCCTGACTATATCAATAGTAGATTCATCGTCAATTTGGAGTCTTTTAAATAAATTGCAAGAACACCCTTATATACAGTAGAACCCCGGTTAACCGTCACCCTCGGAACCGGGACTGTGACGGATGACCGAATAGACGGATAACAGAAATAACATGATTTTAAAAGAGGAACAAACAAAACTAAACAAAGTTCAAGGGAATAATACAAAATTATTTTAATAAGAAAAGAATGAAATATCAACTACGGTACAGTATATATGAACTGTACATTACTGTAAAAACTTACGTGATATATTAAAAAAATAAAAAGATTGAAAAAATTTTGTGTCAGGGGGTGGCGGTTAACAAAGACTGATGTTTAAAAGGCTGACGGTTAATCGAGTTTTTACTATAATTAATTTTTTATACTTTTATCTAGAAGAAATTCTTCTTGACCTCATACGATATGAGAAGACAAAATCTCATTCACAGCAGTGAAAATTGAGGCGAGGAAAATATAAGTAGCTAGATCAAATTATGTCATATTTCCAATATCAGATAAAATATCTGCCTGTTCTATTCAATAACCCATTCAAGGGTTGCTATTCTAGGAAAAAATGAGCATATAGAAGAAATTTACTTACGTTTTCTAGATTAGTTGGACACTAAGCTAGACTAACTGAATATAAAATATGTTCGCATTAGGACTGCTGAGTTCTCCGAATATTTTCCTTTAAATTTTTCTCCACTTTCCTTAGCTATAATGCTGAGCCATCAACTGAGCGATAATAATATATATTTTCAATTTCTCAGTTTGTTTTTCAGCTCTCTCCGAAAACAGTTTTCATACTTTTGACAGATGTAGAACACCCATGAGCAAGTTAAGTATAATCCATTTGAACGCAAAAAATCAAGTAGTAGGATGAAGTAAACTAACAATTACTACTCTCAATTGCACTACTTTCGTCAGTACTTTCAAGTAATAAAATCAAAGAAAATAACAGGTTCCTGATCATTTCACGTTAGGTCGATTGCCCATTACACATCGTGCTTATAACATCCCAGATGTATCAGGCTCAACTGTAGGCTACTTACAGTTAGCTAGCTGATAATCACGTATGATTTTGATCAACAGTTGTATCACAATTGGATAGTGAAGCCTGTAGAGCAATCATGAGAGACAACATAACAAATTGGATGACCGATTAATGGATTATCATTGGCTGTATTACCAAGTTATGGCAAGATGTTGGCGGCAGCGGTGTTATTGGAGCGTAGGACTATCAGAGCAGAGAGTGCTTTTGTTGCACGAAGCTGCGGAGGATATTCATTGGAACAAGTTATTGGAAGAAAGCGAACTGATACAGACGGGTAGGTTTCGACATGGGCCAGTTTATCGGATGGACGTTACCTATCCTCTAAGTTGCCGTGTTATGCAATGTAATCTTCAAGTAACAAGCACATTGCGATGAATCGAGAAGAGTGGGACTAGCAAGCTCGATATGAATTTTCTTTTCACGCTTACTGGTGAATTTTTCTTTCCTTCGTAGAGCAACAAGGTGTTTAAGTTTTATCAGAGATATTATTTTACAGCAATTCAATCCTGAACAGCTTTCTAAAGCATTTCTACAACAGAGAGGACTCTACAGTAGTTGATGAGTCATATCGCATTAGCACATTTGAGTTTATTTGCTGTTTTGAGGGCTGGTTAATACAAAAAAAAGTCATGAGCTCTGTAAAGAAATAGTATATAACATTGTAAAAACTTGTTAATTATAATTTTGATTTACGTCATTCTCAAATGAATACAATACAATACAATGAACTCGTCTCTCCAACATTTCCGTCTTTCGTAAGAGACGTTAAGTCACCGTTCCCGTCTTCCTGAAAAGCAGTAGTCTTTCGTCACCACCACTCTCACCACCCAAGCACAAGCCTGAAGCTTATGCGGGCATCACCCTGGAAAAAAACAAATTTTATATTATCATACATTCTCATGAACATTTGACATAAAATTTACAATTTTTAGATTGGTTACTCAGCTTAGGCTAGGCGCACACCGGTAAGTCAAGACAAGACAAGACGAGATTAGTCACAGTACTTCACATACTTGCTTATGAAGCAACACACACCGATTAGTCATTGCATCAGTGTGTGCTGCTTCATAAGCATCTTTGTGAATTACTGTGACTAAACGTGACTAATCTTGTCTTGTTTTTCCTTGACTAACCGGTGTACCCCCAGCCTTAGTCTTATCACTAAACTAATTCTACTTACACTATTCTTAGTGTTCAATCTACATTTACTTATTACTTATTTTCTGCATCATACTCACTCGCCTTCATGCCAAAAGTATATTGTATTCAATATATACAAAAGTATAAGTATTCAATATATTGAATGATAAATTAGCCTACTTATTTATTGTATGTATTCTCTAATAATACCACTAAAAATTCTGAACAGAAATCCTTGAGTATTATGTCTAGGAGATATTCTCCTGCAATATATTGAATACTTATACTTTTGTATATATTGAATACAATATACTTTTGGCATGAAGGCGAGTGAGTATGATGCAGAAAATAAGTAATAAGTAAATGTAGATTGAACACGTTACTTCAGAACGCACTTTGTTGTCCGAATGTGTCACAACTATTGCTGCGCCTGGTTATGTAAAATTGAAATGAGAAAGGAGCAAGAGGAGTGATTGTTGAATTTAGGCAGATAATCTGGGCGTGTACACCACTAAAAAATAATGTTGCGACGCCAACCTGCACCCCAAGCGACTTGCATTCGTTTAGATTTTTCGGCGCACATTATGATAGAGAAACTCCTGGCTGGTGCGTTACTTTTTTCAACACATCATAACTAAACGCCAGCGTATATTATGTTTTCGGGTCTGTCTCGTCAGTAAACGGCAGAAAGCACGATTACATGTCGGCCGCTTAAAATTTGTCTGACACGCGAAATTGCCTTGTTGTGTTGGCCGCCTGAACTAGAAATTTTATCGGAAGAAATGTTTTGCAACCTGCCAGCGAAAATGTCCGTTCTGTTCAACACTGAATGAAGGGCTAGCCACAGTGAGAAGAAGGGTACAACACAAGTCAGCCATTGACCTACAAATCCGCCTTGATAACTGTTATTTTCTATGAATGTAATATTGTACAAAATATGAATACAAAATGTGATAATATATTGGTTCAAACTTTGAGATCCATTGCACAGCCTATGTTGATTAAATAGTAAGAAAATGTTCGACTTGACATTTGTATATTCTCATACAAATGAAAAATATAGAACCAATATTTTTCTATGATAAATAACATTAGTTTAAAACTTTCCCAATCTGAATATTTGAGAACTATCAATAATTTGAAAAATACTGGAATACAGTATTCAGAAACTTATTTTTTATTTCTTAAAGGTTCTGCACTTGATCTTCATAAGAGGGGAGTCAGAAACAGAAATTGATATAGTTTATCACCATCTCTGAGTTCTACTACCATAAAATTTCATATAAATGAAAAGTATGAAATCGATATTTTTTATAAGAAATAGCATTAGTTTAAAAATTTCCTACTATTGATATTTGAGAACTATCAATAATTTGAAAAATACTGGAACACAGTGTTGAGAAGTGTTGACAGTGTTGTTGAAACTTATTTCTTATTTCTCAAATGTTCTACAGTTGATATTCATAAGAGTGGAGTCTGAATCAGAAATTAATATCGTTTATCACACTCTCTTGACTTCTACTGCCAACAAATTATTCAAGTATTCATGATAATTCAACTCGAAATAAACATCTGTCGTAATATTGTGGATAATATTACTAGACAAAAACCATGAAAAGCTCGGGCTCGGGAAGATAATGTATGTAAACCTCATAGCTGTTGAAACTCTTTAGTTATGATGCAATTATAGAATATTTCATAATATAGAATATTACCATGGAAAAAATAGATTATTATTCGAGAGGTGCGGGACATACTAGGAAACAACGCTCATGAAACAACCCCAAAACATGCTTGGCCAAATCTGTTACTATCCTTGAAAACCTCAAAAAATTGTTTTTGTTGAGTCCTAGAAGCATTCAGATTCAGCTTCTCAATAGCAGAATAATATTCAGATTATTAAAATCTTGACGATTATAACAAACTTAAATTTTTACATCTCAGCTGGATTCAATTGTCACATGAACATACTAGTCATTTCATTTGATCCTTAGACAAGTTTTAGGTTCCTGCATTCTATTCGCGGAAGTTTTTTTCCTTAGCAACGTGAGAAGGTCTTACAGTGACAAGCGTACAGAATTTGTCCAGAGCGCCGACATTTTTAATAAACATAGAAATTTTATATGCCTACTACGTGTTTTGTCTATAAAGGTTGTAAGGCAAATATTATTTTGCGTTGCCTCAAATCATTAACACAAGGCTCGGCATCAAATTACGCCACGGATTAATAACAGTAAATAATATTCTATACGTTTATAGAGTGACATTTCCAAGTGTAATGTATGTTATATTGTTAAGTATATGGCGCAAATGTCGTTTACAGTACAAATAAAAACTACATTTTATTCTATGTCCTGTTCAAGTACTTTGAGCTTAGTGATAGGCCTACACAACGTGATATCTCCGGGACACAGGGTGAACAACCACAGTAGGTACGCACTATCTTAAGTTGTAGAATTAGTAACATCTAACTTACAGTTGAAAATTTTATTTCTGCTATCCAAATGGTTCTTTGTCTTTGTTTCGACTGCTGGTCTCAGCAAATAGATGATACTGAATATTATATTGCAATAGAGTTATATTTTGGAAGAGCCGAGTTTCCTTACAGACGTATCCTCAATCATAAAATGTGATTCTATTATATTAAAATAACTTATTCCTTAACATAGTAATAAAACGATGATGATGTTAAAACTTCGAACTCCAATCGTTAACAGAACTTATGGAGAACAAAAATGTTTGAAGAAATCCTGAAAATGTTTCAAACTGTTCTGAAGATGGATTCTTTAAATAGGTACTGATAATTATTTATTTATTTATTCAGTAGTGTGCAGATACTTGATGGAAAGGAGGAAGTTCCAACACCCAGAACTGTCCCCTTTCCAATTAAAAAACTATCCAAATCCAGGTTATGTCGCATACTTTTCACAGTCACCAATTATTATCTATCCTCGCAAAATTATTGATATTGAGTATCCTTCTCAATCAATATTTCTAAAGATGAAAGTCAATGAGATACATGTTGGAATGATTAGAAATTTGATCTCAAATATATTATTACTAGTCTACGTTTATACAGTTCCTGCTATCTATGCTCTTTTTGCAAATCTGTATAATTATTATCTGATAGAGACCTTCTAAGCATGTGTATCAGCAACCAACTATCTGAAACACCTTCATTCTATATAATATTCAATAGCTATTTAATTATTTAAACTCTAACTTCTAAGGAAAAAGTCTATTTTTTCAATATAAAAAATAAAATTGGTATACTGGCGGACCCTGAATTCTGTACCATTGGAATTACCTTCTTTGAGATTTTCTAATCTGTTTTCTATGGTTGTATTAACAAGTTTTTCTAGGTTCGAGCTAGGTAAAGGTTGTTACTGTTGTTTCTCTAACTATATTTCTATGATTTGTGTTCGTATGAATGGATAAATAAAATAATGAATCAATAGATGTTCATTCTACATAAGATGAAAAATGAATTTATTAGAATGAAAATAACAGTTCCATAACAATTTACAATGAGGTGGAGGAGAGAAAGTTATGATACTGGATTCTGGGTAACACTTTCCTTGTCATTTTTAAATGCGAGTTTGTATATTAGCTGTTCATCCCTGATATTCTCCAAAATTAGAGTTGTTATGCAAAATCAAGAGCCAGTTGCTATGACCTCTTTACCCTACACTTGGAATTCTTGACAACTTGACGCTTATGTGGAAGATTCAAGATTCAACTTGCGAAAACTTGGCACATACAATAAATTATTATGGTACGGCTTACATAGAAAGAAACATGGAATCCCTCAGCTCTCGTCTCGTATAATGAAGCAGTTTATTTCCAAATATTTTTAATGCAGCATAAAAACTGGATTTGTTACAATCAGAATGTCCCCACAAAGGTTTATCGTTCAGCTGTTGATTAGTTTCAGGTTCTTCGAAAGTGTTTTTGAATTCCACCAACAAGTCATCATCACCGTCATCATAACAGACACATGCTGATCCTCAATGAGCTCTCATGTCGACCAAAGCTGTGAATTTATTGAATTGAGTAAGAAAGAGTATCCGAAAGATGAATCTATTCTCATCCACTTCAATCATTATTATACTGTGCTATCACAAAATCATAGTCATTGTAATGACTGGACTAATCCAAAAAATTGTCAGTGTGTGTTATAATTCAATAAGATAATGCATGCTTGAGTTTATGAGCATGCATCAATGTAACAAAAACTTTGGGTGGGTTAGGGTAAGATTTTGCAAAGGCATCATCTTTCATCGAGTGTCTGTATAGAACAATAGAGTAAAGAATCACGTAGATTGAAAGATACAATTTTTCCAATGATTCAATAAATAATTAAGAAATCTATAATCATAGTAAAAGAAAGATCATCAATTAATATAGGTGATTGGAATATTATTAGATGGATATTATCAGAGTATTTACATCTGATGTGATATTGAAAACAAGATCATACAGAATTAGAATTGAGTTCTTATAAGACTTTTGGGATTGGGAAAATCAAATTACATCATAATTCATCAACTAGAATAGTTTCTAATAGAATTCTCGTGACCTCTTCATATAGGATCATCCTATGATGGTCAAAAAAACAGACAGACAGTTTCAGAACTAGGCCAAATACTATAATATGAACTAGGCCTCTAGAAATATTTAAAATTCCAGTTGCAGAAGGGAAGGTTTGAATATAATAGTTTCCTCCACAGAAACAAAAGCAGTGAGGATTAAATTCTTTGCAGAACTTTAGGATGACGATCATAGACTAAAGTTGTATGGTCATAGACTTTTGTTTAATGATTGAGTCGTCACGATTGATGATGCCAATCACGAAGAAGAAACGTCTTTAATCGAAGCAACTGAGATTTTCTCGGAGCAGATGGCTTTCAGCAATCCATCAGTGAATTAGTTCAATTAGTAGGCCTGCCTCCACCAATGAAGCATGACACCACCTTTTAAGGCTAAAGATGAAACACGATACATGTGAATATCTGCTAATTGTTCTCTCATCAATCAACTTCGAAATGACCGATAAATCTCTAGTTAATTTGAGACAGGCAGTTCTGAACGGGACAGAAAAATGCCATACCATAGGTTAGATGAGTTTATATCGAATGATTCCACTTTTCTGGTCAATTATCAGAATGTCAATAATTATTTTATTGTTGTTGAGATTGGATCTGTCCGATTTATCCCAGAGTTGAGATTGGATCTGTCCGATTTATCCCAGAGTTGAGATTGGATCTATCCGATTTATCCCAGAGAGATTGTTCATCATGAAAGAATTTTCGAAAACTATCCATAAAAATGCTGAACTGATGGAATAACCGAGAAAGTTTTTCCAGACATTTTCAATATCTCGTTTAGGCAATATTCGTTTAGTTAGGCGGATGGCGAATAGATGTTGTTTTGCTTGATATATACTAACAGTATATACAGAAATTCAGTTGAGTGGGAGTTGTTTGCAGTCCGCCTAATTGAATGGATGTACCTAGACTATATATAATGTTATATAGTGATATAATATCGGGGTACCGAGCTCTGCTCGGGGGTAGGCCTACAAAGGCACAGGAATGGAAATTTTAAAGGAAAAAAGGAATGAAATTGAACAATTTTTAAGTACAACCATTAGTCTTATGCACTGAATGATCATTGCACTTTAAAAAAATTAATCACAGCTTTCGAATATTATGTGAATAATCGAGTTTGAATGCATATCATTTGAAAAATCGCACTTGTGGTAAAACTTTGCTTCGTAGAAATGATGATAATTATGGGTTGATATAGCAGGATTCTTTTAACTTGTCAGAAAACAGCTGATTTAACGTCAGTAAACGAGCGTACATCAATCAGCTGTTTTCTGACAATTTAAAATATTCCTGCTACAACAATTTTTAGCTCAGCTGTTTTGATGAACTCTTGACGATTTTTCTCAAATAAATAAAAACAGATCACACGGCTAACTTCATGCCTCAAATTTAAAAATAACAATACAGAACAATATGGAATATCTTCAAAATTTCTAATTCTTTTTAATTTTCTATGGATAAATAGAAATCAAAAATGAAAAGGGGAATAGGAGCAGCTTATATATGTTTCGATATTTTTCCCAATTCTAGTAATGGAACCGCTGGGTTAACCAAGAAAGTTAGTGTAGTTGTGTAT
The DNA here is from genome assembly GCA_017141395.1 of Laodelphax striatellus. Taxonomy (NCBI): domain Eukaryota; kingdom Metazoa; phylum Arthropoda; class Insecta; order Hemiptera; family Delphacidae; genus Laodelphax; species Laodelphax striatellus. The sequence goes on along the minus strand of CM029531.1, from coordinate 31,973,811 downwards.
TTCACGAGTGATCATGTGATTGAAATGCACTGTCTCAGCAGCTGAAATAATCTTGTCTCACTCCCACAATCACCGCTCTCACTCTTTCTCATCATTCACAGCCGACAGAAATTTGTTTTGCTGTCAGCTGATTCCTAAAGGATCGATTTTTCCTTTTAAGGTCCTTTAGCGAGTTATCCCAGGATGAGACCCGGCGCAAACTAATTTTTGTATCACAAACCTCCTATATTCCAAATTTCGTCAAAATCGTTAGAGCCGTTTTCGAGATCCGTTGGACATACATAAATAAATACATACATAAATATACATAAATACATACATAAATATAAACATACAGAAATTGCTCGCTTAATATAATAGGATTTTATATTTATATATATATATATATATATATATATATAATCATCCCATTAGTGAGCTCGAAATTAAATTTATTTGTACATTATAATTTCATTTAATAAGCTCACTTAACTTATCTTTTGTACTTTAATGAATTCCGTAATTACTTTTATTCTAAATGACGTAAATTGAGATAACTACAGTATCTTTATCTAGAATTTAAGCTGACTCTATCTAGTGGAACGGTCGTTCCACCACCCGTCCCCCCCGTGATACGAATGAAAGACCGGGACCACTATATATTCTGTAACGAACTTCCCTTTGATGTTCGCATGCCGCCATCTCAATTTACGCGGAAGGTAGTGAAAATTTTAAAATGTTGTAATGACATTATTTTCTTAGATTTTTGAGCGCTTTCATTTAAGATCAGAACGAACTTTCTATGATATAAATTCGCGAAGATACTATATGCGGGTATTTTGTCATTTTACTAATTTTGGGATTTTTCAATTTTTTTCAACTTTGAGCACTTGATGTGAAAAATCTGTAATGAGTTGAGATTTCGGACTACCAAAAGCGATTGAAGACATGTTTAAACTATTTACATTTGAAATTTCAAATCATTTAATGCCCGATTAAGCTCTGTAGCTCTGTCCGAATAAAACTTTAAGTTGCAATTTGAAGTTAGAATTTGAAGCTTTTTATCGAATGTAAACAGGGCCACCCAGGAACAAGGCCTAGACACTCGAAATGTGACGTCACGGCTAAGTGGCCTACCACTCCACTATACTGTTCATAAACAGCCACTGATCACAACCAAGTTTGAATATTTAAATTTTTATTATTTAAAAATAAATAAATAGACCTACTTACCCACCAAAAGGTAATTGTGCAGTTGAAATAAACTCGAGACGAGAAAAACCAAACACGAATTCCAATTTTAATGGAGGGATGAGTTGTAAACATCAGTTGTTATGGACAGGATGTGATGACGTCAGCTGCACGTTTAAATTCAGTGTCTAGCTAGACCATGTTCCTAGGTGGCCCTGATGTAAATGTCGCGATCCTAGCGGTTAAAAACTAAAAGTGATTCATACTGTTGCCACCGCCAAATTCGACCTTTTCAATAATAGCCCAGTAAAATTGTCATCAATTAATAGGGTCTACCTTGTATGGAATGTGATAGTCGGTTTCTTTTTTAGTAATGTTTATGGTAGTCCTGGGATGCTAAATCCAAGTTTTAGACCTAGGCAAACTACCGGATCATCTCCAAAAATCGTACAAAATGGCGGAATTTTGCACTTTTTTTATGTTTGCCTAATTTTCACCCTGAAGAATCTGTTTTTCATACAGGACATCGTATATTTCTTAAAGTATATCAAATTACCTTCAATTTGAGACCAAATTTATCATTGTAGGCCCAACCGTTTGCGAGATACAGCTCTTCAAAGTTCATAAAATTAACGAGAATTTACCTTTTATTTCAATTTTTCGCAATTTTGACCCTGAAGAATCACTTTTTCATATAGGACATCCAACATAGGGTTGAATGTAAATTCAAATACCTACATTTTGATACCTAATCGGTTATTGTAGGCCCAACCGTTTGCGGGATACAGCTCTTGCAAACTTGCAAAGTTCATCAAATTATTGTAATTTTTCACTTGTTTTTACATTTGGTCAATTTTGACTGTGAAGCATCACTTTTTCGAATGTGACTTTCAGCAAAGTTTTGAAAGATAATTTGAGAATCTACAATTTGAGACCAAATAGATTATTGTAGACCCAATAGTTTGCGAGATGTAGGCCTTCAAAGTTTATCAAATTGTTGAATTTTTCCACTTTTTCTACATTTCTTCAATTATGACGTCTGAAGAATCATTTTTTCATAAAGAACATTCAACATAATTTTGAAAGCTGATTCAATAACCTACAATTTGAGACTAAATTTGTTATTGTAGGCTCAACCGTTTGCAAAGTACAGCTCTTCAAAGTTCCTTGAATTATCGTAATTTTTCACTTGTTTTTACATTTGGTCAATTTTGACCGTGAAGTAACACTTTTTCATATAGAACATCCAACATATTTCTCAAAGTATATTAAACATATTTAGTATATCACCTACAATTTGAGACTGAATTGGTCATTGTGGGCCTAATAGTTTGCAAGATATAGGCCTTCAAGTAGATTAGTGGAAGTCTACTCACATTTAAAATTTCAAATCATTCAATGTCCGATTAAGCTCTGTAGCTCTGTCCAAATAATAATTAAAGTTGCAATATTTGGAATTTGAAGTTTTATCAAATGTAAATGTCGCGATCCTAGTGGTTAAAAATTGAAAGCTTGGCAACATTCGACATTTTCAATAAGCAGCATAACCAGCATTTTTGAAAATAACAGATTAGGTTATGTTTACATTTATCTGGGCCAGGCGGAGGCCGTGTGAGAAATAGTGAGAAAGAGATAGAAGTGAGAGGGTATGAAGGTGTTTACGTTCTTTATTTTATTTGTAGATTGATAAAGTAATAGGTAATGTTGAACTGTCTCACATTATATCATACAAAATCAAGTGAAACCAAATAATCAGACTATTTTTTGCATACTCCGCCAGAGACAGTGTTTGACAATAGGTACACTGTGTTATCTTCACTTCAGTTCATTTCATTTGTAGATCAACGAAATAGAGTTTTTCTGCACTTAAGTAGTGTTGCAGTAAATACACATTATTTCATTTAATAAGTGGTCATATGATCTATTAAAGTGGGTTAAAATTCACGGAGAAAATCGAATATTCCAATGAAAATATTTTTTGAAACATTATCATTAAAAGGGAAAATTTGAGAATTTTGTTCCTGGAATGTATAATAATGGTGTTAGGCAAATTTTTACAAGGATTTCATTTTTCAATTACAAAATATTTTTTTCATCAAAAGTGGTCATGTGACCTATCGTAATGGGTCAAAATTTCAATCTAAATTCAAAATCTCAATCTTATTTAACAAACTTTGTGGATAACTGCTTATACATGAATTAATGTTGCTACAATGATATGTCGTTAAAGTCTGGATAGTAAATGATAAGGTGTGATGCAACAGACACAGTCACAACGTCTTGTTTGTTCATTCAGTATTAACCATAACTGGCTCAATTATAGCTAGAATAATTTTGTAGCACCCAAATAGTGAGGATAAAATATCTTTTAATTAATAACATAGCATTTCACTTTTAAAAAAAAATTAACCCTCTCCCCATCCATTGTGTTTGCAGTGTTTTACCTCTATAAAAAGAAGGTGATTAAGAAAAAAAACTGATATCCTCTCCAAAAAATTCTCCAAAAAAGAATTCGTCACCCGTCCCCTACCCCCGACCCTATTGAAAACGCTGGTGTGAAAACTAAAATTTGTGTACCAAAGAAAAAATCCAAAAAATTTTTATAAGTTTTCAGTAAGAAAATGTTTTGATATAGCCAAAATGAGAAATCCGTCTCCCTCTGCGATATACATTTATACATACAATATAATAATTATGTGTAGCCAACACAAACAAAAATGAAAACTCTGTTCTGGAAGCCATTGACATAGAAGAAAAAATTTGGAAGAAATTTTGGGGAAGGGCAAGGGCGCTAAATCTCACCCACTTAAAATCACGAATTAGAAATATGCTAAACTTTCAGGAATCATACTCTCAGTGTTTGAGCTAACAAGTTTTTATGAATTTTCTAAATTATTGAGCGCCCTCGCCCTCCCCCAAAATATCTTCCACATTCTTTTTTTTCTATGTCAATGGCTTCCAGAACAGAGTTTTCATTTTTGTTTGGGTTGGCTACACATAATTATTATATTGTATGTATAAATGTATATCGCAGAGGGAGACGGGTTTCTCATTTTGGCTATATCAAAACATTTTCTTACTGAAAGCTTATAAATTTTTTTTTATTTTTTCTTTGGTACACAAATTTTAGTTTTCACACCAGCGTTTTCAATAGGGTCGGGGGTAGGGGACGGGTGACGAATTCTTTTTTGGAGAATTTTTTGGAGAGGATGTTGTATTCTACATGAATAAAGTGAATAATCTAATCTAATCTAATCTAATCTCGCTCTCTCTCTCTTTACAAGAATAAATCTGAAAAATGTTATCTCTGTGTCAACATATTATTATATTTTCAAAATTGTATGCTGCGTTATTCAAAACTGATATTGAGGATTAACTACCTATTTCATCCTTGCAGAAAGTATGAAATCTCAAAGGATCTACTTCAAAATTGGTTACAGTAGATCAGCCATGGAATCACATATTCTATATTCTATATTTGTGTTCCTTTTTCACACACTACTGTCATGTTAGACTCTCCAAAGTACTAGTTGGAGACAAAAATAATCATTCCTGATGAAGTAAAATGAACTAATTGGGCAACTGACAAATAAAAGGTTAGACAAGAGAAGAAAGAGGAAAAGTGAGAAAAGTAAGAGGTTGGAGGTTCTGGAGAACGTGATGAAGGACAGAAATGAAGGAATAGAGGAGTAGAGAAAAATGAGAGGATTGAAAAATTTCAAAAACTTCATCAATGCTATAAGGCAATTGTTGGAATATCAATAATATTATTCCATCAAAAAAGGCAGTCAATGAAATAAGAGAATTATTATTGAAATTTTAATTACTATGATCGAGAGTTTTTGCGAATTATCAAAGTGGCTTTTAAAGCAGGTTTTGTCTTGTTTGATTTTTGATAGCGGGGAGTAGCACAGTAGCCAGCGATTAGCCAACAAATTGAAAGTAGGGACGGGAGCATCTCGCTATTGCGAAGTAGGCGCTCGCTAGTCAGGTTACACAAGCAAAGCGGATGATTATCGACGTTCGGACGACATATTAAGATGGCAGTGTTGCCTCCTCAACTCGACCTCCGCAACATAAAATTCGAGTTTTGCTCCTCTTGTAACAGTTTGTTTCGCTTCGTTTGTCAACGAATAATGTTCAGTCTGGCACTGTGCTGCTTACCAAATGAAGCTCAAGGCAGCTGGAATTGTTCCAGGCTTATATTACAATATTATTCTACCAGCATCCCATCAATGTTTTGTATGTGGTCAAATTATTAAAATTGTTATGGTGGAAACATAAAAAGAAATTTTTCTATTATGTATAGAAAAAATGTAAATTATCTTAATTATAATGTATTTATGATCTTATGACCTGTAATATCATTGTGATGCACTCGTCATAATTTAGTATGGAACCCAATGCCAAACAAACTTACAATGGATCCAGTAGGATTGATGTTTCAAACACAGTAGCACAGGATGTACTAAACAATCATAAAAACAATAAATATCTCTGTTGCGATTTTTCCAATGAATGAGAGCTGAAAATATTGTCTTTTTCTTCTAGATCAGTTTTTGGTTTTGTGAGAAACAAATAAAAAATGACTAAATATATCTTAGAGGAAGCAATATTTACGATCTAGCAATAGTAAGGACTGTGTTAGGAGGCACAGTGAAGAAATACGGTCGAAAAGTTTTCAATGAGCCAAATTCTTCAAGAATCATTGAATTGAAAAATGTATTGATCATAATTTATCTAATTCATCGATTTGGATTTATTCTTCCCTCTCGATTCATCACGATTTTCAAACATTGATTGTTCTTGAACCTTTCTATAAATTCATGAACAGATTATTGTAGTGATTTCCAATACAAATCTAAGTGATTACTGATTAGATAAATGGATTAGATTTCGCGTTTGTTTTCAGATTCCTCTTGGACACCACTCTTCTGAAAAGAGAACTTCATGTCAACTACTCAGTGAAAGTTAATATGCTGCTGACGCTAATAAACGAAACAAACGCATTAACAGGTAACAAGGACAATCGACGATCTGTAACCCGAAATGCAACAGTTAGTTGTCAACTCGCGTCGGTGAGGCGTGAGCGAGAGATGTGTGACGTCACAGACGGGCTAACTATGACGAATATGTGGGAGTTGTTAACAACGCTTTTCGCCGCTGGCTTGATCCGAAGCATGCGATGTGAATAATAGCTGTTCTGAAATAATATCAATGACGACACGTGTATCATCAATGCGCGCTGGCGCGATAGCAATGACGCAGTTCGCAAACACTCTCCCTAATTTCTCCCCAACTTTCTCCCTGCCATCACTTTCCCTCAGGCAGTATTGCGCATGCTCTTTCCCTAGGAAAAGCGGACGGCTTCCCAGTCGCTTCTCACTTCGCCTACTAGCAGTATGCATTTTATTTCTGTAGCTGACAATAGAGTGACGTCAGACTTTGACGAATTAATTGAATGTAACCTGAGAAAGCTGTCAAAAGATATCCACTTTTGAAGGAAAAACGACAGTACAGGGAAAAGAAATTGATACTTACAAGGGGGTACCGTGAAAGACTGGAAGCAGCTAATAAAATGTTTAAAATGAGTGAACGAATGGGATAGCGACATGAAACTGATATCAGATATTAAATGGTGAAGACTTAGAATATCTAAATACTATTTAGATTAGTGGATAGAATATCTAAATACTATTTAGATTAGTGGAAAATAGTAATAAATAGTGGTTTCACTGTCTGAAATGTCAGTGAAAAGAGAAAACCGAAAGAAGAGTCTTCCTGTTTCATTATGGAGAAATGAGGGTATAACTACATCTATTCAAACAGTAGGATAGAGAGATAGAACTTGTGTGCTCACTAGTCTGTTCCTTCCTTACTATTTTGGAAGCATGTTTATATATTAATATATCTGGAGATCCAGTAGCTTATTCCTCAACTTCTTCACTCTCTGCTCAAAACAGAGTGAATCAACGAGTGTGATTTGAGTTAATATTACTTAGAACGGAATTCTACATCCCAGAGCGATGGGAGAATATCGAGAGAAAACATTCCTATCTCTCTATAGATTGTTCGCATACAATAAGATTATTTATTCTTCTTAGTAATAAATGTACTTTTTATTCAGTACAATGAATAAAATATTCTGAATATACTGGATTCCCATGAGGGGTAAATATAAACTTTCAAACTAATTACATTCAAAATATTTTTTATTATTATCAATTCATGATATACATGAATTCATTCCATTAAATTCCATACATGAATTGGGAGTCCAATCTCACTATACGTGGAATCTACGACTCAAGATTGACTAGTAGAAACCAATCTGAAAAAAACATACAATTCAATTAATTCTTTCATTTTTGGGCCCATAATCCGTTGATTGAAATATGTCTCTTGATGATGTGTTCATGTTGAGTTCATGTTTTGCTATGTACTGTAATGATGTTACCACAATTAAATTTCAATGAATCAATAATCCGTTGATTGAAATATGTCTCTTGATTGATGTGCGTCATGACTCTAGTTCCTTTGCAGTCAAATGCTGATTATTCCAGAATGATTTATACCACGTTCCATTTATTTCCCAGAATGATGTTTGAGAGCATTCATTCAAGTTATATTAGCAGATGAAGGAGTACTGTGGTTTCCAATAATTATCACTAATTGGATTAAGAACTCTGAACTTCCTTGACTCACTTATCATGTCAACTTATCCAATCGTATACACCAACTTATTTTAATTAGCTGATTGCCAAGTACCTCCTACTCTCACCGCATCCACCCACTCTACGGAAGTGATGTTCGCTCTGTGGTTCTGTATCAATATAATTATTTTCCTTATTAATTTTTTAATTCTTCCGCCACAGTATATCTATCCAATAGTAGGCCTACACCATACTTACTATAAGGGGAACATGAAAAATGCAATGGGAAGCCAGACGAAGGAGAACAAGAGCTAGCTGTTGAAAACCTGGCGAAATCAAGACAGTGTTAAAGATTCTCTTCCATTCACAGATTTTAAGATGTATCATTGCCTGGATCTGTTAGGAGTAGGTAGAATTCGACAAAAGATAGGAGATATTGAAGAAATATATCTAAGACAAAGACCATAGAAATCTGAAAATTAGACCGTTTGAAAAAATATTGATTCCCTTGGATATGGAAATGGAAAATTAAATTTTTGTTCTCTCATCCGATTCTTAAGTCGCTATCAATTTTTAAGGATATCAATTTGAAGTCCAAAACTTATTTGGCATTTATTAATATTCTCCATTAAACAGGTCAATCACCTGATTTATAGTTGTCGAGCCTCCAGAGGGGAAATTTAAATTGAGGTCAATGCTCTAACTACATTTAACATAAAACGAGTGTCAATATAACGCATATACAGTATATTACAGTCGAAATTACATATTGAACTTTTTTTATCCAAGTTGTGAATTTTTTCAGCAAAGTTATGTTTGTCCATTTCCATTTCTTGGCATATTTCTCATACAGTTGGAAAAACAAACTTCGCAACCAGTGTATTTTTCAACTCACATTCCATCAGCCAGAATGTATTCTTGTAAACAATGATGTCATGCGCTTGTGACCTATTTCCAATGTCGTCTTGTACTGAATGGACAGAAGAATAGTCTTGGTGAGCTTGAGACAGGCAACGTCAGGTCTAATTTATTGGCTTGGCTACGGCAACGGAATTAGTGAGCCGTGTCGGGGAGACGGGGGGTGGGGGGCAGCGATCACACGTTGCGGCGGACGGGCGAGCACTGATCGCCGGCCGCTGCGGTTGACGCACCGCAGTCATGTGAACGGTAACCTTGCGAAAAGTAAATAAACACAGTTCAGACAATAGCCATCGTTTTCCCGTTGAAGTTACGGCTAGCCGAGTCACCGTATTTTTATTGTTCGATTCCGAGACAATTCCATTAGGATTAGACATTGAACCAGATACAGAATCAGTGACTTGGTTTTTTCACTTTTCAGTGCACGCTTCGCGGCAAAGCCCATTTGGCTGTTGTTTAGTTGTCAACGTTGTCGTTCCCCCTTCCGTGTGTTGTTCTTTCAACCTCGCCTTATATTATTCAATCTGTCGCTAGAACGTAGGTGTGTCATGTTTTGATGACACATACACATTTATTTACATTCAAAATGGTAATACACAAAACCATCTACTTGTAAATTAGTCTACTGGATTATTCAAAGTATATCCAGTGGAACTATCCCGTGTTGATTGGATTTTGTTCATTGAAACAAAGTTATTCTCGACCTTGAATAGGTTGAGTTACATAATTCGAACTGAAACAATTGAATTCCTATTTTTATAGGCTCTACTACTTGTGACTGAGGGTTGTCAGTCTGTGACCTGCGAGAGCCAATTCAATAAAGAATGACACCTTATCAGCAATCATCGTTCAATATGATTCTTATAATTATGAGGAATTGGAGCCTTATTCATTCCTAACTCAGTATATTATCTCTCAAGATTCAGCTTCACTCAGATTCCTTGCATCCAATAATATACGAGGATGTCTCTTACCAATTCATGACTCATGTCATCATTTCGAATTATGTCATGTCTCATAGACTCGTTCTGTTGTATAATGTAACTTGAATTTAATAATGTTCAAGTTACATTGAGTAACGTTTTTAGAAATTAGTTGGGTTTATTGGCGAACGAATCTTTATGAATCATTCGGTTTTATGATCATTACAACCCATACGATCAAAGTAAATTAATTGGTGGGGTAGACCTACATTTCCATGAAATTTACAACGTTTTAATGTGAAAGTGTATTCTTCAAAAATGACTCAACGTTTTTTCTGTATGAACTCGAAATAACATTAATTTCTAAGTTCAATTCAAATTGGACATGGAATTAATCATCAGAGTTTTACAAGCATAATTAAAAATACGAAGCGAATGAGTAATCGGAAAAAGAGTTATAGAAAGAGAGAAATAATAAAAAATCATATTTTCATTAGGAGTTGAAGAATCAAATAATGTGATTCAGAAAAAGAATATGTTATGAGGTTCATTCAAAAGAACTGTCAAATATGGACTGTTTTTAATTCTAAGAATACATCTTCAATCTTCTCACTAATCTTGACTTTTCCAAACATGACAATCCAACCTACAAAGGAAAGGCGCCTTGAAACTAGCAAACACGGCGCGTAGGAGACTGTGAGAAGACATGAGCGCTACCTATTTGAGAAGAACTATGGAAAGAATATATATCCATATACCTTATTCCATAAGAGTTCCTACCTGTATAGCTGTATCTACCAAGCCTAAAGACAGTAGACAGTGGCATCATATCGGAAGCGAAGTTAACACGGAAGGTCTGCCGGTTCGGCTCCGCTTAGCACAACGCCCAAATCGTTCTGTTATTTCGTTGAACAAGTTTCTGCGATTAGCAATCGGATTATTAATTCGATAGGATCTGAAATCTCCATGCAACCGTAATAGAAAATACAAGAGAAAATGGCAACTGCCGACCAGAGAATTTTTGACAACAAGGAAGCGTTTATTTAGATACAAGTTACATCTTTTCTGCTTTCTTCGATCATTAAAACAGTTTGGTGTGACGCTTTCCTGCCCGAGATCTTAGATAAGCTACTATTCTATCCACGGTTGTCGATCGCGATAGCCTCCAAGTCAAGGGACCAATATTTTACGGCCACTTATGAGATGAGAGACATATAATAAAAGACCCTGCTCATTTTTTAAGTAGATTGATCCGTCAAGTCCAAGTTTAACCGGATGTTCTCTCAATCTTCAAAAAGTCCTCTGAATGTTAATCATGTTTATAAAACACTTGAAGAAATAACACTATTATGACTTACATAGCTAGTTACGATCGTTTCAACCTGGTGTAGGCCATCATCAGACTCTCAGAGTAAGTTACCTACCTTCCCGTGGCGAAACTTGGTATACTTATTTGGTTATCGCTGCCAAATGACCTTATTTGGATTTCGGCCAAATGACCAAATAAGATATATAAAGATAAAAATATATAAAGATAAAGATATATAAGATAATGACTAAATAAGATGACCAAATAAGTAGCCTGTACCACGCTTTGCCACTACTACCTTCTTGAATTGAGTTAAGGACTGATGTTTCAAATAATTATTATTGACTTATGAAATTGGGTGAAACAGCTCATTATTCTACAACTAGTTGCTTAATCGGATACTTTTAATAATGACCAGATCAGTTTTTTTTGGACCTCAAGAGACACTAAGTTTTACCCCTAAGTATGATATAATTGAAATATAATTATGCTTCGTACAGCTTGTATGACTGAAACAAATGGGTGGAACTCTCCAGCGAGATTTTTTGGCAAAATTTGTAGTCCCACACTTCTTATTGCATTGACACTTTATTGATACCAAAATCGCTTAACGGGAATGCAATTTCTTTTCAGGGGTTTAAAAATTGAGATAAGGTGAATAACATTGACAAAAGATAACAAAATTGAGATAAGCTAGATAACATTGGAAGATTAACATTGTCAAATTTTATTGAATGGATGTGTATTTTTTTTCTCAACTAAACAAAAAGAACAAACCATTGACAATTCAATAAGATAGTTTTTAGCTTTACTGGAATAAGCTTTGAGAAGGTAAGATGTTTTTGAGGAGGAAGGTTTTTTGAGAGAAAAAATGGAAATGTGGACGCGATTTCCCATTGTATGTTTGGGTATGCTGTACTTCTAGAGACCTACCGCGCTTCAACCATCTCTGGTGCAAGCACTATGATTGTGTAGTTGTAGGGATGTTGGAGCTCCGCCGGCAACGCGAACTTGAATGACAGGTGTGAGGCAAATTTATTAAATTACCATTCCACTTGTAGGCCCTCTTCAACAGTTGTACTCGAGAATACGACCGACATAAAACGCTGTGAAAAATGAAGAGTCATTAGATTGTTGATGGTCAGGGGTGGAGGGGGGGGGGGGAGATATCGGGGTGAATGCAGCGCGCCGCTATAATGTATGCGTATTGTTATCGATCCACTACAAGCGCCTGTTTGAATAAGGGATTTAGTATTAATAAATAAACCCACCAAGGTTTTGAAATACCTTGTTTGCTTAGAGATGGCTGCTGCAAGTTTTGCTTTTGTACGGTAATCTTGTTCATAAACGTATGTAGCTTATGCTAAACCCTGAATTATTTTCAAACGAGATCTGTTGTATGCTTGATATTCATGGATCTTGCTTGGATAGAACTTGGATTTATGTCAGTCCCTGTTTATTACTGTCAGTAAGTAGCTATAAAAGTAATTTTTAAATCATTTTAAACCATGTTTATCTATTACATGAGAAATGCTTATTCCAATTCCAATATGTTAATGCCAGTTGCCAATAACAATAAAACTATTCAATAACAAAAACTACTCATGTATATTTTTTTTATTTGTACCAAATAATCATATCCTATGTCTGAATTCACTTCTCAATAAAGCGAGTATAGAGTTATTGTGGAATTTATATGATTTTATAAAGGTTTATTAGAATATTGTGTATACCTAGGTATTATAACCTAGTCAATTTTCTAATTGATTCACCATGAATAAGCTTACGGTATGACATTGAGAAATGGCATGTAGTGAAAAGTTTAATACGAGGCAGTCAACACAAATAAAATCAGATCATAATCATAATTTTTGCTCAACATAGAGCGGTGTATCAGATACCTCTCATATATCAAGAACTATATTTCTCTATTCGATAGCGGTACTTAATCTTAGCTTTTCATTAAACATGGGAGGTTTTCATTGGGAGCCAATTCTGGTCAAATTGTCGTAACAAATATTGTTAGACATCTAGAAAATAAAATTCAAGTGTAACAAAGAATATTAAGAACCCCTAATACATGAAAAACAGGCAGTCCTCAGTTCTCTCCTTTGGTTGTTATGTTTTAAGCTAGAAATGTGTGGATGGGTTTAGATAAAAGATAAAAATTGCTAGAATTTTTGCTGTAACTTGAAATTTAATCATCCCTTATCAATTTTTCTTAATTAAAGGTGAAAATGAGTTAATTTTTCTTCATGTTCATCGACTTATACTGCTATTTATAAGTTGAAAAATCTAATTTTTCAGGTTACACGAAACTTCTACAGATCTTTCTGTACAATTTAGAACCATCTTCATGATTATCGGTTGGAAAATAGCGTCCGAAAGGAGTAAACTCGTCTTGACCCCCTTCACCTCTTGACAGAAATCACCTCGTTTGCATGAATTCAGTCAATGGTATATAGGGCTCTTAAAGAAAATTAACCTTTTCACAAATTTTCCATCACTTCCTTCTTCGAGATCCATGATATCATATCTCAAAGTATTTTTTTATTAGAATAGTTTTTTATCATATTGTACTCGATCTGTATTCGATCTGTATTCGATATTGGAACCTTTGGATTATCAGACAGGCGCTTATCGCCCTCGGCTACGGACCACTCCATATTAATAGTCTATCAATATGATGTTATTCATACTCAACTGTACTTGCTACTGTACTGGGCTGGTTACATTATAAGCTATTATAAGCTATTACATTATAAGTTTACATATATAAAAGCTACACATGCAGAAAGTATGTCATCTTTCAACACCAACAAATCCTGCTCTCTATGGGTGGGAATCTGAACCACTTCTCGTTTGGGGTTGAAAGGAGCGCGCGGTGACGGTGCTGCTTCCTAGTGGCGATGGCCGAAAATAGACCGTCAAGGGCGCCAAAACTATGACGTCACTGACGATCAATACCAGCTGTGACCTTGAAAGTGGGGGCTGGAGCTCTCTTGTCTGTCGTCATTCATGAAAATCGTTCTCTGACGGTATTATCGGTGAAAATGTTGAGCCAGTTTTCCTCTCACCGGCCCATTCAAAATACTTGGTCTTACGCACATTTATCTCTTTAAGTTACTATGGTAACGGTATGAATGAACGGAAAACATGCGTAACCGGGTTCCTGATCAGTGTAACGTCATTGTTGCACACGTCATAGGTCTTTCAGCCTACTGATTATATTCGTCAATGCTTGTCAGATCGCAATCTGAAAATTGTTAAGTTTTCATGAATGAAATTATGAAAGGGTGGAATAACAAATGACTATTATTTTATTCTATCACTAGAAAATTATGATATAATTTTCTTGAATTTTCTCGTACTTTTCTAGGCATTAGACTATTTCATTCAGAAAATCTTTAAATGAAAGCACATAGGTCGAATTACGATAGAAGCATTTTAAAAGAAATGGCGTTGAAAAAGTATCAGCCTCAAGTGGAATTCTAGAGTAACTTCTGAAAACACTTCTCTCAAAACCCTTATTTCAGTGTGGTGACAAACCTATGAAAAGTTCCAAAATAAAACCATAATACAATAATATTCAAATTTTTCCAGAAATTCAGATGAAACTTCTGAATATAAATTGTGAAAGCTTAGATACATAGATCAGATTCTATAAACTAGACAATAATGAAAGAAAAAAAATTATTATTGAATTGAGGATACAATTTAATTCTATTCTCCATGCAAGGTATTTATGATAGTGAGTACCAACTGCTATTTGTTCCTGACTAAATTTCTGAGCTTGATATTTTTGCAACATTGCTCGCATCACATTCCTAAAAGCCTAAGGCCCGTGTGGGAGTCCTCTAAAAAATACTTTGTCATCAAACTTGTTCATTTTGCTATACAAAAAGCAGAAGGCGCTTGTAATGGATGGTAGCAATTCAGAAAGTGAGTATATTAATTTCATGTATGTATAAGGTAATGTTCTTCGAGAGTTCATGTTTCGCTATGACTGTAATGATGTTACCTCAATTAAATTTTAATAAATCAATATTAGTCGATTGGATGTATATTATAGTGGGATAATTATATATGTTGATGGCTACTGTTACAGTAGAATTCTCTTCCGTAATATCAACAGTGTTGAATATCAACAATATTGAGTAATGTACTTTTGTGAAAAATTTGAAGCTATCTGTGACAATAGTTGATAAAAACACAAATATACAATCTACAAACCTAAGTACCGCAATTGATTGAATCTCTTGATTGATATAGTGAGTAAGTGAAAACAGTCAATGCGTATAACTCACTCACAAATGTTCTGACTTCGCTCACTAAAATAATAACTAAAACTAAACTAAAAACTAAACTTCGCTCACTCACAAATAATATTGATTTATCATTACCAAACTACCCAGAATGTACAGAGCAATTAGAATTACAATGTGATGGACAGTTGATAATCATCTCTCGACATTTGAGATTTGCATTTTGTCAATGTTTGATGTATGTTGAAAGGAAAGTGGAAAGATGGAAATTGGCGTAGGTGTAGCCAGGTTTCAGTGAAAACCGAGAGTTGTCTACACCGGCGTGGGTTGACTTGTGGGCGTTTCACCTGCAGTATCTCAGTGCTCCTGGGAAAACTGAAGCAGTGGAGTGGGCTCATCACCTAGGAGGAATAATGAGAAAGCTTCAGATTTATTAACTTAGATGAAAAATGCAGATTCACTTTTCTTGACAAATCTTTGATCCTGTCACCAACTAGCTTGCAACGAGTGCATTTATAATTGGTGGATAATGTTATTCAAGAGATTTTTTACTGATCGAGTTTTCGTCGTAGTTTACTTGGATATGAATATTTTCATCATTGGAACAGCTATACTCATGAATAGTCAAAAAATATAAAAAAGTGCTTCAAGAAAAGCATTCAACTTCTATTAAAAGTTGGAAATTGACTTTGTACTATTTTGCTATTTACTATTTGAATTGATGTAGAATTGAGATTATAAATACCGGCCTCTACTCAATTGATTAGTTATCTTATTATCAATTTATTAGTTGACTTTAACTATCTTAGTTGATTAGCTGACTATTTCCTGAGTTGTCAAGAGCACTTCTCTTCAATACAGTGGATATGTCAGGAATCCTTGAGCGTTTGTAAATGATTTTTCATAGATCTCTTGAAAATTAGCTTTTGAATTACTGATAATAAAAAATGTTTCATACAGCATGTTGTACACCCAAGTGAATTCACTCATTGGAACATACTCTTACATGAAATCTTAAAGATGTTGCTCTCTCAGTAACATCGTGACTTTTATGACGCACTTGATAACATACTCCATCTCTTTACAATACAATCAAGGTAATGAGAAAGCATTCTAGAATTTATTTATGATGCACGATAAACAGATAAACACTTTTCGTTCGTTAAATTCTCTACTGCTCGAACGGATTCAAAAAATTTATATCTCTGGACACAAGATGATGTTGGTATTGTGAAAGAATGACGTAATTAGCTCAATGGAATCCCCATGCAACATTAATTCAAGATCAGGATAGGTGATGTGAGACTACCTGGAATCCTGAAGGAAATTTTTGAAACATAACTTATCAGAAAAAGAGGACAAAAAAGTCATTAACGGAGATTTAAAGTCCATTATCAGGAATAAATGAGACGACGAAAGAATTTTGAAACGGGTCTTCTTGATCCAATTCAGCGTTCCAAGTCCTTGGCTCTTCATCTTTCACTCAGCGGTTGTAAAAAATCTGAAATTGCATTTTTTAATAATAAAGATTAGGAGAAATTATCCGTAGAGGAGCCATAGGGATGATTCCTTTCCATGCAAGGTCAATGTTATAAACATACTTAACATTTGTCTCAACAGGTTAGTGGGTTAGCAGCATAGAGAGCCCTTAGTACATAGTTTCGAGGCTAACGTTTGTCGATTCTACGGTGGCCACCCGTTTTAGTCTAGGACTTAGCTAAATCCCGAGCTCATGAACCGGCCCTTAATGGAGAATTAGATCAAGCATTACATAATTATCATCTGATAGACTGGAAAGAGTGACAGGATGGACCTTCCAAAAATATACTTGTTACTATCTCATAATATGTGAAGATTTATCTTAGTTTATATTATACAACAAGCTATCAAGCTTCAGTTATAAATGCACCGAATGCACCTGCCTAAAAATGTCCGATGAATAGCTGCCCAACAACAACTATAAACGCTAAAAATTCAAATTTTGCACCGTCTTATGTATATTGCCAATAAAAATTGGCAATAAAAATTTAGCGTGGTTCTATTCTGTCGATCAAAAGCTGCGGGCTGGGCAGTCATATTTGATGGCAACGTACCACTTTCTTGTTAATATAATTGACATAACCTCTCATCCTCAGAAATAATGGAAGCTGATTCAGCACCCACGATATTTACTCCATTCACGAAAAATATAAAAATTATTACAAAAAACATGTCCAGTCAGAACTTTGTTCATTTTTTTCTCTTTATGTGCATTAGGATTTCACCATCAAATTTCCTCTAACTTACTAGGATTGTAAATTGAACAAATCTTAAAATGTTATCTGAATTTCATTTCTGAAATTAAAATTCAGAGGAATTTTCATTCAAATTGCACAGGATCGGAGGAGAGTAGTTGGAGGGTGTAGTAATACATTTTTCAATTAATTCATATCATTCTCAATCGATTCAATAGAACAATAGCAGGCAAGCACCACTTTGAAGATTCTCTTCCAAATAGTTATGATTCAACGAATGAAGTTATTGATTGAATTTCAATAAAATTATCGAAATAATGTGCTTAAATAACCATCATTTCCAATCAAAAATCGAGATTATTTAACAAATGAGGTAATTGAAAGAATATCATTTCAACATTCGAAATCTCGTCCTAAAATTATCATAGCTTCTGAAATAATTTCCACTCTCATCTATTACATTGCTTGGATATTCGCAATAGGAATTCCAGAGTAGTAAAGAGTAATTAAAGCAGGTTGAATAGGAGGAGATAAAAATATAAGTGGGTCTATTGATGTTGGTGTTCAAAGAGAAAAAGAATTATAGAGAAGTGAGAATAGGAATGAAATTGAATGGAATTTATGAAGAAGCAGTAACAAATGTAGAGGAATCCATGCTAAATAGGAAGCGTTGATTGATGAACGGAGGCGACTGGAAGGCGGTGCCCCGGGTGTCGCTGCTTTCAAGCCAAAGAGTGAACAGCCTATTCAGCATCAGTCGATTGATTCAAAAGCACCTGCTCATTAATAGAGCCTCATTACCTTTGCGGCTACTAATTTGCTTCGATCCATGGTTTCGAATAGATCGGATACCATTGCGGTTAGGCGAGACTAGCTTCGGTTATCTGGTGAGCAGTCAAATGATTAAGGAAACCGCGGTCATTTGAGCCAATGAAAAGAATCTCTTTCTCACTTGCATCTACTGTCATTCAATGGTCATGCGAAGGTGAGAAGATATTTCGGTGGTGATTGAGGTGGGACTCAATCATTCAAATTATGGAACATTCGAATCTGCAATCAGCAGGGATCAAATTACTTGTGATCATTTGGGATCTGGTACAATATCAATTCATGGCAAGAAATTCAACTTCCAATCACTTTCGTTCATACTTCCTTGATATCATGACAAGTTAAATCGACTTGAGTGAAGCTCATTATAATTGATTTCAATTAATTTTCAAATCAATTATTATACCTCATATTATAATTGAGTCAGGTTTCTACTTTTAAACTATGAAACTATTTACTTGAAAAATATACAGATATAGTAGCTTGTAGCTTAATCATCCTGCATAACGTTATTTTACGTTTGCTTTATTGTTGTATAGGAACCTCTTGGAAGAGGTGCCAAAAATGTTTTTGTTGTGTTGAGTTTTAATACTTCTTCATGATCTAAGAAATTGTGTGCTTTTGAATAAGTCAATCATTTTCCATGCTCTGTATTTCGCTGAATAAAACTATTCTTCTCATGCTGATATAGATTGTAAATTAATCATGCCATTCTCTGAAGCATACCATTGTTATAGGTTGAACAATAATTGGTGAGTGATATTTTTATGGGAAGCGTTCCCAAATAATATAAAATAATGTTGAATCGATATTCCGATGTTCTTGGACAGATTCCATTACAAATATGTAATAGAAGGCTTACAAAAATATTGAAATTTATCTCTTGATGATTCTGCTACGAGAACTCTAGAGTTCTCTAGAGCAACACAGTTTCTTCTGGTCATAGATCAACAAAATCCGTTCAATTCTCATCAACTAGCAACCAGTTCCAAACCGATAATCATCTTCAAGAGTAAAAAGTCTTAAATTCGTTCTAACTATCTTTGATTTAGTTGGCTCCAAACGAACAGAACAGCAGAACTAATCGGCCAGAACGAGCTCATCGCTGAATCCCGATCGCGGAAATATTGATCGTTGAATATTCATGTGCCATAAAAGGATATCTCCATTTAATAAGTTGTTGACGTGTGTTTTGGTGATAAGTCGAAATCGAAAAGGATGATTCGAGAGAAATTTCTATGTTGATAACCTTCCTCAATAGTTTGTACACAGATAAATATTAAAAAAGGATTTGATTCCGTCTATTGGAATATTCATGAGAAATTTCGGCCAATGAACGAGCTGGGCAAGTGTAGCGTGAGAGATGTAGATACAGATGAAGGAGTGTATAGGTATAAAGATAGAAACAATAACTGCAGGTCAAGCGGATCAGAACAAAGTACGAGAACGGCGTACGAGTAGCCAATATGCGAGAACGAATAATAGAAAAAGAAATAAAGAAATTTGAATTAGGCAGCCGATTTAATGTTTCAGTCGAACGAGACGATACAAACGTACGCAGACTTTCAATATTCGACCAGCTATTATTTTTAAATTGGAATATTAAATGAATGTAAGTTACAAACGTTTCGCTTGTTTGAACGGACACATTAGAAGTGAGTATGGACTATTAATTAGAAGAAGGTTGTACCGAACCTCGTTTCTGGTCTTCAAAAGACAGCCAATTTACATCACGTTCGGCCACAAATTCACCGTCGCGTCTCAACTGTATGAGATCAATAACCCACGCAATTTGAATCGGTAAGTAACGGATTGCCTGAAAGCAATAAGTGGCCAACCTATTCTGTTTTCACAGTTGTTGTAGAGAAGGGCATGGAGGAAACGTTCCCTCAATCAAAATTTGATTAGAATAATAAAAAATGTGTTCTCAAAGGAATATTATATTGTGTTCTTCAATAATAACAATTCCATCATCAACATGCCCGTATTTCAATGGTTTATTAGTTTTTAAATTTCTTTCCGATATATTCCACGCTATACTTTTAATAATAGTAATAATACTCTATATTTATGATTTGTAACTGTTCCCTTTTATTATTCCTCAAGTTGAATTGTTATTATCATCCTATAATATCAGTTCTTGAACTCATAAACTCATTTCACCTTTTTTTCACATCCACCCACTTAATGAACTTTGGAAGCGGTTGTCCCAGTGGCAGAGGCGAGTCTAATCGGTAAGATTAGATAAGAGACAGCGCCTACCACTCCCGTTGTAACGGTGACCGGCTCTTCTAAATACAAAAACTTATGAGCTTCAAAATCGCTTCCCGGTAGTTCGGAACCAAC
Source organism: Laodelphax striatellus (assembly GCA_017141395.1). NCBI lineage: Eukaryota > Metazoa > Arthropoda > Insecta > Hemiptera > Delphacidae > Laodelphax > Laodelphax striatellus. The sequence goes on along the minus strand of CM029531.1, from coordinate 31,953,165 downwards.
CTAAAGCTGTAGGTCCATTCATCTCTCATCATCATCCTTCCCATTACCCTCTCACAAGCTTAGAGCTTATGTGGGCATCATCCCTAACAGAAAAAAATTAATGAGTGCAATTCAAAGAATTATATGGAAAGAGTTATATTTTCGATGAAGTGGATTTATTTATAGAACTATGAAAAGTAACCAACTTCAAGTTTCAAGGAAATCATAATAATTTGTAGTTACAGTTATTTTTCATTCAACTATAGAATTTAAGGACCTCATAACCATGACTGACAATGATGACTTTTAATATCAATATAATTCTAGTTACAATTATTTTTCAGCAATAAAAATAGGATTAAAGAATTCTGCGATTGAATGAATCCATAGTGTGATTATGCATTTTTTAATAAGCAGTATCAGGGTATCTCATTGTTTACTATTGTAGCCTAATCGTTAAAATAACATATACTGTATATTAGCAAAGAGGATGATACAGAGGATTGGTACTTTTTGATATCAGTTATCATTAATGTTCTACCTGGAACAAAATTAAATACAATAGTAAATAACGTTGAGAAACATCCCTCTTATTTCCCCAACCTTTGCCATAATATGAAATATTACCTATTGTTGAACATTTTGATGGATCTTTTATACGACATCATTTCACTTTACTCCAAGGTGTCCTGGCAATAATTTCTTAATGAATAGCCAGTTATATGGTATGTGACAGACTCCATCAAAATGATATACCAGTATTGAAGCCTACAGTGTTGAACAATAGCGTTTTTCAGTAGTTATAGTACTGGTAGCTTTCTCTGGTATTACTAATGAGTTGTCCAGGTTGCAGGGAGACACAGCCAGTATTCACACATTAGAAGGATACGTTGCAGGTGCCAGATAGCTTCTTGCTGTCGCTTCGTGATGACTTGTGTGCTGTTTCTACCTCTTAATTGCGGGTTTGTCCTCCACCTTCTCCCCATAGTCGTACCCGAGCTCCTTATACTGGTGCAGTCCGGTCCTGGGAGAATCATACTCGGTACCAGCGACGGTTTAACAACCCACAGCATCATAATCTTCGGCTTATAATCGCACACAACTACACTTCCTACTTTGCTAGTTGCATTCACACATACCCCATCTCTCTCTCTCTTCTATCCAACTGTTTCTCCTTTACATTCGTTCGTTCCTCATCTGCTTTCTTTCGGCGATCTTCCCAGCGCTCATTAAAACCTCCGTCCTCTCTCCGGATTCTGCGCTCTCCATTCGATTTTTTCGAACGCAGGCTACTTATTCAGCGAAAGCCTCACCTCAACCATTAGAGCGGCATAACGTACCGAGCCAAGCGAACTATGAGTTCTCAGTACCACCAAATAAAAACTGATTCGTAGGGAGTAATAATCTTTTTCGGATGAGCTCTTTCTACACTTCCTCATTGTGTTGCATCGTTTCCCACGCGAGTCTTGTGATTTGGGGTGGCGCGGTGCTGAGTAAACGCTGCCTTCTTCAATCATTTTTCTTGTGACAATGAGCGACATCATAGTCGCAGTACTACACTAACAAAGTTCCCAGTAGGACTCATTCACCCTGGTTTCAATATTTTGTTGTGATTCAGATATCAAATCTATTTTAAATTCTACAACTGTATTTTTTCTACCTCATCTCACGAGTTATGTAGCCTTTTAATCTTTCAGTATTTGCAGTGAATGAATATTAATCTACTAATAATAGTGTATAATATCCGTGATATAGCCTACTGTAAAAGTAACTATATTGCTAACATGGTATGTTTTTGCTATTGATATGGTTATATCTTTCAATGTCTCTGCTGTAAATTCTGCAGTGATATGAACTATCACTTTTTCTGTGCAGGATTCGTTTATTTTAGAGATGAGTAGCCTATGGAAGACTGTGAAAATTAGATGATTTTTTATGATTAGAGCATCATCTAGGCTATCATGTTTGATTCCTTGGAATAGGAGAAATAACACTTACATGCTTCAACCTCATACTAATACTTGGACTATTGATGTTTTACAATCAATTTTTCAGATAATCGTGAATCTGAGAAATATTTTTCATCATTCATTTGAATATTTCTTTCGGATTCAAATTAAGCTTCTAGGACCTTTCATGAACTTTGATTACATCTTCCCAATTCAAACTATGTTGCTCTACATGGTTCTACTATATAGCTAGCGCAGCTTGTAGCAGCATTTTGAAAGTTCCAGAATATGTTAATACTGTACTATCCATACTGCAAAAGAAAACTCATTTATTGCAATCTCCAACATGAGATAAAAAAGCTAAACATGTCGAGAGTGGAAGAATGTTTTTAAAATAGAATATACGTATTTTTCCTGGTCAATAATTATTATTGTCGAGCAGCAACAAACAGTAAATGAGTTATCGGGCGTCTGGAATTCAATAAATTTCTTCAGCTCACCCACTTCTCAACTTGAGATCTGACACAATAAGGCTAGGCGTACACCGGTTAGTCAAGACAAGACAAGACGAAATTAGTTACAGTAATTCACATAACTGCTTATGAGGCAGCACATACCGATTAGTCATTGCATCGGTGTGTGCTGCTTCATAAGCAGCTATGTGAATTACTGTGACTAAACGTAACTAATTTCGTCTTGTCTTGTCTTGACTAACCGGTGTACGCCTAGCCTTACTTTTAAGATGTTCTTGTGCGTGGAATTATAGAGTAGACTATCCTAGCTGCATTGATGGTTGAAAAACATTTTTGATAACTAGAGCTCTTACCACGTGCATTGTTTCTATCTTCTGAGGAACTAATCAACCAGTGTTATCTAGATGTAGAGAACTTAGTTCTCGGAGCTAGCGAAACTAGTAGAGCTGAGCTCGTTAGAAGAATCTGTTGCCGCTCTATTGATTCTCGATATAAAAACCAAAATAAGAAAGTTGTCCAACACAATACAACCTGTAGTTCGGGTGTAGAAACGGGAGATTACCTGGAACGAGATTGAGAATGCAGCCCATAAGTCAGTTTCAAATTTGACTTGAGAAAAGAAACAGAAGTATAATTAAGAGGTTTCACATGCTTTTGTTTTTCAATGCCTGGAAAAGTCTCAGTAGTTATTTTTCTCTTGCGTTCTTGAGGATAATTATGATCAGATCCGATGGCCCGATCAACCGTGTTACGCTAAGCTTGAAAAAATTGTATATGTATCCCGGTTTCCAGTGACACTAAGCTGAATCGATATAAGCACGTAAATGAACGAAAGATTCATTCGAACCGACAGTTCAGTGCTTCTTTGGGTAATCCAAAAAAATTATACTTCTTCCATGTAGTTGGAGAGATCTGAAATATTGGAGCGCGTAGGCTAATCATAGGCATGGTAAGATGGATATCATGTACAATTTATCCACATATTTTTCCTTTAGTGTCTGTCAATTAATTGTTCTGGGAGAAATACGTTTTTCCGTCCCAAGAGGAATGCATTCATCCATTTTTGCTTTTTCTGAATATTTCCAAGACATGCACTCATCTAATATCTGAAAAATTTCTCTGTGAGCGAATTAAAAAAGCAATCAGGGCGTGAAACCATTCAACTGTCAAGAGTTCCATGGAATAGACCACCTTTTTGTAACAGGAATCTCTCCTTCTTCATTTTTCTTTCTCTAATTTCATACTAGAAACTTAAAAAATTAAATATAAGATGATAACGGTCAACGGTCTAACAACTAACGATTCTCATTTCATTCGTAGACATTAACATCGACTAGTATGAACGAGTATACCAAGTAACGAATACAAAGAAATAAACACTGATGATGATGAACACTGTTTTCTAGAAACTTCCAATCAGTTTTTCGACTCAGAAGATGTATTTTACTATCATTTTTCGGATTCTGTGTATTGAATGTCAAATTATAGATACACCAAATACGCTATAGAGATACGCTAAGAGATAAGCTAATACTAAGCTTTGAAGTATTTTAAAAATAGTATTGGTACTTGAATTGTTGGGAAGATTAGTACAACTGATAGGACCATAAATACTTCCACGACATTTTGTGTAAATTCATTAATTGAAAAATGCCTCAGTGATTGATAATTCATTCATTCATTGAAAAAGCCTCTCAATTTCCATAGCAAAAAAATTGGAGATGAGCTATATGAAAGGAGAGCATCCCGAGAAAAATATGTAAATTGTACCAGAATATTATTTGTAAGGCCAAAAATGGTTCAATTGGCATTTAAGTCCGTTTTTAATTTGAATCGCCATCCAAAGAAACTCAACTCATAACTCCTGTCATCTCGTAATTCAGCGAAATAACATTTCTACGCCAGATAATTGAGCGATTATAACATGCAGGTGCGAAAATAGCTATTAGATACAAAAGTGGGTATGTCCAGCTTCTGAGTACAGATACTGGAACAGATCACAACCGGAATATTCGTGGACTAATTTTCTTGTTTAATTTATTACGCAATTAATTTTTGATTCACCACAGAATTTTCAAAGCTGGCCAACTAGAAGAGGTTTTTGCCTTTGTTGATTAAACAGTCCACCTGTTTGTAGCATACAATACAAATCCATAACACTTCAATTTATTATTTAAAAGCAAATTCGAATACTCGGCATCAATCGATTAATTAATATCATATTCATATTTCCGAATCACTTATGGTATTCATATAGAAGTCAGAGAGGAAGCATCAAACTACTGAAATATTTGGAAAAACTGTAATGGTGAATTGGTTGCTTATCTAATAACTGATTCAAGTGAAAGGAATCCTTTCAGGAATACTTTGAATAAAGGATGATGCTAAGAGCATCGCAACTTTATTTGTACATGATACAGTATTTGAATTTACTATTTCATTATTTATAATGGAATTATTCACCGAAAATTCACCAGCTCAAAAATTACAAAGTGATTGAATTTATCATTTTACCATTCAATAATTCAGACGTGAACTATTCTACACTAGAGTATTTATAATATAGTATATAGCTCTTGCACTTGAAAATGTGTCTACTGCTCATTAGTCTTTTAACGTACAACACCTATTAAGTGTACAATACCTCAGGATTAACAGGGCCCAACGCGACAGATAAAACGATCATATAACCTGCACACAGGGAAGTCCACTGTACAATAGGGAATAAAGTGTACAATACCTCAGGATTGTACACTTTAAAGTTCAGGAGTGTTCAGGAGGATTTGACTCCCGATATAGAGAGTGATGAGATCAAGTACATAGATTCATGCTATGCAGAATTATAAAATTACATCACATGAATAATTAAAATCATATTAAAGAAATTTGATTACACGTGTCCTCTATGGAAAGAAGCTCGTGAAAATTCAATTATTTCAAACTAAATTTCTCCCTCCACGTGTTAATTCAATAAGCCAGAGCCCAGAGCTAGGAGTTTGATAACTATGAAATTGGATCATGTTCGAGCTGATATGCTTGAGGCTATATTATATGGGATTAAAATTTTTCTAGCTTAGGCTACAAGGATCACTCTTGATGAAAAGATGAATGAAATAATAGTGGAAACATTTCAATTCTGTAATGAGTGAGATTGTTTCCTGGTTCAAAATTGTTCAAGGCTCAATTCAGAATTTTTGAATTATCGGAAAATTCAGATTATTGATAATTTGGCTATTTTTTGTTCGGAAATTTTAAATTATCTTTTAAAATATTATAAATTTGTCTAGTGTTTGATTTCGGATTGAAAAATGTTTTCTTTGTGAGAAATGTCACATAACCTGTGACGGTTTTGCGCTTATGACTGTTGGACCATCCTTTAAGTATCAATTATTGTACATTGGATAAATGAATAAATTCTATTAATCTCATCATTTTTGATCATATAATAATTAACATTTTCATTGGGAGACATTGTTATTAGTTCTTGAATCAACTACATTAAGAACCGGATATTTGCATCTTACATAATTTTGGATAAGATTTGCATCCTGAATATTTGTTAGGACATGAAAAACTCCCCAGTTTGGTCCGAACAAGAAAAAACACAGAACATAAAAAAGGCAACAGCGCATGCGGCTGTAGACGCTGAATGTGAATGTAATATTTATCGGCTGAGAACATTGTTGGAGTGAATTTAAGAGGAGGGTTGTAATATTTTGAAAGGATCCATTAATTGGTGCCAGTTAATGTAGGCAGATAAGAAGAGTCAGGCTGTGGAGACTCTTCTCGCGGCTAAAGTAAGCCGTGATCGACCTTATTGCATTCCAGGGGCCGTTTTGTTGTCGCCCGTTGTCCCTGCACACATTAGGATGGAAAGAGAGAGACAGAGAGCGAGAGAGGATGAGAGAGAGAGATTGATAATGTTGAAGAAGAGTAAGAAAGTGGATGGAAAAGCAGAGTGGTAGAATGCACCATCGAGGTCCTATTTCATCCGGGTCTGCCACTTTGAAGAAGAAGAAATGTCGGCGATTTTGCTTAATTATTTCGCAGGCAAATATTCGATGGTGCCCTGTTTATCGTGTTTGCCATCTCGGCCGCTATTTCACGGCCCCGGCCATAATTACAAGCATTGAAATGTGCCGGGCGGGGAAGAACAAAGTGCACACTCCTATTATCGCCGGTCGGCTACTGTTCGTCTGTTTGTTTGTTGCATGTTGCACAACGATCACTCTTCTCAATCTCTCTTTAAACTGTTCTCACGGACGGGTCGACAACGGATTGGCGAGTGAGTCTCGAGCTGGCAAAAAAGGTTGCAGATTGGTCCCAGCAATGATATTGTATAACTTACTTGAAGAATATTTCCATCCAATTTCCACTAATCAGTAATATTCTTTATGAAAATGAATGCTATGTCGAACATCTACTATAGCTTCAAATTATTTTCTAATACGTTTTACTACCCCTATGCTCTGTGCATTACTAGAGTGGAGAAAATACCCTCTACAGAATACAATAATAATAAATTTACAACAATTTTTCACCATCACTCTGATTTTCAATTATTTCAGCTACGAAATGTATAAAATAATACTGTTCATTTCGAACTCAAATACTGAACTCGAATTTAGATTTACTAATCAATTTAAAAAATATGTACGTGAACTTCGCTTATTAGTGGAAAAAAAATACAATTCACAAATAATAACCCTGAAAACTAGTCGACTGGCACGTGTGAACGCTCCATTACAATCTTCGGTGTTTGAATTTGCCACATATCATGTCACCTCCAGAATGGTCAGCAGAGGTGAAATACTGAACCTAGAATACTTTACTTAAAAATTACAAGCACTTCTTCCTCAACTGCATTCTTATTGGATAAAATTTACTGCCGTTTCTACCAGTGTCAGGATATTAGTGTCGTATATTACTCCTTATGCGGACATGATTTCTTCAAGAAGAAATTATTTGCATGCAGTATTATTTCTGCAAATTACTTACAAAACTACTTATGCAATGGCATACCCAGTTTATTTTGGTACTATTGTATACAGTTTATTGATTTTCTATTATTATTATTAGTAATATTTTGTTTTTGTAATTATAGTAGTGTTTTTATTTTCATTTTTGTGTTTTGTTTGCATAAACTGTATTCATTTACTCATTCTCCTTTATTTGTAATTTTTGTAAGGTTTTTATTTTAGTTTGTCTCTATCGAATGTACTGTGTATACTTAGCTTACTCTTATTGCCAGCATATCTTATCTTCTGTAATGTTTGATGTTTTTTTGCGGAAATAAAGTTTATTTATTTATTTATTTATCACTATTCAACTACAAATCTCAACTCTTAACTCCAACTCTTGACCCAAACATGATTAGCAATTTTCAACAATAAGGATTACTGAAGAGATCACACTAATTTCCCATCCAGTGGACAGTTAATCTGGCTTTGAAACGGTAGATTCTAGCCGATTAATCTCAGCATAAGTATAATATACGCCCAATAAGTATCTAGCATGTAAAACGGACTGCATTACACGCTGTAATCTATTGGTAACCAGGTGTTAGTGTGATCCTCATCGTGTGCTGTCTTAAAAGGAGATATTCCATTTCTCACAAGCGTATGACTCGCTGTCTTTTGCGCGATCTCAACGCCAGGCTGCCATGCAAGACAGGCGATATATTACTGGCTGGTCGTGAGATGACCGACGATAAAGGTCATACAGTTTTCCAAAGAAGGCTCAGGCGCATACGGTGCGCTGCGCTGCACTGCCTGCTGGGGAGGAACAAGTTGGTCGCTTATCCTGGAAATTGAAAGGTCTCCTTGTGATTGGATAATTAGACGTCGGTGGAGGCAGGTTAGGTGGGAAACCATCAGCCACGGAAGAAAAAAGTAATCCTAGTTGATCGCCACATCGAGATGCAGTCATGCGCAATAGACCTCTACACGTAAACGTGCATCTCGTATGCGCTTTACTTGCATTGTCTACGATTTCGAATGCATTTTGAAAGTAAATGTGTATAAATCAACTAGTGAGTTTGGCTTTTGCTATTGCAAAAGTGTTAGAGCTCAGTGTATACCACTGAAGAATTTGAGAACAGTCGATATCACTGCACTTTAATACAACTCACTATCATTATCTTGAAACTTTTAAACCACATTGAATCATTATAGATTTGAAAAACGCTAGTGCATCCCAATTCTCAATCGATTTGAATACGAAGATCAATCCATTCATCATCAACTTTGATTACTCAAACATGGGTGTAGGACTTGAAATCAATTAAAGTAATTACTATGAGATGTACACAATATCTCTTACAAAAGCATAAGCAAAGTTCATCACAAATAAATTTTGGTACTCTCTCAAAAGTCCACGATATCTTTAAAAAAAGGAAGAAATGATAAGATAAGTTTTTACTTCAATTTCAAGAAATTAGATGAGCGACCATTCTTGGTTGGAATAGAAAATCACCCATCTGCTTCAAGGTTTAATTTCTAACAATATTTCTAGAAGGATTACCAGATTAGCTACTCGTACAATAAGTTCATCTTGAAATAATTCTAGTTCAATATTCTACTGTAACTCTATATTAAAGTTGAAAATGCTCAGATAATATTGGATTATTAACCTGATTCGTGCAACTTAAACAATTTCATAACCCACATTCAACGATAAACCACATTTTAAAAGCAAAGGTGCTTATTTGCATTCTTTTTCTCTCTGTATTCATGCAAAATATTTTTATCAGACCAATCTAGTTCTTACCTATATTTGGAAGTAATAATTCAACCCAGTAGCCAACATGAAAATTGAGGAAAATGACACTCATGTTTGACATCTTCATGAGGAAAGTCATTAGAAAAAAGACAGCCTGCTGGTAGGAGACAGGATCAGGCGGACTTGATTCGCTGGTGAGGCGGTTTCTTTGAAGCCGGTTCTATCCAGCTTGCCGGACGACTGAAATATTCAAAATATTTTCCCAGCACTAAACCAACAACAAATCAAATATCTTTGTCGTTCTTCAGGTCGCGATGGCTTCTTTGTTACTGTCATTCTCATCAACAGTACATCGTCCAACCTGAAACGAATTGGCGAGCTGTATTCAAATCTGCAAATCTGAAATAATCCCGAATAAAACTCTTCTATGTAATCTTTAATAGAATAATTATTGAAACCAATATGAACAATATTTGAAACTAATCAATGATCCAATTGTTTTATCTTTTAGTTGTACTTTATACTTTATACTATTTATACTTTTTTTTTAATTGTACCTTTCGAGAATCACTTCTTCCGTTTCTGAAATAGAAACATTTCTTTCATCATCTCCTTTGATGGAGTTTCTCATTTCCCGTGGAAAAAGCTAAGAATTTTGTATTCAAATAAATTTGCCTATCACTTTCAGTAAAAAAGCATGACAAAAATATACCCTACATTGTATGAGAAGCTCCTCTTATATTTGTTTGATTTCAATACTTTAATTCTATTTGAAAATAACTTTCGAACTCAATGATATTCAATGATATTCAATGATTTATTTCCGCCAATAAATACATGTAGTACATTAGGCATTGTCATATTACAATTAATCTTTTAACGATACATAAGCACTAATACATTCAAATACATTTTCTCTAACAAATAAGCAAATAAATATAATAATATACTAATATAGAACATATAAATAATCATCACAGATGCAGTTAGTACTTATAGTAATAGAATATTTAAGTTATATCATTACATGCAGGAGTAAAATTAACAACAATTTGGCAAACTCAACAATATTTTAAAATGAGTATATATTTAAAAAAATATTTTTAAAAAACGACTAGTAATAAGTTGAAGATGTGGGAGTAAACTTAACAACAATTTGGCAAACTCAACAATATTATTTTCAAAATTAGGACTAGCAATAAGTTGAAGATAGGTCATGCAAACTGGCAATCATAGAAGGTTGGAATCTTCAAACTCATTAATAGAATAGAATGGGTTACTAATGAGCCATGACTTCATCTTCCTTTTAAAATCTATCAGGGACAAACTTCTGATTTCATCAGGTAACATATTGAAAAACCTTATTCCTGATATGGAAAAGCCTACTTGTTCTTTCTAATCTGACCCTAGGAATATGTTTTGATTTCTTTGTTGCATGGTCATGGATCTCATTAGCTAAGGTTTATGAATCTAGATTTTTCCTGATCATTACCAAGCACTGATAAATATACATGTTGAAAACTGTCATTACCTGCAACCGGATGAACAGTGGCTTACAATGATCTATCCATCCAGCCCTACCACGACCCTAACAGCTCGTTTCTGAAGCAACAATACCCTACTGACACTGGCAGCATGCCCCCCACAAAAGTGTACCATATGCTGTGAAACTCTGGAAAAGGCAAAAGTAAAGCCTGGCGCACAAAACTGTCAGGTACACTATCCACAAGCTTTCTCAACAAAAAAAATAACCCTACTGGAGCCTGATACATAGCTGGTCTATGTGAGCCTCCCATGATAACTTACTATCCAGGGAGAATCCCAAGAGTTTCACAATATCAGCACTAGCAATTTGCAAATTGAGACTAAAAAACAACTCCTGAGTATTTTCATTATTCAAGGCTAGCTTATTTGCATTGAAGCACTATTATACAGCTCTCTTAAGAGCCAACTTTTCAGAATCAATGCTCTCATGACTGGCAGAAGTGGTGTGTCATCGGCAAATAACAGAACACCACCATTTACTGAGCAGTAGAGATCATTTATCGAGATCCAGAAACAGCAAAGGTCCCAAAACTGACCCTGAGGACTCCATAATTCAAAGGAGCTGGACCTGACAGCACACCATTCCAGTCAACAATCTGAAACCTATCACTCAGGTAAGACTCAATCAAACCAACTGACTCCAAGACCATACTTCTCCAGCTTTTTAACAAAATATTATGTGGAACACAGTCAAATGTGAGATCACATAGCAGAAGTGAGGATGATTTCTTACTCTCAAATGCCTCCTGGATTGACTGGTGAGAGTATGAACAGCAGAATATTGTTGACCTTCCTCTCCTAAAGCCAAACTGAGCAGGGACCAGTAAACTATTGATCTCAAAATATTCATAAAGCCGGACAGATAATACTGTTTCAAAAACCTTTGCAAGTCACACCCCCTCACACATGTGAGACCCTCACACACACCCCCTCATAATACTTCTGTCACTAAAAGGGAAGTGATTTGAAGTATAGAAAATGATGAACAAATGTGAACTTGACGTATCTTCCTTAGAGCATAAATGAATATAATTATACGGAGGCAATAGTCATTCAACACAAAACTCGTTGTGCTCCTGTCGCATTGGGGGTGATCAAACTGTAATCGTCTGAGCTACTATAGTTCGAATAAAACTAGTTGTCACTTGGCCTGGTGCTCGAGAACCACTCTCTAGAAACGTTTTTGTCAGAAAGCTCGATGTCTGAACAGCTGAACATTTGATTCAATGTTAGCATCATTGAATCAAATAGTCAGCTGTTCAGAGACATCGGACTTTGCAAACAATATTTTATCCGAACTGTGAACATATTACAACTATCATAATCAAGACAGCATGCAAGGAGAAATAAAGTAAACAGTCTAATCCTTATGATCTCAAAGTTCAGAATTCTTATTCACAACGTACCGGTACGTCAAGACAAAGTTATTTTCTAACTCTAACCAGAACATTCTGTTCTTGAATTCACCAACAAGAATAACTACTGAATTACAACTAATAGCGATACAAGAATGCAGAATAGAACTACACTAATAGTAATAAAGTGCGATGCTCTCGTCGTGAAAGTGTGAGTGAGGGAGTGTCTGGCAGTGAGGGTGGTGAAGTGAGGTGAGGAACTGTGAATGTGTAGGCAGACAGAGTTGTGACGTCACGAGTCCAGCTGGGTGGCCAGTGTTGCCACCCGAGATAATCCATTATTTAAGACGAGCGACCAAGCCGAAAGCCGCAATCCCAAAGCATCGGGGCGGCTGAAAATAACAAACGGTCAGCTAAGTCCGAGTTAAGTCCCGCACCGGCAGAATAATGATCGCTGCTCGTAGTTCCTTGCAGTTCACAGGCATTGATAGTCTCGAGAGTCGTCCAGAAGCACCTAGACGATCTGATAATGATAGTCGCATAGCACACTGCTTATCACAGGGCGAGTCAATCTCCTGAATACAGCAGCCCGTTTATGATAATTTCACTATTGCTTTGCTGAACACACCCCAGGCCAGCCTATATGGCCATTCATTGTGGTAACTTCCATATAGAACCACCTAACTGAAAGCTACCAATTCAAATCGTAAAGTTTCCTTTATCATATTGATTCAACTTGGAAAGCGCTGTTGAGAAACACTCAAGCTACAATATGGGAAACGTTTTCGATAGCTGAATGAATGTATAATGTAATAGCCTCCTGATTGTAATATATATGTGAGCGTGAATAATTTTGTCAACTCGTACATTTCAAATTTTCGCACTCAGAATATGAAATGATCTTGTTTTTTCATTATGTTTATGTCTATCTGTTTATATGTATACTGTATTTTTTTGACACAAATTATTGTAAATGTACAACTTACTCCACATATTCATTTATTAATCCATGACAAGTCAACATTATACGTTAGAGTTCGAGTATCATGGATGGAATAATACGTAAATGAAAAATCGTCAAGTCATCCAAAATAATATTTTTCTGCCGGTTGCAGAGACATCCGTTAAATGAGCTGGTAATTCAACACGTTGCGTGCTATACGCACAACGTGTTAACTAGATGATAAGTTGGGATTATAAATTGATGATACATCACAGATGGAAAAGCCATCAAATAGTATAATGTTCCAAATGGTATAATAGTTGAACATCATAATAATATAGTCACAATAAGAATTGAACTTTATGCAGATGAAATTCATATCAAATAAACAACGAGTTTAAGCTAAACCAATTATTTTGAAGCTGTCTTTAAAAGAAGTTTTTATTACGTACAGTAGTGGAAATTTCTCCAGTTGTTCCATAATAAGCGCCAATATTATATAATCACTAAACTGGGGGCGCAATTATCGGAAACTAGGAGTACAACGGCTCTGTGATATGCATCGTGTTATAACGCTAACAAAGATGTGTGCCTGAATCACGATTTTTCGTTGTTCATCGTGCAAACCAGACGTAAACACAATACTGGTGTGATTTTTACTATTCAAGCATGCGATTTAAAATTTACAGCTAGAATTCTGGGATTGAAAATCAACTGTGTTAGGATTGAATAGAAGTGAATGCCCTAACCAGTCTCAATGCAACCTACCAAGTTTTATCTCTATCTTATTAGTTGTTTGAACAATTTAAGAGTTATATCCTAGCCCAAAATTTCGTCGTGTATCATTCTTGAATATAGGTACACTTTCATGGATTATAGACCTACATATATTATTCAAGTGGAATGGATATCACTGTACCTTAGCCTACAGTTCGCTATATACTGTAGTTATATTTTGAGAATAAATTGTTTCTTCACCATCGATTAAGGAAAACCTTCATTTTCTCAAAAGCCTCATGAATTTGTTTTTACATTCGAATGCATCATGAATCATAACAATTATTCCTGGAAGTTTCAAAAACCCTATAAGTGAATAAATTGAATATTCAGTTGATAATAAAATTCCAAACAACAGCATCAGCATCACAGTATGCTCGAAAGATTGAATCCCTCAAACAAACCCAGTTCCCAAGAAGTTCTTTCTCTGAAATGTTTTATCCAATACTTTTCCTGATAGTGATTGGAGCTAGTATTAAAAATCAATCACATTCATGAACTCATTTATAACTCAGGATCAATAACGGACACACTCATTATCAAAGAGCTTCAAAAGCGTATGAGTGCATCAAAAACTTTTAACATGACATGAAGAAATTTCCAATAATATTATTGCAACAGGTAAGCTGTATTCGCTTGGGCCTACATCATCCTGATTGGGTCCATCGTTGAAACGTCAATCTTAAAATGGATTTTCGGAACTGCATTTGACGATAGGTACTTGCCGGACTATTTCTCATCATTGAATCAATGGTGAGAGCCGTCTTCCACGATGACTCGTCTGCCTGTGCAATATCACATTATTTTAGAGTTCTTTCTCTTAGTAACCGCGCCCACCATTTTCAACTAATGGCTGCTTTCTCCGTGGGACAGTTGTGTTCTTTAGAAGCCCAATTTTCGCATCTTTCAATTTCCTTCATAGTACTTGGAATGTATTTTCATTATGATGAACTGTCAAGTAACTGGATCATTCACAGTAAATTTTTCTCAGCTCAACCCTTCACGCTTAAACAATTTGAGTTGAAGAAAATTTATAAAATAGAGCAGTTACGTCTTAGCATGAAAATAGTATGTATAATATAGCATCTAAATTCAATCACCAAGTAAAATGAAATGTTTTATCAAGTAATTTGCTTATACAATTCATATTGTTCAGGTAATATTCATCAATCGAATATCCGGGTAACATTCATGATTGGTTAAGATTCAAGCTTATTTGTCTATGTGTCAACCAAGTTTGAGTAATTCAAGTTTAAAATATGTTATTCGTATTATGTGTCGAAGAATTGATAAGATTAGGAAAAACTTGACTACTTGAACTATAGAGCTATGCAATTCCCAATGGTGAATCTTCAGGCCGTGAATTGAACCATGAATTATTCTTCTCTATTGCTTACGTTGTGAAGCCCAAAACCAAAAAGTGTTGAATCTGCAATAACGAATTGTGTATGGATCTCCTCTTCATCGAGCAGTTTTTAACATAATTTCATTATTTTCAGCCATAAAATCTAACAGGATTACATGGATGTATACAAGCCACGTGCCTTTCAAGCTATATCGAATAAATTGATAAAGAAATTCAAAGCATGAGTTAGGCCTCCTAATGGCCCTTAATAGCCGGCTATGAGATTGGCGGTGTCCCTTTCATCTCGGGCGGGAACTGATTACTCAAATGAGGATTTCAAGTGAAAAAATTAATGGAGCATCCTAGTAGGCGAGCAAGGCGGGCCAGATCTTCCTTTGGGATAAGGCCAGCGGCTTCTCTCCGCTCCCCGGAAGACGCCGCAGTCATCC
This sequence comes from Laodelphax striatellus, assembly GCA_017141395.1. Classification (NCBI taxonomy): domain Eukaryota; kingdom Metazoa; phylum Arthropoda; class Insecta; order Hemiptera; family Delphacidae; genus Laodelphax; species Laodelphax striatellus. Next base: position 31,937,630 of record CM029531.1, on the reverse strand, counting down.
TGGAACAACCGATTTGCGGGAATTTCGTTTTTTTCACGCATGGTCTATCGAAAAAAGTGAACTTATTGTGGAGGATTTCTATTTGGTCACAATAAGTCCCACTTTCAAGTTTCATTAACATTTTTATTTTCATTAACCGAAATTACTAATATCAATGGGTTGTCTTATCTTTGTCATCTCTCGAATTAAACATGACATATTGCAATAATAATATATTATTGTATTTCAACTTTGCCACAAATTTGATTCAAATGGCATGCGGAAATAATATTTAATTTCTACATTTCCTCATTGATATTTTTACCTCATTCTATTTTTTTCTTTTTTGGTTCTTCTTTGCGAGTTTGCTCAAGCCTTCGGCTCATGTACTCTCGTGAAAGATAAAAACTGTTGAAAATATTTTGAATTTATTATTGACTTCTAATGTGACTACTGTATTTGCAATACATATTTATCCATATTCATATTTATAGTCTATCTAAACAAGACCAAATACATATATACCACTTATTACATTCCTACAAAAAGCATAATTTGAAGAATTCATTCCTCACATATTCAAAGTTTGATTCCGTGAAAAAGCTCAACACCATTATGTCTATGTGCACAGAGAAATTATTCATTTTAGAGCATAGATTTAAAAATATGTGATCCATAAAGAATACCATGAGCTGTACCATAAAGAATTGGAAGGAGATTATGAGAATTTCAATAAGATCTTGGATCCCACATTTTTGGAAATTTTACTGTAAAGAGCATAAACTACATCTCTCTTGGTACATTTTATTTCATACAGACGAGTTTTATCGCGATGAGGATAGAAGATCTACTTGGCCACATCAGTCTATGTAGCACGTGTGTGAAACCGTTAGAAATGGTAAGTTGGTTCCGTAAAGATGAGATGTAATGAATAAATAATTATACGACAAGTACTTATACCTCATCTCATGAATAAATAAATATTTAAAGAGCGTACAATGATTTGATGATAGTGCCAAATATGTTGCTCCTTCAACTTAGTCTAACTAATAAAACTTCAAAGTTACCAAGTATGTCAATTTTATTTTATGACAAAGTATCGTTTTACTTAAAAAAAAATTGCAAATGAATTTCAAGCCACTCAATAAAATTGAATTACTTGGAACGTTGCTTACTTAAATAACATTTCTCCGTTTATAGAACGAGTTTGCAGATCTTCAAGAGTCAAAGAGAAACAGTAGATTGAATTTGAAAAATTTTCGAAGGAATACTATTTGAATTTTTTCCACTCATATCATAATATCTCCATATCTGTTGATCTACAGATTTCCAATGTTGTTGACCAACTTAATGCGAAATTAATGAATATGTTTGTTGGCTTAGCAACATGGTTCTGAAACTCGATTTAAAATTTGTTCACAATAAAATGATGTTGCAGTTGCTACAACTCTATTTTTTATCTACAGATATTTTTAAGTGAAAATATTTGCAACCCAATACTTTCCATACTTAACGACTCAACTCTTTGACTTGTATTTGATTGTGTAAAGTCTACTTTAAGAACATATATAACCATTTTGGAATGTTAAATTTTTATAAGCTGACAAGATAACAAGAGTCGCTCTATACTCTAGAGTAGAGTCCAGAGTCTAGACTAGACAAAAGGATACCATACTAAATATCAAGCATCAACCTCTCCATAATTATACCCAGAGTCTACCAAGCTACCAAAGATAAAGGGGAGCCAATGAAGAAGTTTGCTGTTCACAACAGATCATTTGAATACCCCTTGCGGAAAACTTCTGAGCATCTTTTATATTTGTGTTGAAAAATCTTATAGAATCGCACTTCCCAGAAATAGTTTTCTTTTCCAGATCATTGACCGTACAATAATTCGCTGTAATTGTTTTGGACAGAGAATCCGAAGTTCCATTAAGTGCAGTGTTACCTGATAAGTGGGACGTACTTGAACACTTGATGTGGCGTTGGACTGCTGTCCTGACTGCTGAGAGCCGAGGAACATCTTCGTCAACTGGTCAACAGCGGTGAGCCAGAGTACACGGATTGTCAATTCAAAGATCAGTGTCTGATGTCGAATGATGACCAGTCGATCGTGTCACTAAACATGTTTGCTTCTCGTCAGCGACAAGTTACGATCTGTACACGGTAGTTACATATTCTGATTGACAGCTAATGTAGGCTACATATGTGAGCTCTCCACCTTGAGATTGATGAATGGACATCAATGTGCAGCCCGAGACATGCTATACATGCATAGATAGACAAGCCAATACAGCGTTAAAACACTAGTGTGTGAGTCCGTTACATGACACTACTGAACTTCTATAATGTTAAGAGGAAAAGACTACGATTATTTGAAATTTTACACAACTTCAATATTCTACATTAATTTATTCTTTGGAAAAGTCAGATCTCTTACTCAATAATTGCGGTTGAGTAACTTCTCTTAAACGATCTGATTCATAGAATCAACATAAAAATCAGTGAAATAGATGGATGAGTTTAATGATGAATATTATACATTTTCAATTATTTTACTCATTTTTCAGTATTATTTATTTGAGCCACAACAACTGGTGAATGTGGCCAATATTTATCTTTTGTTAACTGAAAATTTATATTTTATTTGTTGTATGGAAAATAAATTTCAATGTAGGGGGTGAAATTGATCAGATAGGAAGCTTTCTCAGAAGAATTTTCTACTTTTGCCAAGGTTTATAATAGATATACACTGAACACTGGTTCAGCTGGATTACTTAGTTCATGGAAGTTCACTAGCTATTGATTCTCAATGGATTGACCTATCAAAGAAATATGAATTGAGTAGCCTATATGAACTTTCCCATAAGTAATCAAAATCCTTCGAAATAAGTTGAAATAAATTATATTCGCTATCAGTGTAAATATCATCAAACTACTGTTTTGTAAGAATCGCCTTCTTACTAAATATTGAGTAATTGAATTCAATGAAGGAATTTGAACTAGATTCTAAATACAAAGAAGAAGATGGAACCGAAAAATCTCCCCCATATCAGGCCTCAGCACCAAGAAGGAAAAAAGATGTAGGTAATCTGTTACAAAATCGGCCTACACTTAGTGCGGCATGTGAGTCGACTAACGGCGTTTTAATATATTTATAATGTTGAGCAGGATTGAGATATAACACTAGCATCAATGTTACTTATTAGCAACGGCCGTTTCCAATGAGACCCAAGCCTAAGGTTCACCAATTTTTCAGTAGAACGCGTAGATAAATTGTTTGAACGTGGTCATTAACTAATTTTCTCAAGTCACGTTCCAAACTTAGGCCCGTGCCTGGTAATATCGGCTATAATGCATCTAACTTTATTATGTCGTATTCTTATGCAAAAAACATGAAACCGGCCTTCTGTTCTCCTGAACGATTTTCTCCTGATGAGATAAATCAAGAGTTTAGCGAGTTTTCACTTTATATTAGCAGTAATATTGCAGTTGAGCCATACATACCTGTTCAAAATCTAACAATAACTCTTCATTCCTCATGATTACTACACAATTTTAATCTAAATATATTAGTCAGTTAGCCCTAAATTATCCGCTTAATCCGTATTTTGAAACTAGGTTCTTATAATTACCTTTGGGCTGTACTCCTTTTTTGAGTTCCCGACCTACGTAACGCTTTCATCTGCTCGTATCCTACTTATTAAGACTACTTATAAGTATAACTTATTGGATTCATTCTCACATATCAATTCCAATGTCGTATCACTACTCAACATACCCACTATAATAATACGCTTCTTACTGTGACTTATTAAATTACGGACTTGAAAAACACTTTCAATAGTAGGCTTCCAAATTGCAGTAAAGTAGTAGGCGACAGCAGGCAAAGTACATTTATCAACTGCCAATGATAAGATTTGCTCATAATAATGATAATTTATAATAAAAAATGTATTCATCCTTTTTGTAGACATTGCTGTAGTTGATCAATTGGATTTATTTTTGTTTTCTCATTGCCAAATATAACTTCCTTTGTTGAAAGAATATTATGAAATATTATTAATTTTATTCAGAAATCAATCTCAGGCTTAATATCAGGACACCCCAATTTATTCAGAATTTCTATGGATATTATAAGAACTAACCGAAGCACGCGAATGAGGTTAGTAATGTAAATGTCAATTTTGATTCTTATCTGAAACCTCTTTTGATTTTTATTAAGTTCACAGGTTCAACTGCGAATGATTTATTCCCGCGTTATGTTGAACATTCATTCAATTCCCAGGAACTTAACAAATAAACTTGAACTTGAAGTACAATCTGCGCAAATCTATGACCAATAATGGATGATTGTGAGAAAGCAGTGTATCCGACATTCATGAATTGATTATCGCAAGTATAAATCCTCACGGAAAACTATTTTTGCACAACAACGATGAAAATAGCTCCTACTTCGTACTTGATTCAATGGGGGAAGCACAAATTATTAATTAAAGTACTCTCTGGTAGAGGTGTTCCTTATTTGGAACGGATGAATTGTTTATCAATGCTCTACATGAAGCTTTAAAACTTCTCTCTCCAAGCCTTAATGAATATCTTCATATTCACTTTAATAGATAATGAATCTCAGCTAACTCAGCATCTTATTATCCAACTAACACACTAAAAAACTCTCTTTTTTATGAAATAATTTCATACATTAGATTCAAGAAAAGTGTAATAAAAGTGTAACCGGACCGTATTTCCGAAAAAAAATGTATTCCGATTATCGACAGCATGATGCTTATGAACACAAACATGCATGAGTGCATTAACTCAATGCTTAAAAGTGCATGAATTTGATCAAGCCAGAGAATCAATATACAGAATCAATTACATCACCAAAAGAAAGGGATCTATTCTAGTGGTCCAAGCACTCATTTCTTCAGGGAGAGAAAGCAGTGAAAATTTTCCCAAAATAATCACAGAGGATTTCACCACCTAAAAGGTGAAGAGAATTTCCAAGAAAGGAATACATTCTAGAATTTGTTTATCGAACTACATTGATCTATCATTTGAATAAAAAGGAAAAGCATTGTAATCCATTCATGAATCCTCTCACTTGGTGTTTTCAGTCAACAGAATAGAAAAGTGTAGGCTACAACTTGTAACATCGCGGGTAAGGTTGGCGCCGAATGCACCCGGTGGGGTGGAGGGTGATGGGGGTGCCAGTGTGTATTTTGGGCTGCCCGATCGATGGGTAGGAGATGACGTCACGGGCGTTACGGTTCGACTATGACGTTGCGACGTCGGCCAATGGGACGCGCGCGCGGTGGGCATCGATCCGCTAGCTACGTCACCGAGGTCTGACGTCACAAGCCGGGGGAAAGGAGGCGCGCGTTTTATAATAGCTTGAGAGGGAGGTGGCAGGAGAACAGTGCTGTGCGGACCGTTGCCCGATCAGCATGTCAGTAACGGTTCTGGTTGTAAGGCTGACGACGACTTCCAACAATCACGTGTCTGCTTCGAGTTGAGTTAAGTTGCGTCCGTCAGACGTTCTGGATCCTTCCGCGCAACAGGACCAACCACTGACGCCGGCCCAGCCACAAGGTGAGCCTTCCCACCCCCACAAATATCTCAAAAACTTCCTCTATGTTGTCTTTATGTTATCGGCGTGGACTGACTTCTCGGCCTCCTGAATTGTGATCCCTCCGTGTCTCACCCCACCTATCATCCCTGTTTTGTTGTTGTGAAGTGTTTATTTCTCCTTCCATCCCTTTCAAAACACACAAATCAGGTGTCTCGGTAGTGTTATAAAAAATTCATGTATTGAAAATTGACATGACGACAGTAAGAAGAAGACGGAGACGACCGAATTCGGAATAGTGTTACGTACGGGACGGTCTGCCTGCGGTGCAGAAACTATGAGGATTAAATTATGATAAATTTGACTCAGTGTGCAAACAGCAATTCTGCAGCAGCCAACGTCACCAGCGACGCTAACAACAATCAAAGGACTGTTCACGCTAAGAAACGGATATACTACTGCAGTAAGTCAACAGAAAATTCTAGCACGGGTTTCAGTGGTGGTGGTGGTGGTGTGGTGCTTTTTAGAGATTACCAAATAATTATTGAAATAAATTTATTCCATAAACTATATAAAAAGTATCGGTGATGAGTTGAAATATCGCGCAAGTATCCCTATAATAATTAATATCTATCCTACCAAAAGGTATGTGAGGATAAAGTGCTGGATGACATTCCAATCAATCCTGACTAATAATATTAACCTACCAGGAATATTTCCTCAAAAATTCCAGAAACTACACATTTTTGTTCACTCGCTACGATACATTGATTCTATTGAATTCGGTCTTCATTCAGTCAAGTTCATAAAAAGAGGATAGATTATTATCTCGATTCAAGAAATACGATATTATAATCGTATAATACCTAATATTTCCCAATCATTCACTTTTTATCAGAGTTTCTAGAAATTTAAATAATGTGAAAATTGCTTGATCATCCAAGTAGTGTCGAAAGGTGAATCCATTGGAAGATTCACATCACACTCAAAAACATAATTATTATGGAGTAACGTTCTTATTTATCTTCTTCATTCCTTGAAGGTAGGGTAATTTGCGATTTATTGACCCTATTAAAAAAATAGCTGGTAGTCCGAATCAATAAATTAATCAAGTTTTCTCAAAATCTTGTGTTCAACTCGAACTCTTGAAACTCAATATTTGAGATTCATTTTATGTTTTGAAATCAAATACAATAATATAAATAATCATCATTGTAAATTAATCCATCACACTGCCGACATTATAATACTAAGAAATTATGTTGAGTCCACAATAAGATATCCTTTCCTGTCAATTTACGTGTATAATCATTATTAATTTTCAAAACCTATCAGTATTATCACAAGCAATACCCAATTTGAAGCAGTTTATATACGATCAAGCGAATATTTCGATTTTTATGTTAAGATTAAACAGGAAATCTTCCGTTTAGAAAATTAACTGAATATCTTCAACTCAGATTTCAAAACAAACGACCAATAATCATTTTTCCAGCTTTTGAAATCAACATCTATAAATTAATCTATTTCACACACACTTAAACAACCATTTCATATAATATTCATTTACAATATTCGAGATGATACTTTCCGCTTACAACTTACTTTCCGAGAAATAGAGATCAACGCTTTGAATCTGACCCCCAGCTTTTTAACTCAACTGTATGTCAATTTAATTCAACTTCAACTTCATTCATAGCTTATTTAGGCTACGTTGTATCCACTGATCATGTGAGAAATTGTTGAGCACATTACGCTTTTTTATTGTTGAGTAGGTTATAGCAGACTATTGAATAGCGTCCAAAATGAGAATCAGGTGTTGGGCGGCTATGAATAAGAGCCGTCACGAGACGCCGGCTACACGACGAGGGGTGTTGAGCGGGCAGGGAGGAGAATCATGTGTTTCCTATTATTTTTGGCGCCGCGACGCCCGCGATCTCTGACGTCACATGGGAATGACGCCAATGCGACTGTGACGTCATTCGCAGGCCCTTTTCTATCGATCCCACTCGCTATGACGCGCTAAACCCTTACATTAACAATGAGCGAAACCCTTCTGCGCAGGTCGGCTTTTTACCTGTATCAGCGTCATTGTCAATGATTCTGACGTTACCCTTGGCTTTTCTGGGAAGCTCACTCTCCCTCTCGTAATATCAGCTCCATCAACTCATTCATAATTTTCTCAAATAGGGCAAAAAGATAACGTTCATGATACAGAGATAAAGTTTTCGTGATACCAGATTTATCTTTTCTGACAGGTTTAAGTTGGGAATAAATGAATAATGGGAAATTGTTCGAATCCACTGTAAACGTTTATCACGTTATAGGATATAGGATTACAGGATGCAGTTTATAGGATACCAAATGCGGAAAATATGGGTGAAAAGCAAGTTTAGTCATTATTGAATAAACTATTATCTCGCATGATTGAATGTAATTTAAAAACGGCTGAATCAGCCATAGAAGCTATGTCATATTGGAATCAATATTTAGGGAGGGGAAAGATGGGAGGAAGGAGATTGAAATGGTTCATAAATAAATAGATAAAAAAATGAAATAATTTTCACTACAGAGACCTACCTATACAACAGACAAAGTTGAATTATACAAAATAAAACATGTGAATTGGGCGTAGGAGACAATATTGTTGGGAATTATTGTTATGAGTTATATTGTAGGTTATTATTGTTAGGAAATTTGTCGAAGAGAGAAAATTTGTTTATTCAACGAATTGAATTCAGCGATCAATTCCTATGTTATTTGTGATAGTTGTAGCCTAAGCTTTCCAGCAACAGTATTGAAACTTGGGATAGAAATTGTCAATTCTATCATTTTCAATTTCCTAAAAGATTCACGGAATCTTGATCAAAATCGAATTCTAAACGGAGTGTGAAAATAAATTTTTGCGAAAACGATTCATAGATTTTAGAACGCATGTGAGTAGAATAAATATTTGAGTGAAATCTAGAAGTCATAAGAATAAGACTTTGTCAGTAGACTGCAAGAGGCAAAATAGTGATGAAATTCCTTCAAACAACTTGAATCTGTAACTTGTGAAAAATCTGTAGAAGATAACTACTGTCTACTGATAATATTTCATCATTTTCAACCAATTTCCCCTACCGGAATATACTTTTTAAAATAATTAATTCCGCATAGGTAGTTGATGTTGACTGAAAATCGCATCTATTTTCTCAATGAAATGATAAATAAAGAGAATTCCATAGAACTATTCAACCATTTTTCAATTTGAGGTAGTAAAACATTGGACTCAAGAAATCTGATCTCATCGGAATCGATCGAGCTATTGGAAGAAACTGAAATCAAAGGAAGAAAATTGAATCATACATTCAACCGAAAGTAAAGTGATTATCAATAAAATCGGCAATTCTCATACTTGAATCAATATTCCATACATTTTACTTTGAATAGACTATAGACTACTCTAGATAAAAGATGATTTAAAAAAATATTAGTACTGTCTTATAGAAGATAGTATGTTTAGGATGGTTAAGGTTCACGGAATCATGTATGGGAGCCGAATTCATTTCAAAATGATTCAATTCTTATGAACAAAAAATATTCTCTGAATTAGCCAAGCATGAAACACTACTACAATACAATATTATTTATAGGAAAATTCGCAAATATTATTTTTATCTGTTACACGGCTGAAAACGTCACAAGTGGAATGAAATACTAAAAATTCAAAAATATATTTTTATCATAAATCTAAATAAAAATCGTTTAGAATAGTAAATATCCTACAAATTTCTGTTTATTCAATTAATTCGGGAAATTTTTGCATTTTTAAGTTGACCAAGCTTCAAATTCATTCGTTAATCGTTCAACAAAAATCGAAAAATATGTATAATTTGAAACAAATCATTTCTTTTTCTGACCCACCATTCTTTCACACAACTCAGAGTTTGGGAGATCACGAACAAATTTTTTTACTTGATAAAACCGCATGTTTTGATAATAGAAATAGGCTATTTATCACAAGGAAAACGTTTTCATCGGGCAATACTAATATTTATAATTATTATGAATTGAGATGTCATAATCTATTTTGAAATACAATTTGGCATACGAGAGGAACGTAATCCATGTGTGACTGGAACTTATTTCACTGTTAGCATGATGAAATGGGATTATCATTTTTATTAGTTGAATTGAACGTTTCACATGAGAAAGAGTGCCGAGGAGATGTTGCCACGACGGCTCTCCAACGAGTACTGAGGAGATTTTCAGGAACTCAGCAATCCAACGGAAGAAAGCAGCACTGTACTGTGGACGCTTTGTCAAGCTCTCGTCGCAATGCTTACTTTTCGATCGAACTCCCGTTTATTCCCCTCAACTCTTTAACAAATCGGACTGGATAATTATCTATGAAATTTTCTAACATTATTTTTATAAGAATTTCAAAATCTCAACTGAAATATTGAAGGTTAAAAAATTAGTTCGATAAGTCCCTACTACGGACCTGAAACTTCCATAGTTCCCCTAAAACTCACCAGGGCGCTGCACCTTACAAAAAAGCCGTTTCGCGCATAAATCTCGAAACTGTATTCTGGTTCACACAAATACCATTTCAAGTATGTTTTTTTTTACTTCGCTGAAAAAACTGTTCGAAAACAAATTACCTCTGTTTACAAGTATTCTCTATAGATAGATGTCGGACATAACTTCAGTTTTTTTCAGAGGTTCGATGTGAGAGAAAATGCTGTATGAGTGTTACTTTATTCTACCGCAAGTTTTGGGTTGGTTACGGTATTTGGAACAAAACATTCATTCAATGTATGAATTTATTGGCTTCAGTGGAATTGAACTGATTGATAGAATAAGGTATTTTTATTCTTTATTACTAATATTTCTCTACATGAAACATGCATTCTTTAGACTTCAAACTTGCATTTTTTCGAAACAATATGCTGTTTGGACAACATAAGTTTGAACAACATGAAGAGTTTTGATAGAAAACAATTTTGAATAACACCAACTGAAAATGAAGGAAATAATTTCATCGTGGCAGAAATTGATATTATCCAATTAGATGAATGTGCATCAAGTTAGATGAATTCTATAGTTTATTCAAAAGTAGCATATCCCACACTATTCGGAAAGATATACACACCAATTTTTTCTCGTAGACACCATTAAAAATTGATTTTATTCTTGTAGGTAACTGTATTCAAATCTTATCTTATGCAATTTGAGTTTTTTATTCTTATTCTGGATGCTTAAAAGTAGGGCTTACATTCTGTGCAGACTTAGGAAATCAAGTCCGAAATCTCAAAGCAATACTTTGGCGGAAACGCAACCTCAAACAGTAGCTCTATAATTTTTGTAGATTTAGTAGGATAGACTAATATTATTATTATTACAACACAACAATGATAATAATGCCACTTCTAGGCCTAATGATGGATCTGCGTGTTGCCTACTTTGCGCCGTTACCCTCACAAGTGAAGGCTTGTTGATTTATAGAATTTTGCGAGTCCTGTTGATATTGAATTGCAATGTGTAATTTTTAATGTTATATGTTATTCTATCGCATTATCTTATCTACTGAATGATGTTTTCTCGACTAAAAGATTCGGTTGGAGGAATCTATTATCTCAAGTTCCCGAAGTTACTCTACTATTACCACTAAAACCCTTCATGAGTTTGGTTTTCTAGTTTGTCTAGCAATGCTTAGCTATATAGAAACATCAAAAACCACTTGTTATTTCTATTTCTAATTTCTGTCTGGAAATGTTCATTCCATTATTCCAAGAGCAATAGTCTATGAATTGTCTGGAAATGTTCACTCTTTTATTCCGAGAGCATTAGTCTATGAATTTGCATTGTCTATGAATTTTTCTAGAAGAAGAACTTCATCTTTGTTGTTTTTTTTTTTTACTTTAAACGAAGAAAAGAAAAAAGCATAGTGATTACCATACAGATTTTCTTTAAGTATTTAGTGAACAATTTCCTCAATCATAGTCATACAGCTTGAACGTTAAGGAGGAGCAAGATCATTAAAGAACAAAATCAATCACTCTTGAACGCACTTTCAAAGTACATCATCACATTACCGCGGACAAGCCATCAGCCAGGTATATAGGCTATATTTTGAGCCGAAGATATATTATTCTCCAGGAATGCTTGGAGATGGGCAGAGTAATAATAAACGTTCAACAAATACTCGGTGATGAGCACAAGAAATATCTCCACTGAACTGCAGTTTTCATAATTTTCCCCTTTTAATAAGCATCTTCGCTACAACGAATAGTGGAAATTTATTCAATTATTCGCGGAATGCTGATGTGTAATTATGTTGCTGGTTTTTTATAGTGGTCGTTTAATTTTTTCTACGATGGACACTTTATGCCGTGTCAAGTTTTCTCTTTTCCATCTTCTTTATTCTTTCCCTTTTTTCTTCGAAATTTACGATCGGTTGCTTGACATGGTCCGAGATCCACGTATGCAACAACTGTACATTACCTGGCAGGAAGATGATCAAAGCGTCCATCAACATCATTTGCATGCATTGAATGAAGATGGACAGGGGATCCAATCGCAATGCAGGAACTCAGAAAGCTCATGTGATTGAATCGATAAGAACTTAGATTTTAAGTATTCTTGATCCTTTTTACAACTGCATGATAGAAATCTGTCCAGCTATCAACTCTGCAACACTGTAAAAATTTCACTTCAAATTTATTTCCTGATCATGATGAATCTTATACTGCTGAATAAATTTATCGGCACAAGTTCCGATAGAGGTCAAGCGAAAAATTATTTCCCTACAGTTATAATCAAATAATTCGTACCACATAATGGTTGCAAACTTCTATGAACTTGTAACCAAACCAATAGTTTATATCTACAAAACTAAAAGAGAAAATGAATATGGATTCAACTTTTACTGGAAAGTCAGGCTCATGAAGAGAGGAAGAATTAATTTTTCTCATTTTAACTAGTCTAAACAAAATTTTAATTTGATATTCGAACTTTTTTGAAATATGTATTTCATATAATAATAAATGTCCAAAAGCAAAATTACGAATAATCTCGAATCTGTCATACAATTATTATAATTTTTAAACTTAAAGATATGTAACGAGTTGAAAGCCTTTCCATTCGGAGTTGGGTCGATTTCGAAATTTTCAGCAAACAATGCAGGATATTTGTAATTTATGCCCGGTTTTTCAGTCGTTCAATAAACTTATTGAATCAATAACTTTTTTTCATTTGAAAACACATGGTTATTGATTCAATAGTGCTATTGGATCCATAAACTGTCTATTGAGCGACTGAAAAACCGGGCATTAGAGTAGCTAATGATTTTTATCCTATTGTACAGACTGTATTCAGAGGCGTTTCGATACTGTGCGCGCTATCTCTGGACGCCTATTCAAACTATTTGCAGTGGAGAACCACCCTTGTAGAGATTTAGGGCGGTTGCAGACGAACCACAATCGCATGTCGGATGTGGGACCGACAGATGATCATATGATCGTCAACTCCATACAAACAAATAGTACAATTTTAGTTTAGTTTTTAGTTTACTCAAAACTTATATTGACATAGGTTTACAGATCTTTCAATCGTAAGTTCAAAAATCAGACTAGTCTCTAAATGAAAAGATAGTTACGAATAGAATAAAATTTATAAAACCTCCAAAAGGAATCAATACTAGATCTGTGATTACTCCATAGACTTTGTTCCAACTTACACTCTGTTAAAACAGTTGTTTTTTATCATTCTTATTAGTTATTATCGTCATTATGAAATAGCTAAAACAACGAGCTCCATCAATTAAAATTAAGCACTTCATGATTTTTATTAGTGGTAGGAGTGAATATCGTTGTCTCATGCATTCATGCATGTTCATTTCGTAACAATAGTGATACGTTGAAAGTCACGCCTGCTGAGTGTTTTCTCGCAGCCAATGGGAGCTCGTCTGTGCTCATCTCATCAGCAACGGGCCAATCACATTAGACGCTACTTTCTCTTCCGCACATTCACACAACGATAATCTCAACATGAGAACGAGCAGCCAAGCAATGATATTTTACTGCTTGTAACTGAGCAAAGAGAAACTATGGCAAATTTGCGCTTCCTGAATCTAAACCAATCGACTGTCTCTCCCAATCATTCTTTCTCTCTTTCTCTTCTTGCATCATCACTTGCTACTGTCTCAGTTCATCAGCTCTACTCAGAGATACACTTTCTCAATTTGCATCATTGAACTTCAAATTTCATATTTATTCAAATTAGAAGACTCCTACTCCATCGAAAGCCCCAACTGTATTCACTCATTAATACCGTACCTAGTACTGAATATTGATCCCAATTCACTATGTAGGAGATAAATCTTCCTCAAACAATCTAATCATGAACATAACAAACACACTCTACTCTTATAACAAAAGATAAGTTCTCAAAATGATAAATAGGTTTCTCACAGATATTGAATACACAAATCTAGTTGGGAAGGCTTTCAATGGAAGCTATGAAAAATTATTATGGTAGAAATTATTATGTTTTATTTTTTGACAATATTGTGAAATGATTATTCGAATTTATGTTTCTCGGATACAAACAGCCGAAGCCATTTTGATTAGAAGACTTATCAATTAGTCAAAAAAGTCAAATAGACTACAGTAGTAGTAGCTATGGAGATTGAAATTCATTATCTTTCCTGCTTCAAAAATTAACACGTTAGAAAACAGTTAGAGGAAGATTGAATTGTTGAAGAGCGTAGGTGTAAAGATACATAGAAATCTGATTCTTATCTCAACATGTTACCCAAGCCCAAAAAGCCTTGACATACATATTATGTAAAATTTCAGCGCTTATTATAAAATCCCTTTTTTATAAGCCTGATGCAAATAAGTTGCATTTACCTCCGATTGTGGAACAGCTTTTCGAATACTCAATATCATACTCAACAGCATCTCCAAAATTCAATAATATGTCCAGCCCAATATGTTCAGCGAAATTAGTCGATCTTGGCGTACAATTTTGAAAGAATTATATTGTAGAATGCAACTCATAGCATTCTTCAGATAGTTTGTCGAGCTGTAAATTGGCAAGCCGAGGTTTCCTCTATGTAGTGATGATGACTCGGGCAAAGATACAATCAAAAGATAGAGGAGCATAGGTGGGCGTTACACTAGCTGGGCATTAGAATAGAGGTGAGTAAAACAATTATCGACTTCATAATAAATTGAATATTTTATTGACTGGACGCGGTACAGCTATTAGCAAAGCGGAGCGGAGTGACTTTTTATGGGTCATAACAGTAGAAAACCGTAGCAAGGATAGAGCCTGTGAGCTTCTAATGGCCCAATAACAATCACCCTTATAACGTGTAAATGTTCGCTCGTGTTCGGTCCCTATATGAGTGCGGGCGATGTCCCCTCTCGCCGCCCCTTTCACAACACGTTGCAACATAATCTACATGAGACGAGGCTATCGGAACATTGTAATCTCCCTTTACGCCAAGTTTAACCCCGCTTGTCCTCCCAATTATCATTGTATTACAAGCACGCCAATTATAGTTGAAAAATAAATTTTGAATCAGTGTTAAACCGGCTACAGTTCTATTGGTGTGCTGCTGAGATTCCTATCGGTTTGCAAATCTTTTCTCATTTCGTTTCATATGTTGCGTAACTACATAGGCTACAATCTCATTCCTCCTTATAATTATCAGATATAATATTTGTGGAAGGAAAGTTTGTTCAAATCAAATCAAAATCTCAAATTTGATGAATTTTTGAACTGGGAGAATATTTTGACAAGAATAGTTTCTCTATCACCCAAATTCTTGTTATGCAGCAACTTGATTTTGTGAACTTTGTTTTGTTATAATACGTTTTATTCATTTAATTTTATCCATCAAAATTATTCGATTTTGGAAGTTTTTTCTAGAATGTAAGTTGAAATTCAGTGTAGTACCCACTCAACTGACAGCAGAGATATTATGGTTAATCTATGCCTGTAGGTTCACCGTATCACCAAAATCATTAGGGGAACATTGGATGACAAGGCGAGGCAGAATACCCGAGAGGGTCTCTCCACCAAAAAAGCCTAATAATAAGATAAATTTATTATAAACATAAGCATAATAATAATGTTTTGTTTCATTGTGATCAGACAGAATGAATCTCATTTCCACGAAAAATTACCACAGATTATGTTGACTATGAAAAAAAACTACTAATGTAACCAAAATACTACCCACAAAAGGACTTCCACACAGTCCTTGTCCGTGAGTAGGAGTTAAGAAAAAAATGAGAAAAAAGGAACACACACACACTCACACTCACACAATCACCAATAGTATAATAGATAATGATGGATTTGTAATGTATAATTCCTGAGACTTTTAAGAAGAAAACATGATCAAAAGCTATTGATACTCTTGAGATTAACAACAGTATATTTCAAGGAATGCACCCACTTATAAAGTCTCAATACTGTACCACTTATGATCGCTAATCTCGATTAAGGTGAAATATTGCTATACCAGTTAGCACAAGATGTCCATCGTTTTTAATAATGTACAGCTCATGAAAGTATGGCAGTTTGGCAAGTCTGTACGGGAAAATATTTCAAGGTAACACAATTACCTTCTACGCCCATCACCTTTTATGTGGTTTTCAATTATCATTTTGATAAAAACGATGATTAGAAGGCCGCATCATGGAGTGCTATTGGCTATCGCTGAGTGCCATAAACATGAGGCGAAGTCAAATGGACAGGTCGATGAAATAAAACTATGGAAGAAGTGACTTCTAAGCTGTAACGGTTGAGCCTCGCAAATCTGAACATAAATCAACGCCGACAACATCAGTCACGGAATGCGACCCGATAAAACTCAAGTCTTTTCGATAGATAACCAATAAAAATTTGACGTAATTGTTATAAACTGAAATGGAACCAGGCAAAGCTCATTCGGTTTCTCGTCAAAGCTTCTCAGTAATTTAAGTTTTGTTGGTTTTTTTAGTTTTGGTCAGACGATTTACGCCGCTGATAGGGCCGCACTGTCTTATTTATGGGACCACTTTTCAGGAGACCTTGAAACGGCGATAGAAACTATAAATATCGAGGGCTGAGATTTCGGACCGGGCATCTTCCGTGAATTTCTCCACGCACAAACAACTCCAATACTAGAAGCATTCAGAATGCTATAAAGGCGATACTATGGACTCGTTTCGAGAACTTCCTTGTATTCATGGAGGTTCCTTGTTCATGAAAAAGATCTCATGTCTTAAAAACCCACCAATTTCAAAATGGAATCTCATCCATTTGTAGAATCAGAGAATTCTCCAGAGAGTTGGGGGATTCGAGAGAAGAGAAAAAAAAATTAGTGAATTTTCGAGCACATGAAAAGTTGCAAATTGAAATTTTGATTCATGAAATCTCTTCCGGTTTTCGGTAGAATACTGTTCTCCTCCATTTTCATGATATAACCACTGAACTTCAACTCTTATTTGAAAAGCTCCACCCTTTCCAAGTGAGTGGAAAAGATTATCTACTTCCGAGAGAAGGGTGTATCGGTGTATGATAAAGTAGCAGGCGATAAAAAAATACGTTCGTTATTGTTCAAAGTTGCTTTTCCAAGTGTTCTACGATCGTCTATAGTCTGTTCAGGGAAAGGAGAGACGATGTAAATAAACCTGTGCGTGCGAGAGTCTACCTTAGAGCAGCTAGACCAATTCACAGTAGAACTACTGAAATAATATTATGATTATCTGCAGTACGTGATTCCAGTCTACCCTTGAATGAACGTATTGTGAACTGGAATTTGACAGAAAATTTATCGAAAACAGCTCTGAGTCATCGCTTCTATACGCACACAAAATAAAATGCAAACAGCTTGTTTTGGCCGTCTCTCGACTCCGTGAACAGAGTATAGTTGTACATCACAATATCTCTGTTCTCAGATATTTTTATGAGTCTACAATTTTCCTGATAATTCATTTATTCGTGTATCCCTACTTTCCTCCACCTATGACATTGATGCCTGTTGATTGATTTGCTTCAAACTGTGGTAGTATAGGCATATAGATGTTAACGCTATATGTTCTCTGTAGGTCGAAGAATACTCGACTCTAGAGAAGTTTGGAGATTCAGTCAACAGGTAGAGCTGCTGTCCTGGCCATCCCAAGGGCTCACGTTCAAAGGTGTAGTAGTGGCTCGCCCGATTGGCTCAAGGCAGACAATGAGCTTAGCGAAAATGACATTTTCGCTTTGACGTTTTTCTCAACAATCAAAGGTAAAAGACTGCTGAATTGGTTAATATAGTTATGCATTTTGGATTAGCAGTGCACCCGAATCCAAATTCTAGTTGAGTAGTGATTTCATTAGCTCCCATTAAACTATTTTTTATTAGCAGATTATAGAAATTCATTAAATCACTCACAATTTGAAGTCTTAAATCGCTGAAAAATCATCAATTTCTCACTTCTTACACAGATTATATCTAGATATCATCATATCCATACATTCAAAACAGGCTTTTATAACTTTCAACTTGCAAGTTTTATTATCAGTTTCTATTATTCATAGTAGTTTATACGAGAATAATGAAATATCAAGATGTTGTGATTTTATATTTGCATTCATCCTTTCCAAGCATGGGGTCGTAAACTAGCAAAAATAGAATTTCTTGCTATGAGCTTCCCAAAATTCCCTGAGCATGCAAAAAACTGCAGTCACATACTACCATCTTCCTCTACTTATTACAGAATCGAAGAAACCCAATTAAAACAAATATTAGTGGAGCTTTTGTATTATTCTTTTCAAGCATGCTCATTACGTTGAAAAAATACGTGAATGTTAAGTCAACATGTTGATGTCAAGTAGTGGTTGTAGCTTTGTATTTATCAATATAATTGAGAGTTTAACGATATATATAATGATTCCTCGCTACAACTGCATCTGTAGTTGAAATAAATAAGTCAATACTTTCTTTACAATATTCAACAGCGACGAAGATAATGCAAATTTGAAGAAAAAATTATGACAAATTCTCATTATACTCGTATCCTGCCATACCTGTAGTAATAAGTTTGGAGAATGTCCTGTAAGATGTTCTATGTGGCTTGTTGATACGGAGCAGTGAACTGTAATCAGATTTAATTAAGACCTTTCATAAAAAAGATGATCTGGCGGAGCGTAACACGCTTTGTTGGATGAAGACTTGAGTATCATACAAAATGTAATGTCAGTCGTAAAGTGAACATAATAGTAAATCGGTCGAATGAACAGTTTGATTCATTTGTTCGTTGTCATTAAGAGCTGGTTAATATGTTGTTGGAACTACGGTTTTATGGCTAGCATAAAAATACAGCACTGCTTCGTGTATCTTCTATTGTTCCCTGGCTAACTGCCTCCGGCCTGGCTGCAGTCACTTTGACGTTTGGTCATTGACTATGGAGCAACAGACGATTTTTATTCCAGTTAGTATTGTTCCAAGGATTAATTAGAATGATTTATTGACCGATTGTCTAGCTCTCGAGTCATGATTCAATTTGTAATAGGAGCAGGAAAGTGTGCTTAGAAGCTGCAGTAGAGTTTTATTCCGAATACAGTTGATAGGAAAGTTTTAATCACTATGTTTCCATACAGATGAAATGTAACAAATGATTAGTAATCAGACTGCGATAACAATTCATGAGTGTCCACTTCTTCAATGTTAACGATAATTTAATGCTTTTCAAAAAGGAAAATCTTTTTTTAAGTTGTTCTTATAGGAATTTTGAAGGCGAGCGTCGTATCAGATTTAAGAAGTGAAACCATGTACTCTACTACAGATGCTGACCAATAGGTTAAAAAGGCTACACTTGTTTGAATGAGATCCCATCCTCTTGTTGAATTTTTGCAAGCTCTTTATGAAAAATAAAATTGTTCCTATTCAATTATTCTCTTTCCTTGATATTTTTTAAACTTCTCAATCACGTCCCCAAGAGTTTTCCTTTTCTTTCTCTCCATCTTTTTTCTCTTCTCCTTCCTATCCTGCTTCGTCTCTTCCTTCTCCTCTGTTTTCTTTATTTTTTTCTTTATTTTCTTCCATCATCCATCAATAATTGATGTCATCATTCATGTTTTTTTATAATTTTCTTCTGAATTCACATTTATTCTTTGTTCTCTCTTCATCCATGCATTTCTTTTTTCACTCCTCTCCCCATTAACGTATTCCTCCCTTGCGATATTACCCATTCATTTGAAACACAGGTGGCCCTCGTCGGTTAGTTTCACATTTCTTGTTTTATCCATCGATTAATAACCCAATCAAGGCTGAATTTCAAATAAACGAATTACTCTGAAGCTGATTCGACAGCCAAATATAGTAGTCGGACAGCTCTTAACGTCCAGACAGACAAAAGAGGTGGCGTGAAGCTGGAAGAGAGAAATGAGAGGTATGTTTTCAGTTTTGCTTTTGCAGCAGTCAAAAGTATAAACGTTTAGCTGTTAACAAATTCAGACGGATATCATGAATATTGATCTTGGAATCTGTAGACAGGGAAGTTCTGCAAATGGAATTTGAAAGGAGAGGAGATTCCGATCGACAAGGAAAGATTGCAAGGAAGATGAGACAGAATGAGACGGAGAAGTAAATGAATCGTAGGCGAACTCTCAGACAATTCGATTCGAGCATGTTCTTGTTGGCTTGTTTAATTTCGAAATCAACAACGAAACTTTTTGACAAGCGCCCTGTCCGTCCATGCACTCCCCTATGTTATTATTCCGATTTCTTCTGTTACTAGTAGCTGTGTCCAAGTCATTAATTACGGACATCTATTATTAATTACAGCGCATGTAGTCGGAGTCGACGAATGACTTGGGCCACGCTCTGATAGCATATGCATGAGCACAGAAACGCAGCGCAAACCTTCGGGCAGTAACGTTTCTTTGGTAATTTATTGGCATCAGCAATGCGGACCTACGTCGAAGATTTACACATTGATAATAATGGCAACATCTCAATTATTGATACAAATGCAACTGTAAACCTGAATCGCAGTCTCATTCATTCAGAGAGTTGGTTTTGTTAAGTTTCATCTTGAGACTGAAACTGGAACAGATGTTCAGGTGACATTGGGAAATCCCACATATAATGTTATTTCAATCACATTCAATATCTCTTGAATTTCTTTTCAACAATAAATATTCTGTTTTTAACAGAAATCTATATTGTCCACTCCAAGATTCTCGATCATGTATAATAATTATTGTATATATTATGTTATGTGGACGTTCTCGAAGACTTTGGTTTATCACGATCAACTTAACAATTTAATCAGTTTATCAATAATATTATTATCATACGGAAGTTAGCATATTTATTCAACAAATAAGGTGAATATTTTACAATAATTAGTCAAGAGCTTTTCTAGATTTCTTATCCAGGAAAAAACTTGAAACTGTCGTTTTCTGAGTATTTTTTCTCGATACTAAATAACGAATGAGGTATTCGATAGTAATTATTATTTTTGACCCGAATTTTCAAGAGACAAATTTCGTAATTTGCTATTCAGATTTTTACAAGCTAGGCCTTTTCAGCACTATATCATAAATTGAAAAGCTGAATAGTATAAACTCATTTTTCATTCAATTTATCTGATAATACTCGGGTTCTAGAGAATATGATGAGATGTTCGAAAAGGAGTTTGTTAGAAGTTCTTCGATTATCATATTTCATAGTAATCCACAGGTAACTGACAGCGCAATAACTTTTAGTTATAAGTACAACTTTCTACAAGGAATCATGCCTATTTTCTCAAATCGAGCTACACTTTCTTGAGACTGGTAGAGATGAATTTACGTGTTTTCAGAATACGGAATAAAGCATTTTGTCAAGTAAAGTAGAAGTGAAAGTTCAAGAAGGAAAATTGAAAAACAGCTTGTCTTACTGGATAGCTAACTTGGTTGGTAACAACAAATCCATCATGAAAAAAAAACATTTTCTAGGCAAGAATTTATAAAATTTTGGTATAAAGGGATGGATTTATGAATAAAAAGAAAGAGGAAATATAATTGTACTTGTGATGAGAGACTTGATAAATATTTTAAGTCTATGAGTTGGAAGTTTAAAAACTTTTGAATGAAAAGAAATTACACTCATTCACAATAATTATTTAGAATTATAATAGAGTGATTGATTATTATCAGATCTCATCTTTTAGAACCATAAATTAGAAGGTTAATTGCCAAATTTCTTGCCCACTAAAATTTTTGTTCTCGTAGACTTTTTGATAGCTGAGGTTTACTGTAGCGTAGCCTTCATTATGTTCACGGTGATTTATGGAGACAATCAATATTTTCTATGCAAACCTTATTCTGGGAGACAATCATGGAAATTGAATTATTTTGTGAAAACAGAATACGCTAAATTCCAGTTGCATTTATAGAAATCGTCTCTAACATGTTTCTGTCCTGTTATTCTTTTTTTAATATTGGTTACAATTCAAGGATACAGCTTTGCTTCTCTTATGTGCTTCTCACAGTTTCATGATGATATCCAAGTTTGGAAGAATCGTCCTCATAAATCTAGCCCCTAGCCTAAAAGAGGAAACCAATAGTCTACCAATCAAACTTTCTCTACAATAATTCAATTATTCATCTTATCAATGTCACGACAGTCCTGGGCTCTTTTATTGAAAACCTATATATTCCAATCAACATAATCTTCTACTAAAGTCTACCATAAACCGAGTACTTATGTCGCCTCCATTGCCCAATCATCCATTTTTCAACATAAATAGGGGACACTTTCCCCCATTATAAAGCAATCTTAGTCTAAGGACGTTCTCAATCACTTTCACCTACTTTTATTTCCTTTAAAAAAAGATCTACCCTCATCTAATTGATTTCTTACCACAAATTACCGATTTATTCATTATTATCTTTCCTCTGATTGCAGCTCACCCTCATCCTCATTACATAATACAATCCAGGTTAATTTCAACCAAAATTTAGGCTTCTCAACAATCGTAACAATAGAATAAATATCTGAAGCATGAAGAGGATTGTTTTGGAAAGATTAATTTATCTATGAATATGTATATGAAAGATAAATTTATTTATATGGATCAGAGAGACAGAGAAAGAGAAAATCAAAAGAAGAAAGAGAATCAAACAAAAAGAACATATATGAGATGAAGTCAGGATGTAGAAAACTTCATACTCAAGGTCACTTCT
This sequence comes from Laodelphax striatellus, assembly GCA_017141395.1. Lineage (NCBI taxonomy): Eukaryota > Metazoa > Arthropoda > Insecta > Hemiptera > Delphacidae > Laodelphax > Laodelphax striatellus. The sequence goes on along the minus strand of CM029531.1, from coordinate 31,914,880 downwards.
GAATCTGGTCACCGAGAAGAAGAGGAGTATCAAATGTGTATCATCCGGTGAATGATACTGATCGAGTTTTTATTTTGTTGTTCTTCGCCTTCTTTTTATAGAGCTTCTTGATATATTGTGCTAATCCATTTTTTTCATCCTATTTCCGTCATGAGCATATATTGCACCTATGCAATATATAAATTGTTGGACGCACCTTGTTGTTGAAACTTCAACAACAAGATCTTAGAAGAGTATTGATGAAATTCATTATATATACATGTCTAGAAAAAAGTGTATTACATTGATTTTTATATAATATTGATATATGTCCATTTGTTTCGTCTTTTTGAATTCATCCATTTGTTTTGTTATTCCATGGTAAATAAATTTGATTTGATGTAATGTGTATTTCGGCAAGTTTTAAAAATCGTCAGTAAAATGTTACAACTTCTTTCAATGTTCTCGAGAAGTACAAGACTTGAGTATAGACTGATGTAGTGAGCTACTAGATGTAGCAATAAAATAATGAGCGCCAATATATTTCAGTGCGAATGTTCCAAAGATACGGTACAGGCCAGAAACAGGTTCTCCGACAAGATAGGAGCAATCGTGCATCGACGATCCATCCACGTGTGGGCCTTGCTGGCTGTTTCTAAGTGCAATAATTGACCGGCAAAAAACATTTGACCATCGTCAACATCTCAGCCGAGTCCATTTGGACTTCTATTTGGCCTAATAGCTGCAATCCATCAGTGCAGGCGGAGCGAAGCATGCTGATGAGCAAATAATGGATAGCCAGCGATTACACCTTTAAAACGGCATCATTCTGTTATGAATACTGGCAAGAGGAAAAATGTGTTCGGGAGTGACCAGTTTTCATCAATTAACAGTTCAGTTAGACAGCTACCACACACAAACACGTCAACTCTGTACTTGAAATCGTTGATTTGAATAACAACTATTTCAGTTCTGATAACTTCCATATTATCGCTTTTTAACATCATCACGAATAATGGACTTGAATCTTGTTGCTTCTGTTGAGCTACTTGATTTTTGTATTGATGTTATGATGATGTAATAATCAACTAATTGCTATTCTCTCCCGAAGCAACTCGTTTGTATGAACATAATTTTTGGGTTATCTTCCCTAAACAAAGTAACCTCTCTGCCTTGGCATCCATTTTAGAAGTTGATATGTACTATTACTTAATCAATTGAAATCTAATGAGAGAACAAGATGATCATTAGCCTCGATACCCTGATTAATATCACATCTAGTGTGTGGAGTTTGATAAATTAGAAAAATTTAGAAACTGAGAATAAGGTTGGGTCATAGAAACAATATTCTTTTCAAGTGAATGTTTGTATCGCAATTGTCACACGATAAAAAATAACGATCAACTTCAAACGATAACAAATAACGGGACTTCTAAGTAGAGGCATGGAAAAAACAAAATCTGGTTAGTCTATATGGTTAATCTATGCAAGAAGTAAACCTGTAAATGAGAGCACAGAGTTCAACTGTGAAGAGGGTGCAGAAAACTAGATTTAGGCACAATTTTCTTTTCTTTTGCATAGAATGTTGCAGTGCTCATGTTTTTACACCAGGATAAGACTGTGAAATCTCAACTTCCAAATTCTTTGAATACAAAATTTCGAAGATTTTCATGGGAATTTCATATTTACATATGAATAAAAGTCACATTTATACATAAATCAAACAATTTCATGTTCTAGGCCTATTTAATATCTACTCGCGGAATATATCAATCCAATCAAGCATTTGATATTGGTGGACAACAAGATACATAACAAGCTTGCAATTATTATAAAGTAGAGCTTCTCCTGCGTAGTGCATAACAGTTATGCACCAATAGAACCAGGAATATGAGCATAATATATGCTGATTCGAATGAGGAATACAAGCCATTTATTCTCTTCTGTGTGTTATCATTTCCATAGAACCCATATTGACACCTTGAACGGAACTCGATAATGCATGCATTTCAATTCCATTTCATACGTGCGTTGAATTCAAGCAAGCAGTGGTCTTCATCAATCTTTTGGCAGCCGCTTGGCCCCACTTGTTACAACGTCTCCCATCTCACTCACTGTTTTCTCCCATTGACAGTCATTCAATCATTTTTATCATTCCCACATCCCCATTCATTTCTCTCTCTATCTCTTTCTCTCAACCTCTCTCGTATGAACACTCTCTATCTCTCTCCCAGCAGCTTTCTTTCTCGCCTGTCCTCTCCCACTTAGCCACTCTTTTCTCCAGTCTGTGAAAACATAGCATAAAACCGGATCATCTACATAATATTCACAACATTGTACACATTCGTTTCTCAATATGATCATACATTCAATTTTATTCGAAATTTAATTCTCCTACCGAGCAATACTTTCAACTGTGACCATTTATTCAGAACTGTAAAATATTAATTTATTCGTTGTATGTTCGCTAAGGAAAGCAAAACTGAAACACAAGCAAACAAATCGTAAATAACGGAGTGGTTATGTGACCACATCACCAACAATTTATGCATTTCAACCTGTTCCTTTCCATCCCATTTAAAAAATTTTACATTCAAGATGAATTCGCATCTTCATTTTTTTCATCATTCGCATTTCTATACTCCTCATCTTCATTCACCTCCATAACATCTCGACCATCTTTCCAATTTTTTATTCAAATTTACATTGCAATATCCACTGTACACGGCCACTGAGATTTATGAATATTATTTAAGAAATATTCATTTGAAATCGGATACTTACGCGGAAAAAATTGACCATCCTCCAACAAGGCTTACCTCTATGACCAGAATTTTTTTAAATATGACAGTATGAATCTCATTCGAATCAATCTCTTTCTGATCTCCTATGAGACCTGAGAGTGGCAACTGTGAATACTATTGAAACCCAAAAAATTGTCTATGGGCCTGAAGAGAAACTTAACCAATATATCGTTGTTGCTCAATGTAAATCGAATAAAAATTCCGTGAGACAAAAGCAACATGAAAAATTATCAGTTTGTCATCAGTCATCAGTTTCAGAATCAGTCATAATAAAGGAGCTTCATGAATTAGTTCAGCTTCCTAGTGGGTTGTGAGAAGGTATAAGAATTTTTTTTGTCATTTTCTGAGAAGTACTCTTCAGATCTCTATAATTATTAAGTTAGAAGATGGATGACGGTTAGAAGCAGCCCGATAAAGGATAAAGGAGCAGCCCGAGGTAGTTGTAAATTTCAATCATTTGTCATAATAACACAACCAAAATGGAATAATTTTAAATTGAAAAGCTTCTTAGTCAAAACGACTAGAGGAATAATGACGAAATGAGTCCTTACATTTCCATCTTCCTCCTAATAAATTTGTCTCCAAAATTTCAATAATTGTCATTCTGTCCATGGTCATAAGACGAACTCATGGTCAGTTTCGAGCCGAAACTTAGGTATAGAGTCAGGTTATGTCTGACCATTAACTACCATTATCGTTTCCAGAGTGCCTGCATTATGTTGGCGGGATGGAATTTCAAGAATCTTCGTGCGCATCAAAAGTGATGTATTCATGATTTACAAGGATCTTCAATTAGCAGACTGTAAACCTGAAAAATCTTTGAAGCTTCTTCGGTGCTAATGGAAAGCCTGCAATCTTTAAAAGCTCACTGCTCTATGGTTATCTGGTCAAGTCACCGTTACAACCAAAGTTCTGCTGTGATTGTCTTACTGTATATAATCATTATACCACCTCAACAGAGAAACGAGACGAAAGTTGTGATGAATGTAGGAACTACAAGAGAGGAAGATACAAAATTTGCCGCGTCAAGTCTTAAAACTGGCGATAAATCTTTCAAATGATAAAATGTTTGAATCATTCAAGTTTCCGTTACATCCGCAATTATTATTCATAAACCCTCTCTGAAAATCACACTTGAAAGTATGACGACTCTATCAGCGCAATGATGAATGAACTCAACAGTAATTTCTGAAGAATAAATCATATTGCATTCAACAATTTTGCTGCAAACATATATGAATCTTCTAGTTATCGAGTTATCCATAGCACTTGATTGTATTGTATTGATTTATCCCATGAAAGTTATTCAATACTTTCAATTTCATATTCCTGATATAAACATTCTATTGATTTATCGAAGGCATTTTCTTATATTAGAATATTATTGGTAATGTACATTAATAGTTTAAATTCTAATTTACTCTTCATTAGAATTGGCCATTTTAGATACAGTAAGTAAACTTCTAATAATGTAATAGCAAAATTGCATTTGTGTTTTGGACAATCATCATAAGATCCTCGCTCTCATTTCATCTTGGACTCACATTGATCTAAAACAGTATAGGCATTTCTTGGCTAATTAAGATATGAGGAAACTGATACCACATACAGAGTAACTAATAAATCTTTTTTAGTATACAAGGATCCGCGAAACGCATATAGATTCATATCTGTAACGTCTTAATCAATTTTCTATCTGATTATTCCGATCCAAACTGCCCAATGAAAACTATAGAAATGATATGATATTGGATGCGAGCTAGAACTCTCATAAATATTATGAATTAGGTGTTGATTTCATAAACGATGAAAACATGATCTTCACATATAATCAAATGTCAAAATCGGCTATAATGTTCATCCAGTGTAAAATGAGCTCAGCTACGTGTGAATCTGATAATCACTGATGACACAGATCTAAATCTTTTTTATTACTACCTACCATCTCAAAGGTGTGAGGTAACATATCAAGAAAGAAAGACTCGAACCAGTTCATAAAATTTGCATATTGATATTCGTTATCAAACTTTTTTAGATCTGGTCTGCGGATAAAAAATATACTTAGTTATAATGGCCTGCTCTATCAATACTTAATTACACCTGAACAACCTCAAGAAAACATTAGGACTATCTCAAACTCTCATTAGAAATTCACGCATAGAATTCAAGGATTAGTACCGTACCACTCGTAATGAAGATTTTATTTATTTATTTGAGCCTCGATCTTAATTATTCAATCTACTTTGTAGGTGAATTTCTTGTTCTTAACGTAAGTAGCTTGAAGCTCAACCTGAATGAAATTTGAAATTGAGAAGCCGAAATGAAAATAGGCTCTAGGCTAATTCATCAAATCGAAAATTGAAAAGTGAAATGGTTTAAGCTTTTTAAAATCCATATTATCTGATCCCATTCTTTAAAATTCTACGTTCTTAAAAAATCTTGATCGTTTACGTGTAAAATTACATTCTTAATGAATTTATTTGAATCACCGTTATGAAACCCTCCTTCGATCACCTATACCAGAAGCTAAGAGTAGAGTAAGAGAATGCTCATCATTTATTTCTCATTTTATGAATTATTATCCTAGCAAGTAATGACAAACTATTCTTGACATACTTAACATTTGGTAGAGCATTCTTTCTTGAACAGTTCATTGTTTCTTTTCATCAATCATGAACAATTTCTAGCGTCTCTTGATTGTATAAATGACAAAACATCTTCCAGTTTCAATACAAAACACTTAAATTTACAACCAAATATTGATGTCATGTTTTACACACTCTTGATACAGCAATGTAGACCTAATACATCCATCTGGAGCTATGCAAATTGTGTTCAATAGTATTTTTTCTGCCCGTTAGTTGCCATCAATCAAAAGGCGGTCAAAAGACGACCCCCTGCCGTGCATTAGCATATGGCCCAACAATGATAGTTCGCCAGCCAGCCGGTAAGGTTCACCCACTCCCATTGGGATGTGCGGCCCACACACTCCACACAATCAGACCACCCTCCTGCTCTTGCTCAACGCCACACTTTTCTCTCTCTCTATCTAATCAATTCGATTCTTTCTTCCGAATCTTCGCTCAAATTTCACTCCCTGTTCTTCTATTTTCTCGTTGACAAAAAAAATATGATATACAGATTTGGACACACTTCTATAAGCAGGACCCTCAATTTCTCCTGGGATACATAATTGATTTTCATGAAGAGACAGACCGCGAGTCTGTCTTCAGAAGTAATGTAAGTACTAAGTAGGGTATATTCTCAGCATACACATATGATCGTTTTCAGGCTTTGAAGGGAAATTTTGTTCGAATGAGATAATTTTTATGATCCCTCTCACCTCATAAGAATTCGCTATTTCTCCAAAGAAACAGATAGATGCGGGTCAATAATATTAAGAAGACATTATGGCGAGAAATCGAAAATACTCTATCGATGATCTTTTCTATTGCTCTTCATACATATTGTGCATTTATTGTGCTAATAAGTCTACATCAAAATGCCCAATTATTTCATTGAGTATTTTTGTTCCTCTCGTTCCTTTGATGTTTTCAAAATTTGTATCATCTGTTGATAAAAAACGAATGAGGTGTAACAAAAAAGATATAAATAGTAATGAAGCAAATTCATGAGCTATCAACTCTTCTTAACAGAAGTAATTTACTAATTCAATTGACTCTGAAGGTCAGTTTTATAGTTTGCAATCCATTCAATCACCTATCGATTCAACTCAGAGAACATACATTCAAAACGAACAACTGGTATTGCAAGAGTGGGAAAAGATCAATTTCATACGGCTGTAGACATGTCACTACTACATTATGTGAATACATGTTACTTGAAAACAATTCCAACTTATTTATATCGCGACGGGTACTACATTTTACAACTTAATAGAAGCTGAAATTGCGAACGCCTTCAAAGTGATACCCACGAAAGAAGAGGATAAAAAGAGAACAAGTTTAATGGAAGAGTTGGCGTGGACAAATTTAAAAGCTCGTCCAATGTTGGCCAACAGAGTTTTTGCGTTTTTTGTGTGGTTTTCAAAGGCGATCAACGTGAATGTATGTGTTTTGGTTTTGCAGCTGTTCAACTGCTGCATGGGACTGCACGTCATGGCATGCAAATGGTGGCGACCGCCGCCGTGTTAGTAGGCCTGATGATATCTGGCAGATGAACGCTGCGACGGTCCTAGCGACCGTGGCTTGACGGTCAGATAGACCGCTTAATGATGGCCGAGGTCCTTCTCTGCACAATGAGCTGGTGCAGTGCAGTGGTTGCCCGCCCTCCGAACGAGACGTGTATCACAATCTGTTGTAACTGCCTTATTCCAACTCGAGATTAAATAAGCGACAGCTTACAACCTCTGCCGGTGTGACACGACAGTATTGATCTCATTTCGTGGCTTCTTAATGAACTTCTTGGCCTTGGTTGCTGGTTATCTGCCCTGCAACACCTTCGTCCGGTAACAATCGATTGTGTGTGCGTATGTGTGAGTGTACAGACACTGTATGTGAATGAGGAGTTCGATCACGCTTCAGCTCAATAATTATTGTGTCCTATCTCAGATAACGTTATGTTATTGGAAAAAATTCTTTATCTGATTTCATAACTGATCTTTTATCAGTTATCCAGTGTTACATTTTGTAATACAAAAATTTTCAGATCCAATATCATGATAAAACTTTCTATCTATAAAACTTTTTTCAAATTAACATTGAAAGTAGATCATTCTGTATCAATCTGACCCTTTAAGTCAGTAACGGGTTTTTATCAGATTTGTCACATTAAAAATACTAACTGATCCTTGGGATTAGACACTTCAAGGATGGCTAACAGGAAACTTTATCGAGTTCAATTGCATTGCCTACTAAATAATCTACTCGGTAGTTGTGAATAATAGCATTGTTTATGTTATGGAATCATGGAAACCATGATATGATAATGGATAAATATGATTAACCATGATACGAAATGGAACCATCATAAAAGACCATGCAGAATGAAAAATAAAATATGTTTCTCAATATATTGAATCAAAATCGTTCTTCTAAAGTTCCATAGTTTCTAGTATATCCTTTATTCTGCAGAATTAACTTTCGGATCTAATGAATTTCAAGAATAAAAACTCAAAATGGAATCAACAAACCTTTTCGAAAATGTGAATGAATTTTAAATTTAATCAAGGAATGTTTCAATGAACTCATTTAATCAATTTATCGACAATTGAATGAACTAAATCATATTTATAATAAAATATCTGATTACATTTAATCAATTAATTTAATCAGTTTAATCATCAATTATATTATCAATTTAATCATATTCATTCCCTCCATGAATGTTACATAATCAATGTTTCATTTTAATGTAAATAAATGTTTGATTTTAATGTATCAAGCAGCAGACCACTCTCATTTATCCAAGTATAGTTTATTTGTATGGGTTGACTCATACATTCCTATCTGGACACGTGTGATGTCAAAACAAAACAATTTGCTCAATCAATTCACACTTTGATCGACGTGAAAAGCAGGGTTCCTCTGAAAATCGTCTTAATCGGATATCTTATTATTAATATTCTGCAAGATTTTCTTGGAGATGGTGACGTTGATTTCCATTTGAATGAACCAAGACCAATCCGACAGGGAAAAATATCGCCAATATAGATATTTCAGTTTCTAATCACTACGACAATAAACTAGCCGACTGAAAGAAATGACCTCGCCAGTGATCACCGGGCAGCATCCGCTGGGCGTGTGCGTGAGTGTGTGCGTGTGTGTGCGCGTGTGCTCTCGTTTATTGCACGGGTCGTGATGCGGTTGAGTCCGAGTACGCAACGGGTCTGGCAGGCCAGCCAGCCGCCTTCCAGCCTTCAACGGCTAAAATATAACCCATTATAAATATTGCGGACACAATACCGGATACAGGACAGCAAACGACCAAAATCTCGCTGCAGCCCGAGAAAAAAAGGAAAACAACTCCCACACCCAATGACCATATACACAACTCTATGACATCATTTACATAATGTTATTATAATATATTTTCTTCAGCCAATGTTTTTATCGGCGGTTGACAATCTTTGATTATGCTTGATGTGCTGAATAACGTTTCAATCTGAGCAGCTGGCTGATGGAATTGTTTGAAATGGAAGTTTTCCTAGGTAAATAAATAAAACACGTGATGATTGCTGTCATGGATTGTAATTTGTGTACAGTATAAATGAAGGAATGAAACTCGGTAAATAATGATTACGCCTTCTCGAAATCAAGCTAAGCTTCTGTATGATCTTATGAGGAGTTGAGGTTGAGACTAATCAACGGATGAAGTAAAGATGTGATGCTAACTTTCAATGAGCCTAGAACGCTGAAAAAAATAGCAATTTGAAAAGAAAACTATATAACTCCAATAAACTACAATTTCGAACTCATAACTCCAATATGAATAATTTTGGGCCTTCAGTCCATAAATAGGAGCAAATTTTTTCGGTTAAGTGGTTGAAGTTCAATATTTGAGTCAAGTTAATTTCTGGGAGTTTTCAACCCATTGTTTAAAAATACATGTGAAACAGTCTACAGGCTAATAATTATAATCATTAAAATACTCTGCAGAATTACTCTGCTGGGTGGTGGGTGCTGGTATTTGCGGAGAATCGTATAATGTGGTAGAAAATAACTCGAACCATCGATTTCATATCAAACAGAAGAAAATAGGTACTACGCCTATCTACTGACTTCACACTTTCAGAGACGTAGCTCTTCATCAATGTAATTAAAGTATTTTGGTCAATATATAATTTTCCTCATCAATAAACACTCTAGGTAATACACATAAAACTGACTATTATAGGTAACTAGCTGTCCCGGCGAACTTCGTATCACCCACTCCCCCCCCAAATGTTCCCCCCCTCATCTCCCCACAAATGTTCCCCCTCCATGCCACCCCCAAAAAATGTCATCCCCCAAATGTCCCCCTTCATTCCCCCACAAATCCTTCTTCATGTCAACCCCCTCTTTCCCACCAAATTTCACACCCCCTCTTTCTCCAATTGGCCCCCTTCATGTAACCCCTCCAAAAATGTCACCCCCCAAATGTCCCCCTTCATGTCACCCTCAAATAACCCGCTTCATGTCACCCTCAAATAACCCCCTTCATGTCACCCACCTCTTCCCCCCAAATGTCTCCCCTTCATACCCCACGAAAAAAATGTCACGAAGTAAAAATACCTATATCCACTCGCTTTATTGATGGAAAATTAAAAGAAATCTGCAATATACTAATTTTTATAAAGCGAGTGGATAATAATCAATATTAATCAATGCTGAAAGTTGCCAAAAAAATTCCACCCGTCTCGGAATCGAACCCGAGAAGTCTGCGTGGAAGGCAGAGTCGCTATCCAATACACCACCGCGGTCGTCTTTAGAAAGACCTATATAGTAGCATCTTCAACTACACATCGATTTCATAGGAGCATTATTGTTTGGACTGGATCAAAATGGATGTCGTGTTTGATAGGTTAGGTCATTAATTTACTAATTATTTATTAATTATAAAGAGATTTTCTTATATTTTAATACATATTATGTTAACCAGTGCTTTAAAAATTCAAACGAATCCAAAATCATCTAAATCGGTTCAGCCGTTCTCGAGTTATAAGCGAGCGTACAGACACCAACTCTCTTTTATTAATATAGATTAGTGGATGTTATCTTTCTGCGAAAATGTCATCTTTCAAAAATTTCATGAGTATAGCAAAATTTAAATTTTCAAGTGGAATTTTTATAAATTCCAAATTCTCACATTACCCGTGATTATATGAGATACAGCATCCACAATCTGCGATCTTCTGTCTCTGTCTGCATCACTTTCATCGTGGACCATCAATCATCGATGCAACTCTGCTTGCTATAAGTGTGTTGCGACAGATGGCGTTATCTCATCGTCTGCACTAATCAAGTCCGAAGAAGTTGCTGTTCGTAAAATTGGCCATTATTATGAACTTGCCACTAGGTCATCCAGCGATAAAAACTTGTTTTTCGCTTTTATAGGTTATTGGGAACTTTACGAGAAATAAAATCCCAATAAACTCAATCATTGTGATAATTTTTTCGTAATCGTATTTTTTTTTTTAATTTAGCTGGAGATCACGATCATCATCTCCAATTTCTAGATAGTTCGGTTTGGAAACTCTCTCCCAAATTATATATTATTATGTTATTCACCACTTGAAATGTCTGAAATAGGGGCGATGAACTGAGTCTCGAGAAAATTATGTTTTAAAGTCAACAGATTTCACCAATTTTGAATTTATCCAAGTTTATATTGAAATGAAATTGAGCTGTGTTGTTATGATCATCAAACTACCAATCAACGATCAAACCAATCTCCAAGATATATTCAATAAAAAATAATGAACAATGCCTAGCAAGGACCTTGCTCACTGATTATGAAGTAGATTAAGTGAGCAATGTAGGTGACATGAGCGGCATGCAATTTAAGCATTACAAACAACACGTAGCTGAAATAAAAAACAAAATCTAATCAATCTTAATTAAGGCTTACACGTAAATGTTCATTCTAATAACTAGAAGATACGATCTATTCATAATCCATTTAGGTTTAATTATAAATATTATTATGGCAACAGCTTTTCAAGTTCATTCTCTAATCCTGTCTGGTCTGTGAAGTAATGCTTAAATGATTACTATCTAAATTGCCTTGGAAAATCTTTTAAGTTATCTCAGTCATCACTCGTTTAAATAAAATTGATATAAAAATGAACGCACCTTGTGGTCAAATACATTAAAGAGCTTCTTCATTCAGTTCTATAGCTTCAATATCACTCTCCTAATCTGACTTTTAGTATAAAGGGACCGAGTCTTCAGAATTATTATAAGGTTATTGGCATGTTATCAATGGTCAAATTGAATAGAAAGCAATAACATGTACAATATTAGAAGACATTTACAAGCTTGAAGATTGAATTAATCTCTCCAAACATTTATACTAAGTGAGAATAGGCCAAATAATTTACATGATTTACATGAAGCTGCTGATACTCTCAATTTTATTTACCAACCTATTTGGTAAGAAAAGTAGTATTATAAAATTTACTGCTGAACTTGATTCATCATTTTGAGGATTGTTCAAATAATTTCTAAATAGTAGGCTATAAATTTGAATCTAAGTCAGCTTTTATTTCAGTACTGCACATAATGTTATCTCATAAATATAGGAATACTTGCCAATATTTATGAACAACATAAGCCCCAAACTTGAGTTTACATAGAAAATTATCGTAATAACAAACATTTCTGGTTATCAATAAGTTTTCCTTCCTCAACCATTCTTTGATTCAAATTTTATAGAGATATTATTATTCAATCTTATCAACATTAACGTTGAAATACTTGTAACTTGATTTTTGAAATAATTACCAAAATTAGTGACTCATGAGTTAACTGTACATTCTTGAATGAATAAATACATATTATAATATAAAATAGTACTACATGTATAATAAATACTCGGAGAATACAGTGTAACTTCGTAGGATCCATATTTTTTACAGACGGGCTGCTTATTATTCGGGTCACATGGCAAGGATAGCGCTGAATCATCCTCTTACAAGCGTCTGATCCAATCTCGAGCAAGTTTGTGAATTATATTCGGGAAAGGGCTGGGTCATTGATGAACATGACTCATGAAGGTTTGTCATGACTCGCTTGTCGTAAACATTATCACCTGTGCTCACCAAAACATTTCAGCCTACCAATCCAATGCAGTCCAATCACCAATGTGTTTCATGTTCTACTCCGAAATTTGATTATCTTTTATTGTCATAACTTACTACAGAGATATAATTATTTTATTGTCATGTATCATAAAATATTCAATAATATTTTCAATAAGTCTAAATTTACTTAATGAGGAATCAGATGAGAAACGAATAACATCTAACTAATATATTGAATGGAACCCGAGAACTGAATGTAAAAGTATGATTAGCCTAATCAAGGAATACGGTAACCCTACTAACAAGATTTACTATAACGCCTCCAAAAATACTCCTACTTTTTTACAGGTCCATCAACCAGGTAGGCAAATAGGGAGCGGATTGCTTGAACATTCAATTTCTGCTCTTATACAATTGACTGACTCCTCAATATCTCAAAATCTCAATACGTCAAAGATTTAATTTACAATAACTACAAGTTACATTAAAGTTTGTTTATGAGTTTGCAATTGAATAGCTTTTCATTGAATGGTTCATTTCCATATTATTCAAAATAAGATACAACAAGATCATTTTTTAATCTGTAACTAATGCAGTCACATAGTTGGTGGCATAACATAAATTATTGTATTGTTGCTGTTTGTCTAGAGAATCATATAGTATTTAATTTCCAACAACATACAAATAGATTCTACTCAATGAAATGCAGACCTCATTATTATTCGTATCACATCTCATAACAGTTATAAACAGAAACTGGTTCAAGTATGAGTAACTACTTGCTGCTTCAGACTGTTATAGGCCGGCTTGTCCACTGTAAAATCTTTTTTCCAGAATGCAAATCGAAAGAATCCGTTCTTGCAAAGTCAGAAATTGAACTCTTTTGTATTTGTTTTTCATCCACGTTTCAACTGGAACTGGTTCAATTAATTAGCTTAAAAACACATTGCCCGTTCTCAGGTTTTTTCTGCTCAATGCAATAGATAAGGATAGCAGCCCAGTTTAGGCCAGCCACTTGCTGCTACTGTAACAATAGATAAATAATAGAATGAAAGTAGTTTGACGAAGCAGATTATAAAGAGTGCGACCGCCGTATATTTTATTTGACACAACTTGAAAGTTGCCCTACCTTCTTGTTGATGGTGTTGATAATTGTCATAATTGCAGAACAAATAGCTGGTATTTCCAATCGTGTATGTCCAACCGTTTACCAACGGTTATTTGAGAATGCATGCTCCGGCAATTACACGGCATTAAAGTCTCTCAAGGCGCTCAGATATATCCTCCGCGTGCAACTGCAACTAACAGACAAGTGCAGGCGAACCTTGGAAACTTTTTTATCCAATGAATCATCACATAGGTGTTCTAACTGTTTCCAATATCGATTGAAGCTCTTGGAATCTGAGACTCATACTAATGCAGCATACAGGCTCAGCCTGAAGCTTTATGGGCATATTTATACAGAAAACGGCAACATTAATGAACTTTTTTTATATAACCCTTGTAGAGAAATTGGTTGATATCTTACATGGAATGAAACTAATAATAGCTTTATCCACTTATTATTTATTTCACCCCCAAACTCTAATCCATTTTTATAGTATCCTGTTGAAATTCTCGTTATATTTCATGTTAGATTTAAATTCATTACATTATTAAGCAGGATCCGCTGGGATTTTCTCAGATAAGCTAGGATTATATGAGGCCTAGCCTTTCTCGTTTTAACAATCATCTGGTAGAATTCTCTTGCAGTCTGGAAAAGGTTCTGCCAAAAAATTAGTCTTGATATTCTTGATAAAAAAAGGTACCACTATAACCAGCTTCTCATTGCAATTCACTAACGATGATGCTGGTATTGAATTTGAATAAAGATATGACTAGTTTGCAAATCTACATCTTCCACAAAATTGTAGGTCGTCACTGTCTATAAACATGACGAAAAATATAGTAAGAATCTGAGATTTATTTTCAGTAAGTGGATCCGACAGTTGCTAGGTTTTGAAATATTCTTGGCTACTGTACAACCTTCTTGTATTCATTATATCAGATGATATAATTTACAACTACTGAATACAGTAGTATTTGAATAAACTCCATTGTTTCACAAACGGGTTTAGAAATCTGCGAAAACAAATTATCAGCCAGCGCTTATTGGAGCATTTGTAAAAAAACGTATCAAACTCCTGTAACATTTGGTTGAGGATATAAAAGCTTTTTTGATAATCGATTGATATTGTTTTTTGAAGACTCTTAATGGTTTTAACGACGAAGAATATTTACATATTATGTTTAACGTGAGTTATAAACCAGAAAATTTAGAGGCATTTATAGCAAGAGCCCAACTGCATGCGTTTAATAGGAATAAAACAGTTATAGACCAGTAGGAGGTCCGATTAACAGCTCCCTTGCCGCCTCCATTAACAGACACTTTGAATATTTTCATAATTTTATGTATCTGACCATTTTCCTCTTGTAATGAAACCTGATAGTTTCAAGTTTCCAATAGACTGTAGAGATGTTTTGAATAGCTTTTTTTAATGGAAAGATATAAATGAATGAAAAAAGAATCACATAAACTCTCTTATCAATAATAGTGCATCTCAGTTAATAGTAATAGAATCCAAGTCATAACAACTAGGTCACATGTCACATTAAATTTTGAACTACAGGTGGAGAGAAGAACCTAGTTTGAAATATTTCAGTTAAATTCCAAAATAGACAGTCCTGAAGTGTTGACGCAAAGGTTCAATGGGGAAGATTATTGCAGATCATGTGAAATTATTAAGAGATGAAAAAGAAAATTAATATAATTATCAGTGATGAAATTCTCTGGAAACTGTGTGAGAATATGTAGAAAATGTTTATTTGGTACAATACTCTGTGAAAATGTAAATTTCAGTTGAATTGGTTCAAGTGGAAACTCAGCAGAATGACACAAATAGAATCCTTTCAACAAAACTTGGTGGCTGATCCTACATTTCTCATTTCTCGAATATAATTTCCCACAAGAGAGTCAGAAGTCAATATAAATTAGTACAAATCATGATTTTTCATTAACGATGAGGATGAGTGACTGAGAGAAGATTATTGATATGGGAGAAAACTAAATATTGATTCTTTGATACTCTTGCAATATTGAAGCCAATGACACTGATTGAAAATTGAGAACAATCTTAATTTTTGCCAGTCCATTGTTCAGGGGTGGCAATATGATACCCAGAGTAATCATGATCGTGATGACATTGGTTGTTGTCGTTCTAATGATCAGTTTTCAATGGCTCTGCAGACCCTTGGAATGATCCGGGTCATCGTTCCGTGTCAAAACAACCCCTTCAAGTATTTTCTATCTTTTTCTCATTCGCTATCTCTTTCTCTTCTCTCTCTCACACGTTCTCACTCACCCCCTCTCTTTCTTATTCCCTGGAAAAACGAATATTCTATTTCTGTTCCGTTGAGAGTGGGAGAGAGACAAGTCTCATCAAAGAAGTCACGGGCCATAAGCTTGCCAGAGCGCGTTCAAATCAGGAGGGAAGGAAATCTGTATGGAAAACTTATGTCGAAAGCACATTGAAAAATATGACAAACAACCTACTCCCCCCACCACTAGTGAAGAGGACCTGCGCGCGGAAAATACCATCGCTTTTAATAGCCCCTTGTATTATGTCCCAGGGGAGCGTTGGGCAAACACCACCTCCCTGGCGTTTATTATATATAGAGGCGGCAGTGCCGTGGGGCGGCAGTTCATGCCAGAACGCGTCATGATCTCCGCTTCCAACGGTGAGTTTCACATTCTCCACATTATAAACAAATATTATCTTTTACCGAAACCGATTTTGTTGGAGCTTCTTCAGTTGATAGAGCTATCTCTCACAAATCTACCCCTTCTCTTTTTGTCATTATATTCCAACCATGAATTTATTCTCTGATAACGTAATTGATAGGCGAAAATTATAATGTCTGATTAGAATCTCTCACATGGTTTGATTTATCTTCACAAAATTCAAATTATTACAAATGAGAAATGAAATTTTAATATTGGTTGAATTTTTTTATCACAGCTCACTCCGAAGAATTGAATGTTACTTTGAATATCATTCAGAATTCTTGTTCATATTTTGAAACTCCTCGTCTCTTCTTCGTGAGATCTTAATCGAATGACAGAAAAATTCGATGACACTCGCTCGAATTTACATGCGCAAATTTGCATAGATGAAACCCCGGCCGACAAGCTCGCTCTCTGATGCAACAGTTGTTGCTTTTTCCTGGCTTCAGGGCTCAAATCATCAGGTGTGACATCAGATACGCTCCACTTGCTAACATTTCAATCGACAGCTCTGCTAATAGCAGCGCTTGTTTATGTATTCAAATGCTATTCATTCATGATTCAGAGGTCTCTCAAGATTTACAACTGCTCACCAAGAAAGAGAAGCAGGGACGTAATGGATGCCCTCTCTGATAGATTACCATAAATATTATCGTCTACGATAGTGAGGTGAACATTTCATGAATGAAATTATTATTTTTTTCTTATAATGTGAAAGTCAATGATCAAGCAAGCCAGCTACCCTGCTGATAAGTATGGTTTTACTTCTCTGTGCCTATGATCTTGATTCTAAAGCAGCTTCGACTTTTTTTCATAATTTTTATCTTCTGATGAATTCGAAACACGTTTTCGAGAATTTTGTTTTCGAGACACTCAAATAATACTCTGTATTATTAGTGGACTTCGATAACAAAGTGGAATATGTTTAAAAAATGCTAGACTGGCTCGTAATCGAGTCTGGGATAGCCGGAGTAGCAATTGAGCAATACCCAAAATAGTATATCATCGATTGAAATCATTTTTATAAGTCCAGGACACTGAAAAACTACTTTTATTCATCCATGAAGGAAATAGCTGTAAAATTGAAAAATTAATAGCTCACTATGATACGTATCATTAAACTCTAAAGAATCACAGAGTTTCTCAAGATAAGCAAATAACAAAATAGAATTTTCCATTTCAAAACTCAATTATCGAGTAATATAACTTTAAACTCAAGTAATTTGAGTGACTTGCATCAATGAACTCAGCTCTTATAGGAATTCCATCATGCGCAGGCATCTATGGAATGTAGGAAAAACTAGAATAGCATGAAGAATGATTTATTTTTATATTTCATCAACTTCCTTGTAACTAATAGATATTAAAAGCGCTCACATTAAGGAAGAAGCCGTTATTGCTAATTAAATCAGTTTTAACACTTGGAGCAAATTCAACTCTCAATGTATTCATATTTATTCAAGGTGTCAGTAATGATAAGTTTGAATAGTCGAAAGGAATTTGATAACTTTTTTAATGTTTTGCTCCAAAAGTGTGAAGGTTGTTCCATAAAATTGAATACATTCGATTGGGACTGGATCTTCTTCATAAAGATTCAGTAGTCATGTATATTAATATCATATCAATTATTGTATAATTAAGCATATGCCTTCATCGTTCTCATTTGAATAATGACCAGTCTCTTGCATTAATCACCAGTCATTTGCATAGATATATATTTAACAAGCTGAAGGTAAAGTCCCTTTTCGGGATGCATGAAGTTATGGGTAGCACTAATAGGTATGTCGGAGAACATTATAACTTGGAGTGTATTACACTAGCTGAATATTATTCTGAAGTGTTATGATCAACTGCACTGAATGATCTGATGCTTCAAACAGACGTTTTTCACGCTAGTTTGGCAGAATAGATGATAACACTAACTCAAGGTTGGTGGAGGCCTGTTGATGCTGTTGCTGCTGCCTCCTTCTGAGGAGATCTTCGACTGGTTTCGAACAGAGAGCTTCGCGGCCTTTGAAAATATTCAAAAACAAGTAAAAAATCTGCACGTCTGTCAGTGGCTGAACCAGTTTCAATTCGCTTTCAATTCTTGACTCCATAATGCGTCTCCGTATAGAAGAGATCGTTAAAGATTGATTCAGCACGCAATTCTCTTGTTACTTGAATTCTTTCGCTGACAGAGCTTTGTGCACCTGATGTGCATGTTTGCTGCGAATAACATAACTCTGTTCGGGATTTGTTGCACCGAGAACCTGCACAAAAATTACCGTCAATCTTCTTCGAAATACTGGATAATCAGTAAGCTATCAAGTACTGTTAAGTATATTCACTCACAACAAACATCTTGTTTCCATCTCCAGCTTCCTCCTCCTACACACACCTTGTTTCCCCGTTTTCTTGCTGCAATTTGCCTGCACTCCTCCTGTTACATGAATTATCGCCCTCGCAGTTATTTGTGCAACTAATGTTATGTTTGCAAGATGTAGCCTGCTTTTGCACAAGATTTTGAACAGCTGAAAACCTGTCGAAAGAATTCCCGACAATTTTCTCCCGAGATCTGATGCGGCTAATCAATGAACTGTTGTATTGCTTACTCTCTCTTCTCTTAAGCTATTCACCTTATCACTTCTTTGTTTTTTCCCACACATTTCTTGTCTACCATCCTCCATTTCTCACTCTAATCCATCTTCGTATTCTCGTTCATGGCTGCTCGTATCCAATGAAATCTATCAGACTTATTTGAAAGATTATCATCTTTTTTTATAGCTTACAAAGTTCGACGGGTAAATAGGAGAACACATTTTACAACAATCTGCATTCTGCATGAGTGAGTGTCCTTGAACAACAACAGAAAAGATACTCATTGAACAAGTGAAATATAGATCCTTCAAGTATTTCAGATACCGGATACCGGTATAATATGAATAGTTCATTGAATTACATTACGATCGTCCGATTCAAATGTACCCTACACAGTCGAAGTAAAACAATCGTTTCCCTATAAAGATATAGAAGTTAACAATAGTAATACTGTCATGTATTATGTAAGTAATTCTTGACCTACGAGTATATGAAAACTTATGTCAAAGAAAAATCCAAGCTCTACTAATTCTCTATTTTATCTTATTTTTTATTTCATCTCTTTTTATTTTTTCACAAGCTCTATTTTTATCTTTCTCTATCCTCGATTCTATCAAACATTGTTCAATTTTTTCAAGAGCATAGAATCTGACTTCCAATTCAATGTTCAAAATGAAGATTGTCTCAACTGTAAATCAATTACCGTAGTTGTTATCATTTTAAAAAATTGAATTCGAATTTCTTGAAATAATATAGTTTAAATGAAATTGAATGTTCTTGTTCTTTTTACAGATCAGGAGGAGAGCCACACGGAAGTTCTACGCCCATCAGGCCAACCGCCTCATCCAGCCTCATCAAGTATGCTTCTACTGCAGACGCAGGTAAGGAATCAATATGCATCTTCACCTTAATTCCTGATATGAATTAATAACAGATTCTCGTAGACAAATGTCACTCCCCTCCTCCGTTTTCTTTCCGTCTAATTCAAGGAAGACTAGAATATCTGAGGAGACAGATTGTAAACGTCAATATTTTGATACGACTCCTCATTCGATTATGAAACCTGATATCAACAGCATATTGTTTGCTTTAAGCTCGGTTATGCTTCGATGTACAAGTTGCGATTGATAATGATTTTTATAGATTGTCACCCCTCATGTTTCTAATAAACAGTGAATTATTGGATGTGACGAAGGGGCAACACCCTTCCCGAAGGGAGGCAGCCCGTAGCGGATATCGTTTTACATGCCTTATGTTGATGCGCAGATTTGATTATCTCTCTCAATAAGGATAAATGTTGGTTCCTACAGTATATTTCCCACCTTGGGCGGAGAATGTGTGTTTGCCGGCTCGAGATCGCGGTTTTCGATCCTCGACTTCGTCTCGAACTCGAAGCATTTGAGAGCCGTCAAATTTTTCGCCACACCTCAAAAAAGATTGAAAAAATTTTAAAAGCGAAATTTTAAGGCTATGGCACTAGCAAGAATATAATGTTTTTAAGGTTATGAAAATATCATCGTATCTATTGTTTGATATCAAGACTACGAAATAAACAGGATACATATTAAGTTATGAAACAATAATTTATAAAATGTACAGGATCATCTCTCTATGATTTATGCGATCGGACACGATCAGCTGTCATTCAAGGTCATTTCTTTTTCCGCCCTAGAACCGTAAACGTTTACAGACCTCGTCGGAAACCGAACACTTTCGGCTTTTATGTACAAAAAAACAGCTCATTACGTCTTAGTGTGGCGAAAAAGCTTTATTGCTATCGACGTTGAAGATTACAACCTGTTAGAGTTATGTATTATTGCCAATACCGGAATTCTCTCAGCTCTCCAGTTTATCTCTCTACTTCTCTACTCTTCACTCTAATTCATTTCTCTACTTATTTATTCATTTCTAATTCATTTACTCTGATTTTTCAATTCCGTTTGGCATCAACATTGTCACATTTTACCTATTGTAGCATGAGAACCAATTCAAGCTATTCAAGTATTTCAAGCAATCAAGCTATATAGATTGATTCTGGGTTTCTTGGATCCGCCGAGAACATAATTAATGGTAAATTCAGGGAATTGAAATTATTCATTATCATTGATCAATGTGGGAGAATTATTTTTGATAAGAATCTGATAAATCGATGATGCCAAATCCGGGTTCACCTCTCAAATTTAATAATGAATTGTATCGATTATTTTAGTCACAATAATGAGTAACTTAATCAGATTAAAATAAAGCCGTGACACAGAAGTAAATCGAGAGTAGAAATTGTAAATTGACTGGATGAACATTATAACCACACATCAACTTGCTTAGTACAAGCAAGTACTCAACTATACTATACCCTAGCTCAACTATAGAAGGTGGTGATATATTGAGTTACCGAATCAAAGTTTCATTGTGAAGTGGTTCCTCAAAAAAAGTGGGATTACAATCTCTCAACAGCATAAAATATTGCCTGCATTATCACTCAATCTCTTACAGCAGAATTACTTCAAATCGTTGGAATTTAATATTTAAACATTTTGACTCTTTATTCTTGCTCATAATGTTTGAAAAGAGATATTAACGGCACACACAGACTGTGTGTCTCCAAAATTTATTATCAATGTCCGAAATCATGAATGTTTTATTCTTCGAATAGGAAACGCGATACGGGAAAATTTCTAGCTAAAGAAGAATAACTGGTTTGCCATGCTGAATTCGGTCGCAGAATACGAATGTCAGCCTGATATCATTTAATCTGATGCAAATGAATTCTACACTCTGCCTATTGGAAAATGTACATGACAGTTTTTAGGCAGATATCGCGCCATGTTCTCGTGGCGTACTTTACAGCAGAACTTTATAGTGTCTCGTCATGCACGAAAGAAAATAACCATTCTGTCAGATAAAATTCTTTTTCAACTATCATAAATGGGGAGTCGGCCCTTATGCGTTGATAATTTGCGACCTTTTTCAGGTTGGATATGACATCATACAAGGTTACAAGCAACATTGCAGCTGAAAGACATTATTCCTTTCTTGGTATCAACGACTCAACTATAGAAATCTTCGAATATCTCAGTCAATAACTTATCATAATATTGTCAAACAGCGGAACAGTCATTTACTCATGTTGTACAAACCTGATGTGATTTTTAATGCCGATCAACACATGAATAGAATAGAATAGAATAGAATAGAATAGAATAGAACTTTATTCACACAATGCACAGATTATAATAAAATAAAAATCAATTTTAAATAAAATAATACATCATTTCTTCTCCTATTTAAAAAGTTCTTAGGCTTAGCCGAAGCCGTCAGCCGAGTTGATAGTATTTATTTACATTGGTTTCATTTATATTTGATTTACTACACAGCAATATAAGAAGGCTAATAAACGTTATGATAACAATTAATAATCTTTTAAGAAAACAAGTGCATCAATGTGGCTGGATTTATGGCACTCAAAAAAAGACCAGAACTGCAAATAAAATACAATAAAATGAAACTAACTAATTGACTACTAACTAATAATACTTTAACACTGATTAATTCCTAATGTAATAAAAATCAAATAAATAAATTTATCAATAATAAACAAAGTAAAATGAATAATCATTGATCAAATCAAACAAAATTACTAAATCATTGAATAAATTAATAAAAACCTCCCTTAGTAATATCAAAATAAAATGAAAAGACAACCTAGCTGCACTTTGAATAACAATAAAATAAACTGCTAAGCGACAATGCCTACCTTAATACTAATAATTACATAATAAAAATATAAAAAATAATAATAATTTACATTCAACAATAATAAATTTTAATTTATCCTCGATTCATTCCTTCTATGAGTACCTTTCAAATTAAAAATTAAATTCTCTAATAAGTTCTAGTCTATACTTCCAGGCCTCTCTTAAATAACCTACTAGGCTCTTCCAACATCTACCATTCAGGTAATCTATAACTGCCTCTTTCTCTAATGTCCTCTTTCTCATCCATTTTATTCTTATTTCGCACAAAATCGAACAATTTCCAATAAAATGATAAATATCCTCCGTTTCTCTGCTGTTGCACATGGAACAAATACCTATCTCCTCCTCCCTGTGTGGGCCATGATTTAGCGAAAATAGTCCTCCTCTGGCTTTGAATATCATTGAGATTACGTTCCGCCTGTTTTCATCATTTATATAATCTCTTGTTTTAGCATCTATTTTTATATCCGAATAGACGCTATGAAACAGTGAACGCTCTCTTCTTTCTAGCCATTTATCTTTAACTTTCGTTTTCATTTTTATCAGCGCCCGTTCCCACGTTGCCTCCCACCCCTGTCTAAAGTTCCCTGCTTGCCAGTTACCCGCTGTTATCGGCAATTCAATATCTAGATCGCTCAATATCCGAGTCCATTCAGCGTACCAACCACATTTCTCTCTTAAACAGTGCCTTGCCATGACTGTTCTATATCGACCCGTTGGGAGCTCAAAAGAGTTCAACACATATTTTATATGTGATCTCAAGGTGTACAACCACAATTCATCTTTTCCAGTCTCTAAGTATACAATATAATTAGGCGTATTATTAGGCAATCCATATATTTTCTTAACGAAACCCCTAAAAAATATCTCCAACTCTTCTCTATCCATGAAACCCCATACCTGATCCGCATATGTGACTACAGCTCTACTAATTGATTCAAATATCACCCACTTCATAGATAAAGGCGCCTCTTCATTCAAAATAAGTTTGCGCCACACGCTATTGATTCCAAATTTTGCTGCTGTCAATCTGCCTTTAAAATGCTCGGTAAGTGACAATCTAGAGGAGAAAACTACGCCCAAATACTTGTATGTATTCACAACCTCTATTTCCTCTTCCCCAAACTTCCACTTCTCTCCTTCTGATAGTCTTCCACCTTTTCTAAAAACAATCTTTGACTTTGACATAGATTCCACCTAATGCAGTACTCCTTTAGTCTATCTATCATTGACTGCAGCTCTTGCGCACTCTCAGACATTAAAACCACGTCATCCGCATAGAGCAGAGAGTTGATCAGATGGTTGCCAACATACACACCTCCACCTACAAATTGACTCAAATCATTCAAAAACAGGGCGAAAAGCAACGGGGACATTACGCAACCTTGCTTTAATCCGTTTCCGGTAATGAAAGTCTCTGTCAAACCTCCGTCATCTCCACACCAAACTGTAGCTTTAGTTTCTTGGTACAACTTTTTCAAAATCTCTACAAATTTATATGAAACTCCCAGTTCATTCAGCTTAAAAATAAAGAATTTCTGTCAATACTATCGAACGCTCCTTTGTAATCCACGAAAAAACAATACAATTTCTTTTTACGTAAACTCAAAGTATTCTTAATCATATTGTATAATACGAAAATATTATCAATTGCTGAATAACCTTTACGGAAACCGCATTGATTTTCATGTAATATCTTTCTGTTTTCCACCCAAGTTTTCAATCTCTTCAATAATATAGTGGAGAATAGTTTACTGATCGCATCTATGAATGATATAGCCCTGTAATTATTAACGTCATCTGCATTTCCTTTTTTATACAAAGGGAATATTATCGATCGTGAAAAAGCAGACGGTATCCGATCACCTCCCATAATATTATTAAATAATCTCAGTATAAGCGCTTTGTAGTTTTCAGAAGCATTTTGTAAACTCTGCTGGAATTCTATTTTCCCCTGGGGCTTTATTGTCATGCATGGATTTAAGCGCATTTTCCATTTCATTCAAGTCTATTTCTCTATCGAGTACTCCATCCTCAGCATATGAAGCCGCATAGTAAGTAACTTCATTGACCATTGAACCAAAAACTTGTCTGAAATGCGCAACCCAGTCTTCTGGTTTTACATTTCCGGAAATTCTAAATTCTCTATTTTGAAATTTCTTTATCAACATCCATAATTCTCCGCTATCTTTAACTGCTTCAAACTTTTTCTTCACATCACTGTAATAATCCTGTTTCTTTCTTTTACACATGTTTTTGTATTCCTTTACTGTTTTCAAATAATTCGCCTTCACTTGCTCCGAATTGGATTTTCTAAATACATTTAACAGGCTAAATACAAGCGCCCTCATCCTTTCACATTCCTTATCGAACCACCTTCCCCTCAAACCTGCTTTACCCAACTTCTGATTATTATTATTGATGCGGGGCCTATAGTTAGCTGCTCTATAAACAAGATTATTGAGCAATTCAAGATTATTTTCATTGTCTGCTGTTAAATCATCAATCTCTCTGCAGTAGTTGGTGAGTTTTGCAATGTAAGATTCTCTCTGTACCTTATTCCATTTCAACTTTGGCAATAAAGGAAGAATCACGCTCTCTCTTTCTAGACAGTTGCCCTTCGTTAGTACAGCTTCTATTGGTAGGTGATCAGATAAATATTCCGGAATTACACTGAAATCTCCTATTGTGGGAATTAGCTCCACTGATACACAGCATAGGTCGATTACAGAGGATCCTCTCTGGCTCATGTAGGTGAAATCGCCCCACTTATCACCTCTTATTCTGCCATTCAATATTATCAAATTGAATGTTTCACATAATTCTAGTATTCTCCTTCCTTTCGCGTTTATCATCTCATCCTTGGACATTCGTTTACTATCTATGATGTATCCTGATTCAATTATATTTGTAAATTCAGAAAAATCTTGCAATTTTCCTATTCTTCCATTGAAATCTCCCATTAAAATTGTATTGTTTCTACCGTCCTGGGCCATGAACTCCCATAAACTATTGAAATCCCTCTCCCATTCAATATTACTCCCACCACTAAGATAAATCGGTACTAGGTAATAACTAGCTTCTCCCCTTGCTTTTATTTGAACGAGTTGTCTATTTTGTAAATTACGTACACTTATTAAATCTTCTATTCTCTTTTTAATCCCAATCAACTGACCTTTTTTTGCCCTACCCTGACTTGAATCTCTGCTTGCGAACTCCCAATACAAGCTGTAACCTGGAAAACTATTGACAAAGTGTGTTTCCCTTCCCTCTTCTATAAAAGTCTCTAGTAATACGAAAATATCATAATTTTTAATTATATTGTAGATTTCAAAAAACTTACTTTTTAATCCAGCCACATTGTACACAATTACTCTCAGCTGCCCCCTCCTACTCGGACTGACGGCTGCCTCTCAGTTGACGTTGGCGTCGGCGTCGGCCTCCGCTCGCGTTGCTTCCTCCTCGAACACGCTCCTCACCGCCTGCATCACACCTCCACCAAGCATATCCTGCAGTTTGTGCCAGCCATCACCGCCTCCCGCCGCCACCAGCCGCTCGCCTTCATCCATCGTGAAGCCGTGACCGTTCACAATCAGTCGATCAACCTCCACCGACGCTCTCACATCTGGTACACGTCTCCTTAGCTCCCTACACGCCCGAAACATTCTGGATCTTTTTTTTCTGGTGTCCGATGCAAAGTCTTTGTGTATCACAAATCTCGTGCCTTTCAACTTTTTGCTATTCTTTGTGATGTACTGTATGTCGCGGTCGTTGGGAAAATGGGCGATAATAGGTCCATTATTCACTCTTCTACCTAAAGCATGAGCTCTATTAACCCAGATTTCCTCTCTAGCACCTAGATGGCCTACACAAAAGTCTCTAACAATTTCCGCGTAGTCCGCAGTTTCACAATCGTAGTTCAATCCTCGAAAAATTAAATTGTTTCTCCGCGATCTATTTTCAAGATTTTCCACTCGCCTAAGCACCAAGTCATTCTTCAATTTGAGAGCTTTAACTTCTTCTCTCAGTTCCCTATTCTCCACTGAAAGTTCTTTAACTTGATTGAGTAGATCACTTACATCTTCTTTCGTAGCCAAAAATGCAAGCTTTTTGTCCATGGCTTCACACAGTCGCGTTTCTAACTGATTCAACATAATTTCTATATTGCCTTGTTCTCCCATTTTTGATCCTGTAGCACGTTTTTTATGTTCAGTCTTTACGAGTTCCGGTGAACTTTTTGCTCTTGGCCTTTTCTTTTCACTATCGTTCTGCCGAAAATAGTTTCCGATCGTGTTCTTATTCATTACCCGTGAACAACAGTTTGAAGCACAATAAACTATTCACCAATACTTTAAAACTTCTATTGAAACTATAACGTTGTTATAAAGTTAGGTTAAAAGACCGAACGTAATATAACTTGCCGGCTACCGACTTGAACACATGAATGTTCCTCTTCTTCAACTTTGCTAAAGATGATTGCTCTTGGGTCCCTATAGTAAGAGATTAGGGAAATACGGTACTATCCGGTATACTCTCGCCTTAGGAGAGTATTTTACGATGTCAAATTATGGTTAACATTGATTTTGAATATTGCTGTCTTCGCATGGAAAGCACAGACCTCAAACTTCAGTAGCCTACAGTAATTGTAGGCCTAATTATCAATATCCATCTTTTCATTCAATTCAATAAATTTTTCCAAATAGTCATGTGAGATTTCTCTGTGATCTATAAGCTATGATAAAAGTTTGATTTTTCGCTTTCCATTGGATTGGTGTAATCCCTATTACTCCCACGTCTTATGGAGATAATAAATTTATAAGAAAGTGTCTATTAAGTGTATGGGAGAGTTAATTTGAAAAACTTTAGATTTAAGAAAAGCTAATCGAATGTTGCCCTTATCGATTATTTTTTTAAGAGTTGTGAGCCTCTATATCCTTCAGCTATTTTCTTGCTCATCTGTTTGAACACATTATGAGTAGCTGCAGTGGAAAACGAGCACAAGCAATGAATCAAGTACGTCAATTCATTTGGATGACAGATCGATCATCAATCGATGTAGGCTAGGCTAATGCTAATCAGTGGGGATCTCGACCGTGTTGCCCGTTACGTAGGAGACCATCGCCAGATTCTGTCAAGATAAGCACCAGCGACTTGCGCAAGAATAGTTGATAGCCTCCATATTCAATTTCAGAGGCTGATTGCTACGCTAAGGAAACTTTGCAATTAATTGACATGTGTGATCGGAAGATAATTTTCGGCAACACTTCTTACAAGCAGAAGAGTTTGTGTGTACATGTGAGCGTTGTTACTTTATTGAAGCAAGCGATTGCTGCCTGACAAACAAACGGATTCATGATGCTGTCGTGGAGAAGGTTTTGCAATCTGCTGGTTGTATGTGGACGACGCACTTCTAAATCGATGGAAAGTCTTGATAACAAGGCTTGATGGCAAGACTGCATCAATCAGTCTCAGTAAAAACAGTTGAGTGTTAACGGGCCATCGAACATGTACGTCCAAGTCCTAAGAACGATTTTATAATTACACTCAATCCATGGAATAGCCTACAAGAAAAGTGTGTAAGAACTAAACGCAGATTATGGAGTTGGCAGAGTACCTAGGTCGGAGTAGTGATACACGAGCTGTCCCTATCCTCTCCATTGCTCTATCTCTCTCATGCGCATGCATTTGCCCTTCCCATCCACTTCTATCCTTGCTCGATATTGCTAGTAGAATCAATTGCCTCTCTATCCTAATAAATATGTTATGTATTTAATAATCGTTGATAGTGTGTTATTTCAATGTTCTAATCTAATGGAAATCTAGACACTCTCGCTGTGGAAGAGATGGATGGATAGAGATAGTGGAGCGCGGCCGCAGTGCTATTGCTGCCCAGCTGTTGGAATGAGAACCATTGAACGCGATTCGAGACGGAAAAAATTGCCTGGATCAGTCACGATTTATTGCTTATATTACTGGCATAACCATGGCGCGCTCTGCATCTCCTGTGAGCAAAGCCTGTCTTATATTTTAATGCGTTCTCTCTTTTACGCGAAACGGTTCGATTGAAGGAGAGGAAGTATTATTTGCGTGGTGTTTAAATGAAATAATATCGTGCAAGTGTAATGCTGTTTGACTTTTGAACCAAGACATAAATTAGGAATAATTATAGATTACGCTACAGTGTTTTTCAGTTTGAAACGGGATCTTGTACGGCTTTTTTAATTCTGCCTGTAACCATCCAGTTTCTGAAGGATGTCATCATGTTCGCATTATAAATCTTTTGGTACATCTCGAGGGATGAGGCCTACTTTCCGAAGCCTACATGAACGCGTAGTTGCAAAATACTTGTGAGTTTTCGAAACAGCTCTGTAATATATTCATTGAATCAGATAAAAAATTATTTGGGTTAATAAATCTTTCACGAAACGAGTGGAGTATATCTGTATCAGTTTCATTATTCACTCAATTTATAACTGCAAGAAACTTGCTTCAACATAAAAACAAAGACCGAGGCATTCTTTTAACAGGGCCAAGTTTATACCACTAAGTTCTGATCAGAACTCAGTGTTATAAACAAACAATTTTCATGCCATTTTGAACACTTGGTAGAAGGTTACTTTTTAATTAGATTATTAATCAATTATTGGTTTAAAACATTATGAGCTTAAGAATTAATCAAGGAATGGAGGAAAATTATTACGCAGGATATTTTATCTAGGCTAGTGTCTCACCAATCAAATCAAGTGAAAGTTTTGTGACTTTCCGAATAGGGTTTACAATACAACCATTTATGCGATGGGATGTAAAAGGATTAAAGAGTAGTATTTTTATTGCAGTATCCTCATCGCGAGATCAAAGAGCGTGAGTCTTGCGTAGCACCTTGGAAATTTTAAATCACATTACGAACACTTTCCGCATCTTTTTTGGTCTTCTCAGTCCTGGCACACTATACAATTTACTGTAATAATAATTAAAATTGATTTTCTCATTTTTGGGAGGCTGTTCCCCTGAACTTCCCATAAGGATAATTTTCACGCCTGCACAACTAACACTAGGATTAGAAATATAATAGAGTTTGAACTTTGGAAAGAAGAGCTTTTCGGCCTCAGAAATAGAGAAAGAACAATGGAAATAGAAGAACTTACGCGGAAGATTAGAATATCTTGTGTATTATTTTAGATAAATACCTAACATTATTACTATTATCATTATATATGTTCATGAAACTCCGTAAAAGCACTCTTATTTCCTTCAGTGAGCTCAAAGAGCTTGGAAGTGACCTGCATTGGTCTAGAGTCTAGAAGACTGATCTTGCGGGTGATCCTATTAGCCTATATTTCGCATATACCGGTAATTTACATTGCAGTAATTTCTGAAGAGCTGTCTAGTATGGCAGTGGGAGCCGTGTTGGCTCGGTAATGATCCCTCCATAACGTGGGTGTTTATAATTTTATTTTAATGTCTAGATGTGAAGTGAGTAGCAGAGAAGTCAAGACTGCAACTTAACCGCTCTCCGCCTGTAAGCATTACAAACAGATCTGACCTCAATAATATTAGAGGACGAATTGCATACAAGAAACTACCTAGTCTGCTACCGCATTTACCTTTGGTAATTAAGGACTTATTACTTTTTTCTGATAGACATTATAATACGGATTTCCATCGGTGATGCAAGTCGTGCATTAAGGCGTGCTATACCAGATTGAATAAACAGTAAATGAATCGTTTCTTCAACGCAATGCCGTTATTTTAAAGATTATTTTCGTTCACCTGAACTGATTCCTCGGAAGAAAAATAATAAGCGTGCATCTTTTTATACCAGTCATTAGAAAGTGCACCTTGCTTTACAGTGATATTCGGATTTGTGAGCTCCATTCTCGATCACTTCCGACCCTGATTTTCAGCTGCAGAAAATATATTCTCGGATGAAAATGAAAAGTTCTTCCCTGGAAGTATTTTCCGATTTCATGAACTGTTTAAACTGCAACTGTATTTTATAAGTACTGTCATTATAGTTCTGTAATATAATAGAAAACATATATAATATAATCTTGCTATGTACAGTACTCTTAGGAATATTCAAGTGAATATTTCAAGCACCTCAGTCTTAGCACAAACACCATTGTTCGAAACGCATACGCGATTGACTCGTATGTGACGAAAAGATAAGAAATGCAACAAGTTTATTGCAAAAGAGCTATATATTCCATCATAATTATTCGTCATATTCCTAGTTACGTACATAACCACAACAATTATAAAGAGAGATTCAAAGATATAAATTGGAATTCTTTGATAATCTATCTTCTCTGATAAAAATAAAACAATTTGCAATCATTTTCAAACGAAAATTTTTACAATTTATCATAGAAATTGGTGTATAGGTGTGTAACATTTGACATAAATCTACCAAAAATCCAACAGCTATATTCTATGACATTAGCAACCCGGATTCCACTCCATTTAACTCTTTTTTATTCTTCTTTCCCACTTAATTTCCTTTCTCATCCCGTTTTTCTTCGTTCCTCTTCATGCCGCTTGCTGATAACGCTCCAAGAACTATGAAAGTAGCTCATAAAACCCAGTTTTAAAAGGCACTTCGCAACTTTCCTTATCTCAAACAAGAGCAAGAGAAAGAATGCTTCATATAGCCTAATGGGCCACCAAAGAGTTCCGACAGTCAAAGAGCAGATACATTTCAGCATGGCCAAGAATCCCCAAATCATGTTCCTCTGGCAGAAGCAATGTAAGAAAGACGACGGTGAATGGTTCCGGCGATCGTAATCAGTAATGAAACAGAGCTGAGATCATACACTTAGATCATTCGAGGTCCGCCGAAGTTTGTCGCAATCATTAACGCTTGAACTGGTTCATATATGCTTTGCGACCGTGACTAATCTGAAATTTCAAATTTCACCTGACGGGAAATGATCGGATATCGCCCGGAGAGTGATTCAGTGTCGGCCGTTGCGACTTCAGTGATGCGCTCTTGCATGTGAAAGCAAGCAACAATAAACCTTTGATCACTCTTGTGATCACTTTCTTTTGCCTTTTGTAGGATCTGCTGCGGCAGACAGGCGTAGGTGCATGTGTGTGCATCTCTTGCGTTTCTCTTTTTCTGATTCAGCTGCTTGTGGTTTCCTGTCCCGTGCGCTTTTGAGTGTTTCCATTGCAAGTCATTCTGCTGTGATTTCGATGTATGTAATTCGCTCGATCCAACAAGGTGATATCGAATTTATTTGCGGTTTGGAATTCAAATATGAACATTTCATTGTCGACTATTGCATTGTCGACAATTGATCGTAACGAGTCAGTCAATCAACTCACAATAGGTTCATAACATCTCCCCATTGGGAGTTTTGTGAGCCAATAACCATAATTATATTACAGAGGTACGTTTAAGTTTTTAGAAATCATTCTAGATTTTCAAATCCAAACCATTCTATTAGCGGTCAAAACCTATACAATTCTTCAATTTTCTCTCACAATAATTTTGAAGTTTGAGAATAGTAAATACAAGTTTACGAAAAAAAATTCTCATTCTGGATAGCAAAGCAATCAATGTATTAATAAGAACTATTAATTTTCTTTCCAATTCCCATTGATTCATCTTCCCAATGTGGCGAAATTATAATATTGTTATTACATAAGCTTTCAAAGGAACGTTGAACCAAGTCAAGACCTAGATTGATTCTGAAAATCTCAAATTATGAGAAAAGAGATTTCGAAATTCTCAGATCTATAGCCTACCCTCTATCATCTCCTTCCTCAAACTGTCAGAATCTGTTTCAAGAGTACTGAGAAAGTTGGAAATTTGCTAGAGTTTACGATTTTGATTTATATGCTGCTTGTCACCAGACTAGAGTAAATTTACGAACCTTTGTCCTCCTAAACATATTCGTAGTTTATTTTCCAACAAATATAAATCTCACACAGATGATCAGGCTGGGCCGGCGCAAGGCCGTATTGAACTTGCAGCTCGCATACTTCTTTCAGCATGTTTAGAAGGTCGTAAATCAGCCAGTGCACAATCCCTAATCCATATTCATCGGAACGCGTTATTTGTTTTAGCTTTCTACTAGTGTGTGGTCTGGACGCGGTAGTGAGGCAGTTGGCTAAGTGGGTCATATTCGAAAATGCCGGGACTTGTTTAAATCACTGCTAAAATGGCAGAAACGCACCCAGAAAGGCCACATTAATGAAATAAATAGGCTGCGCTCCCTGCACAGCCATCCTCAGACAATGCACGGCCGCTGCTTGCTCATTCAGAATACAATAGAAAACGATTAAATTTTATGTTTGCACTTGCAGAATACAGAGCAATTCCATGGGGTGTCAAGTGGGGGGGGGGGGGGCGTGGAACAAGTTTTCGAAAATTTATACTCTGAAGCCGAATCACTTAGGAGACGTCAAATGAAATTAGCATTAGTAATTTCGATAATTGATGAAACGACCGACTTGACGAACAATTATGAACTATAATGCAGCTAGTTTATTAGATTTTGAAGTACTGTCCAGGTAATTATATGGCCGTCCAGTAACGGCATTGCGACAGTTCCACTGTATTTGTAGAATCATTAAAATGCATATGGGCCGAGTTTGTTGCGGTTATGTAAATTTGCTAGCAAGCGACCTCCTACAGACCAGTGTTAATTGCGCGCTTGACAATTGTGCGCTGCTACGATTTGCTCGACTCGGCTAATTAATTGTTGCTGGCGTGTCCACTGGCACGTCGCAAATTCAATCCCGGTGACTTCATGTCGCCAGCATCCGAAAATATCAATATCACCTGGGTAGTCTGTTACCCCACTTCTCAGAATTTATGACAAGCCCCACTGACACTTTTTGCGGGTGAGATCATACTGAAAATGAGAAAGGGCTTAATCAGTTCCAATATTTCAAATTGACTAATTATTTGCTTCCTTGATAGCCCTCGATGATCAACGAGAATTTACATATGTGTTTTCCCACCTTTGTCATGATAATTCTGAGAGGAAATCTCAAAAGTCCTGGAACAAACTCCTGACTATAGCGAAGAGCATAAAGGTTTGGCCGAAGTAATATGAATGTTCAATCGAAATCCAACGAGAAATGGGATACTAAGAGAGGATTGCAAGAGGGTGAACAAAGAGAGGGTGCGATGGTGGAAAGGAGACGTCTTCCAAGATCTTGGGATCTTTTGCATCTTGTAAAAATAGAAAAGGAATAATGTTCTTATACTATTAATACTGTATCAAAGAATCATCAATTAACTAGAGTGTATAGATGGAGAAATCACTCAACTTTTGAGTCATTCGTATCTTCTTAATCATTCTTCTACTTGTATTATCTTTGCAATTAACACACCTCACTTGTTATGGAAACAAACTCGTCCTTTCGTGTTCTGTCAAATTTTCGCATTAATCACTTGAAAATAATAATTTATAGAATTTGTTCTCCCATCCTTGAACATTGAGAGATGATTCAATACTTCTTTCTGTAATAAGGCAAGGATTCAATACGATTGAGAATATAATTTTCAAATGAAATCAATGCTTGTTTACATGGCTAAACCTTTCGCAAATGATGTATTTGTCATGTATCATGAAACGTTTCCAATAGTTGATTATTGAAACATCTTGTTGATAACAAAATATTCAAATTCATGAATAAATCTATGTTGTTGGATACCTGTTTGTTTGAATAAATCGACTGGAATTGATTACATCTTATTCGCGCTTAATGAGATGTTTGAGTCTTCCTATTAGCCTAACAATTTTCGCCAAAAGCGGAGATTAAAGTAATAAATTGTGAAGCTGGAACTTAGAACCTGATTGAATGGGAGAGAGCGGTGAATGAAGACGAGAACTCTCTCATCATTCATCGGGTGAGAATTGATGAGAAATTTATAAATATTTATTTTGAAGCGCATCGGCCATGCGTTGGATGTTTGTGGCGGTGGAAAGAATGAGACGTCGCTTCGAGTGATTATCGAGAATTGTCTTCTCAGGTGCAAAGCACGTTCAAAGTCCTAGTTTGTAGTCCTGGGATAAACCAGCTTTACGGGAAGTCGGCTACTGTGAGCGATCCCCGACCGGCAAACAAGACACAGGGCGATTATCCCTCACTCAACCCCTCCCCAACAGTATCCGTCCTGAGAAAGCTCGTAAATAATGCCGATAAATTTCCCCCCGTCTTCATCAGCTGACTACCGCGTTTATTCGAGCTTCAATCACGCGATATTGTTTGCATTGTAAACAGCAGCAGTAGTAGCAGCCGCGATTCGTGAGCCACGTCGCTATGCAGACACGCTCCGACAGGTGTGACAACTTGACCAAAGCAAAATTACCTCCACCTCCTCCGAGGAGGGAGATCCAATGGAATTCTTTCCCCGACCGAAAAAGCATACCGCTGCAATCATGATTCTTTACTCTATTGGAATTTTGATTTTTTACACTATTGGAGTAGTCAGAAATGTAAAATATTTTTATTTTGAAGAGATATCCAGTATAAGTAAGGAATATGAAGAACATTCAAGAACAACAACAGTATTCAGTATTATTAGAATATTAGAGGAACATTCAGAAGTATTCGGAGTATAAGAATCAGTGCTGTTTATGGTACGCCGTAACGGTACATCTTGGGACAAAAAAAACCCAACAAAATCTTTTGTAACTTTAGGTGATTCATTATGTGACAAATTATAGACAAATTTCTGATTTTATTTCTTCATTCCCAAATACCTTCAAATTTTAATAGCTTTAAATGGCTAAATTTGAAAATTTTCCCAAGGGTGGACCCCTTTCTGAATACACCCCAGTTCCCCCGGAAAATTGCTTACCGCAACCTATATTCTTACAAAAACAGCACTGATTAGAGTATTGTGTGTGAGTATGTGAACTAGTGTTCAGGGAATTTGCATTTATTACACTTATTGTGAGAAACTTCCAAATAGAAAACCAAATTTGTTTTGTATTTATATTCAATATAACTTGAATTTCAGTTACGACCGTTTCGTCCTGGGTCTGGACTTCAGCAGACTGAGGAACAGTTGTATCTATTACAATAATAGGAGAATGATAAGTGTTCAGATTGACAGCCCCATTCTGAATACAATTCCCAGTGCAAAAACCGCAAAACTCGGTTTCAGGCATTCTTCACAAATCTCCTATTATATTAAAAAACTCGAAATAGATTTCGAGAATAGCATAGATTTGTGGAATTGAGGAAACTTGAAAACTATATCATTCTCTGCTGCATTGCTGGAGTATTTTCAAAGCTGGTTCAATCAAAGTCGAGTCAGACTGTACAGGATTATCATCAATGCAATTGAACCTTTCGCAAAATGCATTGAGCGATTGCATACTAGTTTCCTACTCCCATAAATTGAACGAGAAAAATTAGCGTTAATCTAATGCAATACCACACAGGCTCTCAAATTACGTGACAAATTGAGCCAAGGAAAACTCAATGTTATAAAGATTGGTTATTTTTTGTTCAGAATTAAAGATGTATGAATTTGATCTTATGTAATAACCTCTGATGCAAATCAAGAGAAATCAATCACTGCTATTTTAGATGCAAAACTTTTCCAGTGATGGTTCGTTACATGATACAGCCTACGTCTTGTCATCATCCAGCAGTGTTTGGTTTGAACAGATAATTTCGGTATTGATGCATTGATGATAGATTATTCCATAGTCGTTATCGAGGTAATGATCTTAACAAATAAATCACTGTATGCCACTAATAAATAGCGGAGGAGTATGTTTGTAGCACCTCATTATTTGCATGAGTACATCACAAAATACCCGCTTCACGAGGGAGGATAAAGGAGAAAGTGTGGAAGAATACATTGTATTTTTATCGCGCTTTCCTGATCATCGAGATAAGTGTGTGTACAAATTACAGGGCAGTCCGAGAGAGAGAGGGAGAAAGAAAGTGGAGGGAAGTGAGAAATAGAAAGAGAGGGGGGAGCGAGAATGCAATACGGCCAGATTTCCGCGGGCCATAGTGATTGGTGTTGGATGTACATCGCCGAAATCTGTGGATTAGACTCCGGTCAAAATTATGAATAAAACATGAATATGTTCGGCTAGTTCAAATATTTTCATTCAGCTCCTCAGGGCAACTAATAAAAAGCAGACACCAGTGACTAAACTAGTGTCAATGTCAAACAGAACTTTAACCGTAAATTTGTTCAGGAAAAAACAAAGCTTCTCTTCAACATCATGTGGGATGTATTCGCGCATAAATGGCTAGAGTTTTGCATACAAATTATCTCAATCTGTTTAGAGCGTGTCGTATATTAGAAAGATTTTTTTTTTTTTTTTTTTTTTTCGATTACGTCTTGTAGACTCCAAAACGGAGTGTAAGACAAGTTCAATAAATACCAGTATACATATACTGGTAGTCCATATTACATATAAAAATCAATATATATGTATAATGTGCATGTGTACACCCAAATCCCATTGATCACAAACTCATGCAAATGTCTCAGATGTATTAAATCTATTGTGAAAGGAACTCTTGAATACTATAGAATGTTTTTTCCACCAAGTATTTTTTTAATTGGTTTTTGAATACTTTAATATTAACCAAGCTTTTTAGAAAGTGCGGCAGCTTATTATAGAATACCCTACCGATGTAGCTTGGCTTTTCCTCGAAAATTGAACTATTATGATTCACCAAATGATAATCTGTTCTTTGTCTTGTATTGTGATCATGCACATCCAGATTTTGACTCAAATTACTCTCTTTCACACATAAGATCGCTTCATAAACATACAAGCAAGGTACCGTTAGAAGACCAAGTCTTTGAATAACGGCCTGCAAGAATCTAACCTATTTGCTTGTTCCATACACCTAATAGCTTTCTTTTGAATCTTGAAAACTCTATCCAGATTTCTTTTAGATGAGTTACCCCATACTAAGATAGCGTATCTTATGTGTGAAAGTAAGAGGCCATGGTATGCTGTGAAAAGTAACTTTTTGTCATTCAATCTAGCAAGTTGTCTGAGGACAAACACCCCAGATGATATTTTACTACACAACTTCTCAATGTAGGGAGCCCAAGTCAATCGTCTATCCAATAAGATTCCAAGGAATGGGATCTGTTCTTCCTGTTCCAGTTGATTATCATTTATGAAAACGTTTATAGCCCTATCTTCATTCGGATTATGTTTGTTCTTAAATTGTAAATATTGACATTTTTTACTATTGATAGTTAATTTTAAATCGTTTAAAAATTGAACAATGGATTGAACATTTATATGGGCATTTATCTCTAAATTATCAAGAACAGAATTATTGAAAACGAGTGAAGTATCATCTGCGAATAAGAAGGCTCTACCACCAATCAACTCATTGGGTAAATGATTAATGTACAACAAAAACAGCAACGGACCAAGTACTGATCCTTGAGGTACTCCGGCTTGGACTTCCAATTTGTTCGATCTATTCTTTATAATATTATTTCCAGCTGTTGTAGTGAGCTCTACACATTGTTTCCTGCCAATAAGATAGGATTCAAACCATTTAAGTTCTACTCCATTTATTCCTACATTTTTCAATATTTTCAATAAAGTTTCATAATTGACACAATCGAACGCCTTCGATAAATCCAGGAATATTGCAGCAGCTTTGTCGCCTGAATCTATTATGTCTATTAACTTTTCTACTAGAGAAACTATTGCTGTCTTAGTCGATCTCCCCTTTTGAAAGCCGTGCTGCTCATCGCAAATGAACTTAGTTATAAGACTAAGAGATTAAGACTAACCTCACAACTTATTGTTTTGTGAGCTCTAGAAGAATAAATTAAAAGCAGACTTGATATCGTAAAGTAGTAATACGTTATAAAGCTCTTATGTAGCTCTATGGCTCTCATTTATACAACCTCCAATTCAAAACCTTTCTCATAGGTTTTTACTTTTCATATTTCATATTAGCGGACTAAGGTTGGAATAGTTGGAGAATGTATTTTATGACAAATCATTAGTGGCTCTATTCGTTTTTCTTATAACACTAATGAACTTGAATTAGGATGTTTCATTCTTAGGTATAATTATGCTTGTTCGTATTATAGAATGCTTGGTTCACTCATAGCCCTCAACAAGTTTCAATATTATGTAAGGCTGCATTCATAATATTACAACAGAAAAAATTATTTATCATTATGGCAATCACTGATATAATTTGATGATGAAAAAATTTTTATACGAATTATTAATTAATCTGTCTTGAACGATAATAATTATTATAGTTGACAGCAATCAGATCAAGATATAGCAAGTATATTGGGTCAGTATTCAGTATAAAATGAACAAATTTGATGAAATTTTATCGAGTTTCCATACCAGACCGATTTTATCATTATTCTATCATGCATGAAGATAAAAGCTGTGTCATTGGAAACCATAGGCTAAAGCCCTTATCCTCCAAAACATCATTCAACCAAAGACAATCTACTAACATTGCAGCTGAGAGCTACTATAAGCTCTGTGGTCAGTGTCGGAGTTTTGTCTCTTTGAAGAGCTTTCTCGTCGGAGGATTACAAAAGATATTCAATTGAACAATTTAGTCGCACTTATTCGAAGCAGCAATCATATAAAGTTGAAGTAATAGCGATATCAGAAGAAATTGCAAGACAAGGTTGAAAGAATTGTTTCCACATTTTTACAATAAATGCCGATCGCTGCCACCTGCATTGAACAGCACTGGATCATTGCGAAAGAAAAATAATAGTAATTAAACTAAATTCAACATATGTATTATTGTACTTACTGCCCCTATTAGGAGGTTGTAGTTGGTGGTTGTAAGTACAAGAGTGAAGCGGAAAAGCTTCTATCAGTTCCCGACTGTGTAGGAAATGATTTTGTTTTATCACTGGTCATTACAAAAGATAATTAAAAGACGCCATTAGGTGCTGCCTGCACTGAGTTTAATGGTGGCACTGTAATTTAGTGTTTCTATTTATTGGCGCCAGGCTCGCACCACCTAACTGCTAGAGACACTTTGACTTTTTCATTTGAACACGTGACTCACATTATTAGCTGCTATTCGTCACCAATTGACACAGTTTATACAGTTCTGAAGTTTTCTATGATTTTCATTTTTCTGAAGTATGATTTTCCTATGGTTGAAGTTAACTGTTTATTTCTCAAGATATGTCAGTTATGGAACTATTAGGTCTAAACAACGTAGTCAATCAATCATATAGTACTAGGCCTTAACTGGGTAACTGGATAAACTGACGAACTAGATCTTACTCAGTAATTACCTATTAGATAGCTGGTCTTATTCGAGAATCCTTACTATTGATTTGAATAATTTGTATTTATCATGTACTACGAAGTGAGAGCACAAAAGAAACAAAGAATATAATTAATTGAATAAATGATCAATGAAAACCCCGTTAGAGACATCATTACAACAAGGATCTTGAAGCTGAAAGGCAGCTTTTTTTTAGCAGTCAGCTATTTTCCACAGTCCGTCCGTTGTTTCCAAGGATGACCCATATTATTCTTCGAACAATGAAGCGTTTCTGGATGGGTTGATGCGGAGAAATTAATTATTGGATGTGTTCGTTGCGGGGAGGGGAGGGGGTGATAAAGGGAGGGCTGATGAGGGAGGGAGGTGTGCGAGCAGCGAAGAGAGGCGCTCATTTCGAGAGTGTGGGCTCTCATTTTGATTCGCCACGGGTGGTTCCGGGCTGATGGAGACGCCTGCTGACATTTAGAAGCGACGACGCCATGATGGGCCAACGCCAAGCGCCGCGGCGCCCGGCCGTGACGGACTCCCAAAGCCTCTTGTTGATTACCACGTGGGCAAACCCCCTCCCACTGACACACACCGTCTTACACCAACACTTCATGAAGTAATAATTTTGTCTTTTCAGTATACTCCAATCCCTCTCCTCCCTCTACCAAGTTATTATGAAAATTACGAATTACTCTAGTCTGTTCAGGGAAAAGAGAGACGATGTTAATGAACCAGTGCGTGCGAGAGTCCAGCTAGGAGCAGCTAGACCGATTCACAGTAGAACTACTAAAATAATATTATTATTATCTGCAGTATGTGATTCCAGTCAGAATCTAAATCAATCAACCATAAGAGCTAAATCAATCAACTATAAAACTTGGTAGAAAATGAGAACGTGCAAAAAATAGAACATTTAGAAAGCCTATGATAAAAACTTTAATGATTGGAGCAGGATCTCTTTCATACGAGTAATATTAAGATTTGTATTTCAATATTATATTATTCAATATTATGATTTCAGCCCCATGGAGGGGCTGATTCGTCGAAGCCTTGGAATCTTACGATGACAAACAGATAACATCATGAATAATAATGTGATTGAATTGATTTTGTTTTTACTCTTGGATTCTTGAAGATTCAGAATCATCAATAATATCATTGTCAGGTTGAGGTCAAATCGTGAAGTATCAAACATCCTCGTTGATTTTAAATTAGTTTCTGCAGTTCAGTTTTTGTTGATCAAGGAGGAGCAATATTCATCTGACACCTCAAGCTCGATTGGCTTTTTCCACTTTACTTCCTCTTGCCTCAACCTCAATGCTGATTGGTTGAACATTAATTTATAGACAGAGCAGAGATTATAACAATCTCATGAATCTATCAATAGTCTTCTCGCAGATTACGCCTGTCTTGGAGCGGGTGTTAAGAGAATTGACATGTTGAACCTGTCGTCTGCATCAATAAGATGATTTAAAACTTATTAAGTAGTGATAGGAATCATTAACGACTCAAATATAAAACGTTATCTCTATCGTTTGTCAAAATGACTTGAGAAACGTTGACGTCCGACCTTAGAATTGCAGGGCAGCAAATTCAATGTACAAGACTTGTGCAAAGTACAAGAAGAGAACACAACTTATTCAAGGTCTGAAGAAAAAACAAGATTTCATATTCTATATTATTAAACCTTGTCACTTACTTGCGATGACATGTAGGCTTATCGTTTCTTACATAATCGTATACAGATTTTGACGAGATGGACAGGTGGAATGCTTTAATGAACAGTTCGTAAGAATAAACCTATTTGAGAAACAGGCTTTAGTACATTGACATGGGTAGTCCACAATTTCAAGTGGCTGTACACAACAACGACTAGTTTTTACTCGGCCGCAAAAACATTATTAGGAACTCTTTTAAGACTTGATCTTCGCTCCTGAACACCTGCATTCTCCCCCATGGGCAGAATAACTCGGTTATTATTAATTTATGTAAAAGGTGTCATTAACTCCACATCATATGAAAAGCTCAACAATCTTAAACACCTTTATTTGAAATCCGTAGAATCTCCTGTCTATCCACATGGTTTGTGCACTGTAACTTAATTGCATATGCAATTGGCCAATTCTTGACGATGGAATGGAAAGTTGAAAATTAAAATTGTAATCAACTTGATGATTGCTTAAATCAATACGATATCAGCCTCCAGTGTTATAGATTATTATAACTCATTGACACAAAAACATATTATCGATTATGAAATACTATATACTACAGTATTTCTATTCCATTTATTTCTAAGTTGATTATTAAAAATATTTTTTATTGTACTATGTACTTATCTTTTATTTAGAAAATTCTACTACAAAATTCAAAAGTTAGCCAAATATTTTATTGGTCGGAAATTATCTTAAAATAGTAACAATGTCTAATCAAGTTGAATGCGAGCTCATAACAATATTATGAATATCATCGGTCTTGCATTTGAATGGAGACAGGTTTGTGTCCAGAACACAACACTTCATCTTGAATCTTATTACAAATGTTCTGGGGACTAATCCATCATTGAGCAAATGTTGTTTCCTGTTGGACTTTTCGATGGTTTTAAAATAATAGTTGTATAGTTATTTTGGCTTTCAAACTTTTAAAAAAGCGGAATTTTTCGAACTACAATAATATGAAGATAAATATTATTTATAATTTTTGTATTTTCAACTATCTACTACTCTGATCATGACTACAGATTTAAATTTCAAGTTTCCAACACTTTCAAGCCAGATAAGACCAGCTCAAGGCTGGTCTTGAATCATGTGGACGGCTACTAATAATAAAGAACTTGGTTTAAAATTTACTAATAAATACGTATGATTTATAAATGAACTCTGGTCTAATACCATAAGAGGAATGTTGGGATTAGTCTGTGGGGAGCTGCTTGTGCAGCAGGACTAGATCAGAATCGTCTCTCAGTGTGAAGTAGCCCGACTGATATTAATAGTACAAGCTCGGTAATGATGGAAGCAAGTCGTTCGGTAAAGAAGGAAGTTGCTAATAGAAGTTACTTTCGGGTGGAGGGGTACCAAGTACATGAGGGGTGCGATAAGCGAGACTCTAGCATGTTATAGTGTCGCCAGGAATGTGATATTCCGGCAGTTTTACGCCAAGTACCATGCGATTCCAACATCCTGCATGTTCTTCCAACAAGTTTTACAACACGGTGGCAATTTTCTTAATGACCAAGGATACAATTTCTATCAGCTAACCCAAGTAGCAGACATTCTCACAACACACGTCCCGCGGATATAAACACAAGTGGCGAAGATAACCTCATAAACAGACGCCTACCATTTTAAAATTAATTGAATTTGTCGAATCTAATCGATTTTATTGATCTTATCTGTAGATAGAACCCATAAAACAATTTGCATGCATGCGTCGCTGTTTATTGAGAAATAAAACGTCTTTTCCCGACTCTTTTATATGGCACTGTACTATCACCTGCTCTCATTCGACTCCAAGCATGCTCTAGCAGGTTCTTACAAGAGAAATTGCTCTAGTGCATGAGAAATAATTAGTGATTGGCAAGAAGGCATTAATCAGTCTAGAGTCTAGAACGTATCATGAAAACGTTGCCCAATAAAGTGGCGAATATAACTATTTCCCCGTGTATTGCTAATAATTTTATGTTACTGCATTGTCGAAATTTAAAAAAAATATGTTTATCTTTGAGAATTTATTTGATTCGTATACTAGTTCAATGATCAAATTACAACAAATTTCCCTCTCCAACAGAATATAAATTTCATGTGAGAAGTGAATAAATTAG
This sequence comes from Laodelphax striatellus, assembly GCA_017141395.1. Taxonomy (NCBI): domain Eukaryota; kingdom Metazoa; phylum Arthropoda; class Insecta; order Hemiptera; family Delphacidae; genus Laodelphax; species Laodelphax striatellus. The sequence continues at coordinate 31,871,136 of CM029531.1, read as the reverse complement.
ACCTATTATCATTCATTTCAAATTGCTAGAACAATATTTTCCAGCTATTTTTTTAAATACGGGGGAATGAGAATGGATGATGAAAGTTGGGATCCTGTATCACATCTGTGACATTCAAAAGGAAAACAAATCTATTCATTGCTATAACGGTTATCATCAACTCAGTAATCACCCTTTGGAAAAGAACATGTAAGTTGTATTATGCATAAGATTCAATTATATTACTTTCCAATACCAACATCAACATTAAAACAACGAAAGTATCATCATAAAAACAAACAAGGTCCATAAGATGTTTTTGATATGGCTTTAGACAGAATATACAGTGCGGAGCTATTTGAATCGTTTCATTTGCTTCTTGAACAGTTGCTCTTTCTCTTTTACTTCACTGTAATAGCCGTGTCTCTTATGACCATAAGTCCAACCCGGAATAGTACCCAGGATCCTAGGAGTGGATTGAACTGTTATGCTATTCCAATTGAGGCTCAAAACCAACACTTGTAATCAGTGAATGGATGACAAAAAAATCACATTGTCTTGAATAAATCAACTAAAATAACAAGCGCGTAGTGAAATTGCATGACTGGGAGCTGCGTCATCCATTGATCCGCTTGTTAAAATATGCCTTGTTATAATTGACTTGATTGTAAACGAAGTTTTACGAGGTAGCATAGTTGGCAATAGCCGTATGACAGGTCTGTGTTGAAAATAATCACATAGCCAATTAACCCAGCGAGTCCAATCTCTAGTTATAATATCGCACTCGTTTTAAGACGCGAATATTAAGACCATCATTGGACCAGACAGCAGAGATAGCTTCTAGATTTTTCATCTATGAAAGAATAAATAACGAAGTAATTGACCACAGACGACCTTGCTTTGTTAGTTATGTTTATGATTCAATAGATTGTGTGCTTATTGAGTTCGATACAGACGGTGAAGCCTATTCAAATTAATTGTCAAAGGTGGGCTTTGGCCTTTACATCTTTACAAGCAATTAGACACGAATTATGTTATTTTATCACGAATAATTGTACCTTTTATGGACTTGAGCAATGTAAATAGGGTGGATTCCAATCGTAACTCTTTATTTTACCTATTTAATTGATTTTGCAACATGAACATTAACATGACTTCCCTCATTTCTTTTCATTTAAATAAAAGGTTAGTTCATGGTGATATTGGTATTAAGGTGTATGGATGTTTGGACCATTCTACATCAGTAATGGTTTATTACTGATCAGTAATGCTTTGATGTATGAACACAATAATTATTATAGTCTATAATTTGATGGAAATTACAAACTTAGATTCCCCTAAATTTTTTTACCGTTACAGTATCTTTAAGTAACTTCATAGGCTACAATATAAAATTACATGGATTGTTAAAGTTATGCATTTTGGAAAAATATTCGATTTCATGAAACCTTTCAGAATAGTATGAAAAAACTTGTGCCTTTTAGTTATTTGTAATTTATTTACGTATCTATTGTCATTATGACCTAAATTCCTATTGCCATTTACGAGTATCAAGTAAATAGCAAAAGCCAACTGCCGCTTTGCTAATCGTCGATCACCATTTCCATATCCAGACTAAAGCACCTTACCTTTCTTAGAAAACAGAAGTAACCACTCGCGATCTTTATTGTTGTACGATGTACGTTCGGAAAACTTGCGCGGCTCAAAATATTCTCCCGGCTGACTGCGGTACATTATAGAATACCATAAGTTAGTTCGCACTGGAAAGAATTTGTAGATATCCTAAGACAGAACAAAGAATAGTGACCATTTTCCAACACCTGTCAAGCCATTTCTCATGAGGAGCTAACTGTTCATCGTGGTGTTCCACGGATTCTTTTTATATGGAAGGACTGTTAAGGTATATTGACATCACTGTGCGACTAGTAAGGCAACATTTTCTAGATCTACAGTTTTGTTTATATTGTGCCGACAATATTCAAAGATACTATTATGCTATCCCTACATCAGTAGAGTTCAGAAGTTCAAGTTCTTGAAAGATTATTCATTTGGTTAGCTTTTATCTCTTGAGAAACCTATTCTTCTACAAATTTTCCAACTAACAGTAACAAGTTCAACTAGTTGACAAACACTAGATTAGAGATATTGTATCCAGTTTTTTTCAAGTAAATCACGAAATTTTTGGGATTTGAATATATAAAATGGGATAGTTACACTGTAACATCAACTTTTCAAGTTAATAAACATTTCTTTACCCCCCGAAATAGCTTTATCTGATCTGTGTCTTCGTTGAACCCATTTTATCAAACTGTATCTTCTCGAATACAAATTCATGAAAACGTGTTTCATTGTTTCATCACTTTTCTTTTATTTTGCTCATTCTTGCTTCTGCTGAAGGAAAACTCCTTATTCAACTTCAATCCAGCTATACTCAAAACGAATAAGGAAAAGCAAATCTCTCAAAAAATATCACAGCATTGTTTAGTTTTTCCAGACAAATATGAAATTGCAGGATACAATTATTATCATTCCAAATAATTCTTCATCCTAACAAGAAAATTTCAATATATTGAATTAACTCTATAATCCTACATTCTGAGCTGAAGCATCCTATTTCATCGCCAACGCGTTTCTCTCATGTGTGAATTGAGATAGATGTTCGCCAGCGCACTGCACGTGTTCACCTTTTTATACCAGTAGCGATAATCTGGCATTAGAACTAGACTGCAATCAATCTTTCCGGCTCACATATTAAAGGCTGTGTGGTTCGCCCCGCAGTCAATTCAGAGCACGATTTCCAAGTGAGCAGAAGCGCGTTTTCTTGACTTGTAGCTGCCGGAAAAAAGAGAAGAAATGGGCAGATGAACCTTGCTTCCCGAATTTACGATGTGTGCTGTTTGAAATTATGCACCTCAGGCTGGTTGTTTGGCTAATAGATATCTTGCGACCGTAAATATGTAGAGAGACCTATGCCGAGGTGGGCCTGTTACACTACAGGAGGTCCTGACTTGGATGCTCTTGAAACGTCGCGTTTTGCCGTTTTGCACCTTCCGGTTGGCTAGCGTCTGTTGCACGGCACGGCGAAAGGTGGTTGACGACGTCGTCCTGTCTGTAGCTGGGACGGTGGCGACCGCAACGCTATAAACCAGTCACCCGACTTGACTGGAGCTGGGCCCGCGGCCACTCCGCGGATAAATAAATAATAAGAGTCCCAACGGCTTGTCACCTCTCACTTGAGTTAATACACTAACAGGGCTTCCCTCCCCTCGTGACAGGCCGCTCTATTCATCAGCCTATTTGAAACCAGTCGCCGTGAAGCCCTTCTCGTAGATCACGATTGTTTTCTCACCTGTCAAAAGCTCACTGCTGCCTATTAGAGGCCATTCAGTGTGCCTTTTAAACTGTGATAAAAGCTCCATTACGTTCGCATTTCATCCACCTATCAACTTTGAATCCATGTCAGAGAGTGATCGGCAGTGCGAGTTTCCTTCAGTTTTACAATTCAATTTATTTCTATTGATAAGCTGTTTGGATTATGAGAACAATTAAGCTCTGATCTGAGTGTTATGCCATTTAAAACTTACATCTTATATCAAAATCAACTCATTAAATAAAATAACTCATTCAACGTATAAATATAACTCATTAAGGGCCGGTTTCTCCAACGACAGTTAAACCAATTTTTAGTTTAAACTTACGTTTTACCACTCACTAGAAACTTTTTTGTCAGAAAGTCCGATGTTCAAACAGCTGACCATTTGATTCAATGTTAGCATCATTGAATCAGATGGTCAGCTGTTCGGACATCGAACTTTCTGACAAAAAAGTTTCTAGTGAGTGGTTAGTTGTAAAACCTAAGTTAAAATAATTGGTTTAACTGTCGTTGGAGAAACCGGCCCTAAGAATAAAAGATTGTGTAAATATTTTATAAGAAAATAATTGGAATCTTGATCAGTTCTTGATTGGAATCAGTTCTCCTCTTCATATTATGTCTGATCATTTACAGAATTTTATTATGCGACAGTGGCTCTTTCCACACTCTGGAATGAGCAGGGATTGAGCTCATGATCAATCTGAATTTCAACCGTTTATTTTTGAAAACATGTAGAGTATCAGATCTATTTGAAGCATATTATAAAAGGCAGTTGCTTATCACTCCCGTTATGAAAATTGCCTGCAAAGCCATGGTGAAGTAGTGGGAGGTGTGTATACGAGCAGTGGTAAGGGGAAGGAAACAGCGGTTGAGACAGCCATTGCGCATGGAATTGAGAAATCGACGCTGGTTGGATAGAGACGTCCCGACGCCGTGGCTTCCACGCATGCGTCGCTGGCTTCCGGGTAACGCCCCCGATACGCACGGAGGACGACCGCAGGCCTATCCTGATGCAGCTCGATAAAAAAGGCACATGCAGTAGTTCACCTTCGTTGGCAGCCAGGCTGATCAAACAGGCTGGTGTTGATGTTTAGATTGACGTGTCCATAAAATCACAGTTTGATGATGAATTATTGCGAGATGCGATCACCGACAAAGAACAAGGATTATGACATCACTTGCTCTCACTTTGAAACAACCTACCTTTGTGTAGGGTAGTGATTGCTGTTGAACTTCTTGACTCATGTCATTACGTAGCATCCGTCCATGCATTTGTTCTATCGGAAAAATCGATTTTGTATTTTCACTCTGATACGATTGCAATATTTCTGATATGACTCAACATGTTTGCCTTTTTCCGCATACAAGCATTGCAAGATCAATTCAATTGACTATCCGAACAAATATTTTTGGAAATAGAATTTTTCATTTCTGATTCTAGACACACAACAATTCAGGAATTTAATTTATTCCTTATACCTTTGTACAGTATACATACAGTAATGAGCTTGACCTGCCAATCTAATTATTTATTCATTCTAGAAAATGAGAATTGGTAAGACTTAATTATTTCTGGAAAGTGAATAAAATAATGATATTTGAAAATATCTGCGTACGAAATCTGCGTTAAATATATCCATACGTTTTTCATCGTAGTCAAAGCTTTTGTTATGCTTTACATTTTCTAGTTGTATTCTGTGACTGTTGATAAATATACATAAAAATTCAATCATGAAATGAAGCAATTGAGCAATGGCGAATATCTACTTCTGGCTATTGATAATAACACAAAAATATTATAATATCGAAACACCCATGTTATGTCTAAGAAAAAAGAAACTTGTGATAATTTTCAACGATAAATTTGACGGAGGACATAAATCTCTTATTTTAAATTATTTCTAACGTCAAATGAATGGAACAGATTACTAGCAGCATGAAAAGGAACCTACTTAACAACATAAATCAATGTGTGGTGGGAACTAAAATTGAAATGCTCTGAGTTCTCACCAGATCTGCCGATATCAGTCGGATAACTAATTGGAGTATTTTTCAAAATATGTTCGGACTTTTCTCCGAGCTCCGTACGAATCCAATTTGTGAATCTATTGATTATGGCCTGTTGAGTTGGTCGAGAGTAGCGGTGGTCGCTGCTTATGTAGCTGCTTTTTCTTCTTCTCCTGCGGACCCCTCGATATGTTTGTCTAAATTATCGGTTCCGAAAGTTTGATGGCTGGTTCTCTAACTGTCCGTAATTGAAATCATGATTAGAAAATAGTCCAATCTGTTATCGAGGGCGATATTCGGTTCGATTGTCGATTTTGAGTAGAGAAAAAGTGATAACCGGTTTGTTACAGTCGTGGGGCATTCAGTGCCTTTCCTTGTTAGCTGTAACATGTATAGCTAGCAAGGTAATAATATACAGATATGATATATTGATAGATAGGCGGCGTCCGGAAGTGTCCGACCGAGTAATGAAGAAATGGATCTTCATCTTTGCGAGCGGTCTGTCTCAAATAAATTAGGGTTGCCTTGTTAGTGCTGGCAATCTGTAACGCTCCATTTAGTTTCTGTCTGTTATTTTCAAATCGGTACAAACCTGGTTAGGCATTAATGGCCATTCAAGTCCGAGAAGTCTACCCTGAAGCCACTATTTCGAACAATGAACCATGAAAAGTATATCTTCGCATATAGGTGTTGAATCAAAGGAAGAAACTTGTAATAATTCTTAACCGGTTTGAATTTGGCGAGTAGAGAAACCTCATCAAGCTCTTGATAATTCTGGAGGTGGTCGTTTTAAACAGTTGTTGGGAGCTTAATAGATCATAATTAAAAGCTTTTATTGATTTTTTCATCAGCTTATAAGATCTTTAGCAGTACTCAAGCGGATTTTAATGACCTTAGTCGTTTCAAGATTTTGGAAGACATAAAATTTATACGTGTTTTATCTTGTTGTAAATATTAAACTGAATGTTCATTGGGAAAATATACCTCCAGCACTGTACACGATCAAAATATCAGATTCTACTATGTTCAGTGAACCCGTTAATGGAATTCAGTTATGATTATCATTAAAAATTCTTATTTTTATATTTTATTCCCCCAATTACTTCAAACTGCGAAAAAAATTGGAGGCAATAAAGTCGACCACCTTGAAAAAGAATAGAGATCGACTATGCAATTTCAATCTCACGTATGAAAAAGTCAGAGTTTACTCTAGGTTAATGGGCAGACTCTATTGTCGAAAATTATTATGATTTGATTTTAAAAATAACATAAAAATATCATCTTTTCAAAGGGCCTTCCTCCCCATCAAAGTAATAGTTATGCAATAACTATGAATTTTCATGCAGCACTCGGATCTCTTTTGATAACAAATACTTAACAGTATTTTAATAAAATCATCTTAAAAGATCACCGACGAAATTTGCTTCTATTCTAACAACTATTCGAAACATTCCACCGGTCACCAACAATCATCATATCCTCAGTCGTTTCAGGGAATTTATAGAAGTCAATGAGAGTTCTTTTACTGAAAAAACGTTTTGCGTTTTAATAGCACTAACAGTACAAAGCTCTCTTGTGATAAGAGATAAAGAACAATATGTTGAAAAATCGACTTGACTTCTCATTCATATAAGGTCTTTGCATGTCTGTGTTTTGAGAAATCATCCTATGAGATCAACCTTTGAGATCTGCTCCTATTCCATAAAGTAGTTTACTACGAAACATTTCCTGGCTACCAATATGATATATATTTATTTATCTAAATATAGGTAGAGTTTTCTAACCCTAATCTGCTTGTTTTCATGTTTCAGACATCGTTCGGTTCGAGCAGTTTCTCAGAGCTGCTGACAGCACCCTATCCAGAGGAATCAGCCGGCTCTTTAGCCGAAGAACTCGACCCATTCCAGGACGTGTTCTCAGGCAACAACGGCCAGGAAGGATCAGACAGCGTGCCACTGCCCAGCTTCCAGGAGACCTACTCCAGTCTCGGCTTCAAAATGGATGACGAGTGCTTTGGGTACCCAGGCCAGGCCGCCCCCAGCCCAGGCGGCGGCGGCGGTCACTTCGAATCCTACCACCCCCATCACCACCCATCGCACCATCATCACCACCATCACCACCCCTCACACCACCATCACCACCATCATCCGCACCATCCGCCGCAGCCCAACTACCCACCGGCCAACACACCGGTGCCTGTTGCGACGCCCGCACCCGCCCCCCCCCACACCCCCCTCCCCGTCCCCCACCCCCATCCCCACTACTACCCGCCGCATCAGCACTTCGAGCCATCGCCGCCCCAGGACTCCTACTCGCTGCCGCACTTTCCCACCCCCACTGCCGCCGAGCTCGCCGTCAACACTGCCCTTGGCTCCAGGCAGAGGAGAGCTTCCCTACCGCTGCAGAGATCTGAATCCACCAGGTAAGCCCTCCAACATTTTCTTCTGAGTTCTGATTTATCTGTACACTGAACCCCAATAAAATCTTAATAATGCTACAATAAAAGCACTACTGTTCTAAATGCCAGGAAAACAACTATTTTCAACAGTACACCCGATAAACAATGAATTTAGCAAATAATTGCTAGCACAACTCTTATTTTTAGAATTATTCTCGAAATGAGAATTTCTATGATTAATTATGAATAATTATTTCCATAGATTAATTCTCCATTCTATTATACTATCAAGTCAATCTGGATAAGAGTAGCGAGGAAGCCATAAATAATCATTCTCAATCATGTTATTTCAAGTAGATCTCTTGTTTTGAAGAGCTTCTACGAATGTAAATTGAGAGAGTTTGAATTGGGAGTTTTACTATTAGAATTACAAATATCAGACCGATTAGTATCGGTTTCCAACTCATTCTCCGCTTTCCTTTGCTCGTTAAAAATGTAAAATAACCAAGTATGACGTGGCTTTACTCTGGAATTGTAAATTTGCTTGATTTAACTCACAAATAGTTAATTTTTGGGGGAATTTGGCAACATCGTTACAGCGAGATAACGTAGTAGTGTGCTGAGCATTTCAAAGAGTTGTCGCCAAGCACTGAATACCAGTGTGTTGGTTTGTGTGTGTTTTGAGCACAGGAAGTCAAGTCAACCAACCTGGAGATGAGTGCTGGAGAAAAAGTGAAGAGGTATGAACAAGATTGACAGCTCGAAGACGTTTAATTATGTTATTCGGCTTTTGAAGACGTGAGCGGCTGTCATTTTTTCAGTGCAGCCAATATTGGAGAAGTGTCGTTCTCGATTGCGACGCCATGCGTTCAATGCATTAAAACAATCACGGCCTTCGTCGATGGTTTATCATTAACGATAAAAACCGTACAGAAATGCTGTTCGACGTGGAGCAGATGGTTGGTTATTAGGAAATAGAACTGAGACATTCTGAGCTGGAAAAAGCTGGATGGGATAAGATGGAGTCAAAGCCTGAACGTGTTGTGTTGGATTCATGGTGGAATACCGAGACGTAGCGTGGTTGCGATGGAATGTGCGATTTACGCGCCTTCAACAATTCCTTGTTCTATCAAGTTTCTCAATCTTTATTATTCTTTTTTACTGCACTACTTAATCCACATCATTTATCCTTCTTATCTCTTATTACCTCTCTATTATTCCTTCTTTTCTCAAACACGGACGATCGGATTTTCTTACCAACCTCTTAAACAAACATCTGCGTCTAATGTCCTTGTTTGATTACAATTTTCTATTTATGCTTCAGGTTTGGTACGTTCGAAGCATGTCCATATATAAAGTCACATCGCAAGTACGTTTCCATTCCATTTCTGAAAATATAGAAGGCAAACAACCGTACAATTTAGTAAATCCAGGGTTCTTTTAATTTTTTAACTTAATTGATGAACAAAACTCAAAAGAGAATCAATCTTGCTTTGGAAAAAAATAATTGATGCAATTGAAAATAAAAATATGAATTGGTTATTGATAATTAAAAATAATTGAAACAAAATAATAAAATGGGAGGCACTTCATGAAAATGAAGTGTCTGGCTCTTCTTCTAAGAAGCATAAACTATTCTTAGAAAGAAAAGACTGTCAATTAAGTTGAAATAATCACGAAACTAGAAAAGATAGAAAGAAAAATTGGAGTTTAAGAAAAAGAGAATAAAATCTACTATTTTCAACCATCAATCAATCGTTGTACAACCATTTCAAACTTTATCAATCTGTATAATGTATAGACTATTACCATTTTCACTAGTTGATCTTATTATTTGCCATTAACTTCTCTTACATCCATTTTTGAACACATTCCCAACCAACGTTCTCGAGTTAGCAGCGTTCTCGAACCAATATTTGTATAATTCTTTTTCAAACTTGAAGATGGAAATTCTTTCACCCCACGGCAATTTAGTGGCGAACAATGATGTAAAATCCTCGTGGTTATTATATTTCTAGCGTAGAAAATCCAAAACTGTCAAAAATAGAATAGTAAAAGCATAATGCTGCATACCGAAGTCACGAGCGGGTTGAAACTGTGACCGCCGCTCTATTGCCTTCCGGTCGTAGAAAATCCTCACATCACTTGTGAAAACTCGACCTGAGACTTAGCGTAGGCAAGGAGGCCTACAAGTCACGTTTATTAGCATAAATTCAAGATGGACATGCCCACCCGGCACAGTGGATACAAATAATAAGATTATAAATCCTCTTAGTCTATTTATTATTCGTAGGAGCAGCACATTCCGGCTAATGTACTTACTTGAAATTCTCCACAAATCCCCGACCCGTGAGCTGCAATATCATCATCTCTAGCCGAAACTTGCTACGCTCCTATGCCCACCGAAACACAACTCCAAAACTTTGATTCCGGCTTCTTCTCGTCGGCCTCTGAGCCGGAATCTCGCTAGAGATTATAGTTTTTCCCACTGTTTTTGGCATTAAGAGCTATGAGTCAGTGCTCCTGGTTGTTATAGGAACAGTGTGAAACATACATACAGACTTATACATTCATTAATACACTTCACAAAAGTCACTACTTGCACACTTATATACATTTACTTATAGACGAAGTTCCACTAGTAATTACCACAGAGAACAGACTAGAGAGTATTGCTTCTCTATGTTATTATTTATGAGAATAAAACATAACATAGGTTACAAATACATCTATTGCACTAATTAGAGCACAGAACCCGTAATAAGTGATCAGCTTTTACGATATTACAAACATTTTAGGAGCGAAATTGTCCTGAAAGAGAATGAATCACAAGTGGCATTTATTAGTCTAATTCACTGAATTAAAGTTTCATGCTAGGATTGGAGAGTATATCTATACAAAACTCATGAAACTACTTGGGAAAGCAACGAGATTAAGGTGATTATCAAAGGAGCTGTAATTATTTATTACAAGTCATAAAATATACGCCCTACCTCATTTTCAAAAAGATCTAAATCATTTATGACTATAGCATTTCCAAATTATTAATGCAATCATATTATTCTAATTATTTCTGGGTCTAAGCATTTCTTACATAAAATTATCAAAGAACCTGAATAAGATCGTTGATCGTACGAGTATAATCTAATTTTATCTCGAAAGACACTCACTCATAAAATATATACCAGTTCATAGTAAGTTGAGTGAAACCTGATTTTTCCACTGGTTGGGGAAAGTTCTTCACCAGATTTTTTTTCGAAATGATTATGCCACAGTAGTTTTTGAATTTCCACAATCTCTAAAATATTCTAGACTGTGAAATGTGAATGATCTGTGAATGGATAACATATAAGAAAACTTCTGAAGTGCAATATTGACTTTGTATGTTGTTTGCAGCAGTAGCAGTAGTGATTCGCCGAAACTGAGATTGGGTCTAAACATATCATCGGCATCATCGTCGCCACCCTGCGAGCCGCTGCAGCCACGCAGCTCCAAGCAGCAGCAGCAGCAACAGCAGCCGCCTCCACCCCCCTCTACACAGCCGCCCCCCGCCTCCGGCGTCACCCCGCCCTCCCCCTCCCAGCTGTGTGCCGTTTGCGGTGATACGGCGGCCTGCCAACACTACGGTGTCAGAACCTGCGAGGGCTGCAAGGGTAGGTGCTACTTACTGCTTTTTTCATTCTAGCTTCCAATAATTCGTCAAATTTCGTCCTTATCATCATTGTGTTGTCTTCAATGAAAAATCAATAATTCCCAAAAATGCAGCAATATGAAATACCTATTGACGAAGTATTTCATATTCAGAGTAGCATAAAATTGCCTAAATACGAATAGAGTTATGAGAAATATCATACACAATGACTGTTTTTTGGACATAGCTTTAAAAAATACCTGTCACATTGTATCTATCATACAATGAAAAGAAACTCATTCACTTGATACTTGAATCATAGTTTCACTTGATTTACCTTTCAGAAAATGTATTTTTTATTAAGTGTCTATGAATGTCTTTACATTGTATCTCTCATCCTTCAATTATTCAACTGAGGTACATTTCCCATTACAGCATTGCCACCCTCGATCATGAGCATGTGTTGAGTTTATGGAGAGATAGATGGTCGAGATACTCTAGTGAGAAAATGACCTCGAAGAATATGATGAGGTATTAATGATGATGATGATGTGTTAATGATAAAAGAATAATTATCGTATTAAACTTCAGGATAGCTCTCTATCTCTCTCTAAGACCTACTGTTTGTCAATTGAGAGTCTCTGAAATCCTTACTCGTTTTTACGCGACCCATCTGCCTGTAGGCTATGCAGGTTCTTTATATAGTCGCTCAATTTTCCATTCATACAAAGTTCTTCGATCCAAAAACAGTACAATGATAATCAAATGAGATGAGCTGATTCAGAATTTTGAACCCGGTTTGAGCAACCCAATATTTTGGAATTCCAAATAAGAAGTATTATCATTGTTGCTCTCATTATAATACTACAATCATTTCGCTTCACTACCATACAAAACGTGATGAGATTCTCCTAAGAGAAAATCATTTGAGGGAATACATAGAGATTTGTGTGGATATGCTTTGTAGTGTTTATGAAATATAGCACTCCATGGTATAGGAATAGCTGAATAATGAATAACTTACAATTGAACTGAACTGTAGAACTGATAGAATAACTGTTCGGTTGTCTGCTGGCAGGTTTCTTCAAGAGGACGGTGCAGAAGGGCTCGAAGTACGTGTGCCTGGCTGAGAAGGCGTGTCCGGTGGACAAGCGCCGTCGCAACCGCTGCCAGTTCTGTCGCTTCCAGAAGTGCCTGGTGGTCGGCATGGTGAAGGAGGTGGTGCGCACCGACTCGCTCAAGGGCCGCCGCGGTCGCCTGCCCTCCAAGCCCAAGTCGCCGCAGGAGTCGCCTCCCAGTCCACCCGTCTCCCTCATCACCGCCCTGGTTAGGGCTCACGTCGACACCAGTCCCGATCTCGCCTCTCTCGACTACTCTCAGGTAGGAACAAGAGTTCTGCAAATAGATACAAAAGATTAGAATAGATTAGAATCGTTTTTATTTCGCAGTTCAAGGCAAAGATACATGAGTGGTTGGTTCAAAACCCATTTTATAAGTTGGGCGAGTTTTATGACGCTAAAATTACTTTCCATGACTAAACTTTAAGTGACTACTTAAGTAACTAACTTTAAGTGACGTTGTCTCATGCCTTCGTGGCTTTCTGACAAAAAAATTTATTTATTTATTTATTCAATCAATATAAAAAAATACATCACTTGTTAAATTTTTTTAAAGAACAAATCTATATTAATAAAAGAGAGTTGGTGTCTGTACGCTCGCTTATAACTCGAGAACGGCTGAACCGATTTAGATGATTTTGGATTAGTTTGAATTGTTACAGCACTGGTTAACATAATATCTATTAAAATATAAGAAAATCCCTTTGTAATTAATAAATAATTAGTAAATTAATGACCTAACCTATCAAACATATCACAGACGTATGTTCAAGCTTGCCGGCCAAGCGGCTACGGGAAGATGATCGTCTATTTGAGATCGGAAAATCTGCTCACAGATCCTAAGCTCCCGTGGCACAGTGCATAGAGCGTGTGCTTCGTAAACAAGAGGTCCGCGGTTCAATTCCCGCTCCGATCCATTTTTTTTGTACTAGGTTTTCTACTCTAATTATTTTTTACGCTAGAATCATTTGAATTAAGAATGAGTTATCGTTCGTATCATACATGTTTTATTGTTTCAAATAATAAAATTGAAGAACGGAAAAAAATAAAAAATAAATTATTTTTTTTTTAATTTAAAAAAATAGAAGAAATTAAAAAAAATTAAAAAGAAATAAATAAATTTAAAAAAAATTAGAAAATAGAAGAAATAATTGAAAAATAAAAAAAAAATTGGTGGGAAGAGGGGAGTGACATTTGATGGGAAAGAAGGGGTTGACATGAAGAGGGATATGTGGGGGTGACATTTGGGGGGGGAATGAACGGGGGTCATTTGGGGGATGACATTTTTTGAGGGGTGGCATGAAGGGGGGACATTAAATTTGATGGGGGGGAAGAGTGCGATACGACGTTCGCCGGGACAGCTTGTATATAATATACTCAAAATATGAAAAGAATATGAAAAAATACATCTTATGTATTATGAAACAAAACAAAATTTCTACTAACAAAAAAATTACTTTATTCATGTGGCATATTAATGAACTATTGCCTTAGATTGGATCCAATGTAAAAATCTAAAGGTAGCGACAAATAAACTTAAGGTGAAGATGAGGGATCATAAGCATTGTAAATAAATATATTTGATCACTTCATTACAATGATGATTATAGTGATTTTGTATCATTGTGAGTCGATTGGTGATTGATTTGAATAAGTAAGTTGTTCTATGAAAAACTTATGATGTTGAGTTAGACAAGCTCAAGAGTAAATTCTAATTTTAATGAACTATAGATCCTGAAATTGTTGATGATAACCTAAAGCAAGTAGTTGTGGATCGGTTTCATCTACTGTTATCAAAGAAGCGAAAGTAAAATGTCGTCAATTGTTTGAAGAAATCTGTGCGTTAATAGTATATTTCGCACCTAGGGCGGAAAATGTGTGTTTGCCGGCTTGAGATCGCGGTTTTCAAGTTCGAGACGAATGTCGAGAACTTGAAGCGATCGAGAGCCGGCAAAACATTTTTGCCCGCGGTGCGAACGCTATTTTTCGCCACACCAAAAAAAAAATATATATATTTATGGCAATTTTTAAAGTGAAATTCTAGGAAGAATTCAATGTTTTGAGGTTAGGCCTATGAAAATACTATCGCTGTATCGCATTCTATTGTTTGATATCAAAATATAACTTAAATTAATAAAAAAATTAATTTATTGATGCTTTAAATACTACGATGTATTATTAATACTAAGATGTCAAATTCCATTTCAAAAAGAAACAATTACTGTACTTCACTTTTCAATATTCAAAACTCATAACTCTGTGTTACACAATGCAGCCAACACAATAATTGTTGAGGTTAAGGAAATATTATCCTATCCTATTATATTAAGCGAGCAATTTCTGTATGTTTATATTTATGTATGTATTTATGTATGTATTTATGTATTTATGTATGTCCAACGGATCTCGAAAACGGCTCTAACGATTTTGACGAAATTTGGAATATAGGAGGTTTGTGATACAAAAATTAGTTTGCGCCGGGTCTCATCCCTGGGATAACTCGCTAAAGGACCTTAAAAGGAGAAATTGATCCTTTAAGTATCAGCTGACAGAAGAAACAAATTTCCGTCGGCTGTAAATGGTGAGAAAGAGTGAGAGCGAGTGTGTGTGTGAGTGAGACAAGATTATTTCAGCTGCTGAGACAGTGCATTTCAATCACATTTTTTGGTAAAACCAGCGGTTCCATTACTAGAATTGAGAAAAATATCGAAACACATAAGCTGCTCCTATCCACCTTTTTATTTATGATTTTAATTATTGAAATTTATCTATAAAAAATTAAAAGGAATTTGAAATTTTGAGAATATTCCATATTGTATGGTTATTTTTAAATTTGAGGCATGAAGTTAGCCATGTGATCTGTTTTTATTTATTTGAGAAAAATCTTCAAGAGTTCATCAAAACAGCTGAGCTAAAAATTGTTGTGGCAGGAATATTTTAAATTGTCAGAAAACAGCTGATTGATATACGCTCATTTACTGACGTTAAATCAGCTGTTTTCTGACAAGTTAAAATGATCCTACTATATCAACCCATATTATTATTTCTATGAAGCAAAATTTTATAAGTGCGATTTTTCAAATGATATCCATTCAAACTCGATTATTCAAAATACTTTGAAAGCTGAGATTAATTTTTTTATAGTGCAATGATGATTCAGTGCATAAGACTGATGGCTGAACTTGACAAATTGTTTAATTTCATTCCTTTTTCCTTTAAAATTTCCATTCCTGTGCCTTTGTAGGCCTACCCCCGAGCAGAGCTCGGTACCCCGATATTTCTATTGGTTCAAGAAAAACTATTTGAAAAAAAAGGATAATACATATTAAGTTATGGAACAATAATTATTTATAGAATATATTATAAATATACAGCTTATTTCCATGAAAATTATGTGATTATCTCTTCGTTTGTGTGATCGGACACGATCAGCTGTCATTCAAGGTCATTTTCTTTTCCGCCCTAGGGCCGTAAACGTTTACAGACCTCGTCGGAAACAGAACGCTTTCGGCCTTCGTTTGAGGTGTGAAAAACAGTTCATTACGTCCAAGTGTGGCGAAAAAACATTTATGGATGGAAATTCATCTATGACAGCATTTGTCAAGCTAATATGAACGGGGGAAAACACATGTACACCGTTCAAGTCATTCTTGTACCTCATTCCTGGCAACATTGTGAGACGGATAGAAAAATCTATTCTTACGACCAGAATCTAAATAAATCAGATGAAACATTCGATAGATTCTCAACTTTTACCACAGCAATTGTTCATTGCAATCACTGCACTTATTCTCAACTTCCTTGATAGCATAATATAGAACAAACCGACTAATACTATAATTAATTATCAAGCCACTCAGAATGGAAATTCCATGTTTCTTTTGCGATAGTAAGATATACGGTTCTATATCTCCGCCTTGATCCGTATTAATGTACTCTGAATTAAGATATTTTATCAACGATAACAATAACTTTCAATAACGTTTGACAGATTCAAAAGTGCACTAAACTATCTCATTATGATAATTGAGCCAGGAACGCTATATTATTATCGTGCACTTGAAGCCAACGTAATTTATTGTGATATTTTATCCACATAGCCTACCCACTTGGCATGCACGAAGCACTAATCTTTTATACATAGCTAATTGGAGCGAGATATTATTTTGGGTTTTATTGAGGTTTCTAGAGAAGATCATTTAAAACTTAAAAACTATATTTCAAGCAAAGACAATTTAACTAAAATTATCTTTGTTAAATTGACAAAGCTCTACTGATTCATCGTCAACACTTTATCCTCAATCCTCATCCTCAATTTGAAAGGATGAGGTTGCAAACGTGAATCCCATGGGATCTTGAACCTCAGATAATCTGTCTTAGCTACCCCATTTCAAACCTTATTCAGTTTTCAGGGTATTTTATACATTCCATTATTGATTACTAGTTGTTTTTGGTGCAGCCTTACATTTTTCAAGTTTACCACAATGATCTGTAAGCTAATAATTTTGCTTTTGATTACTACTGTACTGTAATCCAACTCTACTATCTCAACTGTAATCTGTAATCTAACTCTACTATTTCAAGTACTCTACTACTACAATTTGTCCACTGCGTCTTTCGTTGACACTCTTCGAATAAAACAATGAAGAAAGATATTTCGTCTCTGGCTCAAAAACCGATAGTTTTTATAGTGGCTATATAATAGTTTATTTCACTTTTATCTCACTTTCATAATTAATATCGGGGTACCAGTTGTAAAGGCACAGGAATGGAAATTATAAAGGAAAAATGAAATTAAACAATTTTTCAAAGTACAGCCATCAGTCTTATGCACTGAATCATCATTGCACTATAAAAGAATTAATCTTAGCTTTCGAAATATTATGAATAATCGAGTTTGAATGCATATCATTTGAAAAATCGCACTTGTGGTAAAATTAATAAAAATAATATTATGGGTTGATAACTATTTTTAGCTCAGCTGTTTTGATGAACTCTTGACGATTTTTCACAAATAAATAAAAACATATCACATGGCTAACTTCATGCCTCAAATTTAAAAATAACAATAAAATATGGAATATTTTCAAAATTTTCAATTCCTTTTAATTTTCTATAGATAAATTAAAATCAGAAATATTATTTGAAAAATCGCACTTGTGGTAAAATTTTGCTTCATAGAAATAATAATATGGGTTGATAACTTTTTTTAGGTCAGCTGTTTTGATGAACTCTTGACGATTTTTCTCAAATAAATATAGCAGAATCCAATTCAACTTGTCAGAAATCAGCTGTTTCAAAGATCAATATCACAATACTTAACCTACAAATGCTGAATCTCGCAGATTATTGAAAAGGTCTTTTAAAAAGTTATTCTTTGAAGGGTCTTCTTTGAAAATGTCGTTAAAGACTTCAAAGGTTCTTTAGACTTTCAAGCCTTTTGATTATTGTGTCGAAATCACTGTTTAATTATTACTGGATCAGCTGATTTATGACAAGTTAATTGTATAAAAAACAGATCACATGGCTAACTTCATGCCTCAAATTTAAAAATGACACTACAGTACAATAATTATGGAATATTTTCAAATTTCAAATTCCTTTTAATTTTCTATAGATAAATTAAAATCAGAAAAAAGAAGAATAGAGCAGCTTATGTTTCGATATTTTTCAATTCTAGTAATGGAACCGCTGGTTTTACCAACAACATCAAGAACCGATGGAAAATTGTTTCTTCCTGTCAGCTGATTCTCTGTCACTGTCTCAGCAGCTGAAATAATAATCTTGTCTCACTCACACACTCACTCAACTCTCACTCTTTCTCATCATTTACGGCCGATGGAAATTTTTTTCTTCTGTCAGCTGATTGTTAAAGGATCAATTTCTCCTTTTTAGGTCCTTTAGCGAGTTATCCCAGGGATGTGACCCGCAAACCAATTTTGTATCACAAACCTCCTATATTCCAAATTTCGTCAAAATCGTTAGAGCCGTTTTCGAGATCCGTTGGACATACAAACATATAAACATATAAACATAAATATAAACATATAAACATATAAACATACAGAAATTGCTCGCTTAATATAATAGGATATATCGTACTAAATTTCGAGGTTTTCTCAATAATGAAGAAAATGAAGGACATTTAACAGATTGAAAATTAATTATATTTTCAAGTTCCATTTGAAACTTTATGTTGCTCTGGAATTCATGTATTCCAGTTTTTAATTCTCTATTCAAGAATAACACAAGCAATAGACTAAATTCTATATAGAGCAATAGACTATATTCTATTGCAGTTTTAATTTGCGCAATTAGCGTGGATCTACATTGAAATTTTACAATTCTCAGATTCATTTACATTTTTCAATGTAATTCTTCAATGCAATATTCAATCAAAATCTCTTATACACATATCATAAATCAATATTAAACTTTTTCTATATAGTTGTTGGCGATAAAATACTGTTATTAGTCTACTATATCGACTTATGAGAAACGGTTTCACGACTTTTTATGGAAAATTAATATAGCGTATAGCAGGATTCTTTTAAATTGTCAGAAAACATCTGATTGATGTACGCTCGTTTACTAACGTCAAATCAGCTGTTTTCTGACAAGTTAAAAGAATCCTGCCATACATGAACGTTATAACAAGAATTTCCAGATTCCAGTCAATGGAAATAGTTCTGGATTTGAAAACACATCGATTTAGTTGTCTCATATCGACAATTACAGTACTTCATCCGGCAACTGTTTAATAGTCATCGCACAATAATTATTGGATCTAACCTGTGCATTCATGTAAAAATATGACGAAAGCTATCATGATTTGATAAAATTAGTACCAGGTCAACCATTGAGAAATGACAATTCCAAACTTCTTTGAATTTAAATATTCACTGCTTCTAGATCAGTGGTATGTATCATATGAATTGAAATTCATCAATTCATTTTATTAGGCTGTTATTCAATATTTAGTTTTTTGTTTAGAATGTGATTCTTCAATTATTGATATTGCCTATTAACAAAGTAGCGTATACAACGAAGTATTAGAAGTTAGTTACAGTTTGTTCAACAGTTGAATGGAATTTTAGAAAGTGTCTGAAGGGAGGTAGTGTGATCGATGAAGTGGGATTGATTTATGATTGCGTTTGTCTGTGAATAAATAATAATTTATTCAAAGCAAAGCGGTCTAGATCACATCAAGTATTAACAATACGAATGCAACTCGAACTAAACACAGTTGGATCCTCGTTATGATGCATTATATGTTATAAATTCGGCCCCGGTGGAACTGGTTTTTTGGGCTGGTGTTTATTGCCTAAGATGTGCGGGGGCCAATAGAGAACTGTGTTTTCACCATTCAATACTTGCTATTGTCAGATTGCCAAAAATAAATTACCCTGGTTCTGATTTCTGCACTGTTAGCGGCGCTGCTAGATAAGAAAAAAACTCGTTGTGCAATCTAGAACAAACTCCTTTCTGACAGCCTCCTCGAAATATGTAGACTATTAATAAATGTCCTTGTTTTATGTATCATACACTAGTTAGTGGACGCCTACTTAATTGTTACCTGGATGTGTACTTGCATATCAAATTATTCGTCCCTACTTAATTTATGTGCATCCGTCTACCATTAATTTCTATCAAGTGTCTAAATTCAGAAAAAGAACAAGTTGGTGAATCACCAAGTAGACTTGATTTTCCTTAAAATGGAACCTCAACCGAGCACACTCAATCGTTTGAAAATTTAGTATAGTTACACGTTACATGAAATGGTATCAAGGAATGAAAATCAAAATATGTTTAGTCTCATGAGTTATAATCTTATTCCACCTGGGATTCGGCAATGTTTTTCTATCTTAATCATTGTAGGTTTCACTAGAATAAAGGGGTTGAATTCGTCAATGGATAGTACTGTATAACATGTATTTACTTTTTGAAAGAGAGACAATCATCAAACCCTTTGGTGAAATAGTTTGATATTATTGTTCGAGAATGTTATGATTTTCATAAAACTAACTCTACTTTCCAAAACGAACTTTCAAATTGTCATTTATTAAATTTTACTCCTAGGAATTCCTTATTCCCTTGTAAGTGGTTGAATTTTCTCCATTATCTTACAGTGCGAACTGTGCAGTTCACCCGAAAATGAAATTTATCCTCAATCCTCCAGTGGCCAGTTTTATGCTTCATATTTTAATCATGCTAATCTGATCACTGATGGAAATTCATTGTTCAACTTATATCAAACCATAGAGCATAGAGCAAAAAAATGTATTACCTCTGATCAATTTATGATCGACGGTTTTTAAGAAGACAAATTTTCATTGGAAAATCTTGAGATTTAAATGGATGAAAAAGAAACGAGTAGAGGAAAGGTATCTTTGTTTCACAAAAAAAGGAAATAGGATTTACATCATAAGATCATTATACAAAATATTATTTCCTAGTGTAGAAAATGAACCACTTTTGATTGGAGTGCTATTATATCCATGTTTAAAAAAATCGATTTCGATTCAAGGATTTTCTATGTTAAGATAGAATGAAAAAAATCCTCAGGATTTTTGTCATTATATCTAAAAGGATTCCACTTGATTTTGAATGTATGATAAACTAAACTATCATTCAATCAGTCATTATCTTGTCTTTCTTTATTGCTTCTTGATAAGTAAAACGACGAATTGCCACAAAGATTTATTAATAACGAATTTCCTCAACCAATTAGCTGATTGAATCCTTGTGAAAGCAATCAAATTATCATTTGGGTATCTTGGAACAAAAATCTGAGTGGCTTTCGATATTCATCACGATTTAAAAATGGATGCCTTCAACAATAAAAAACTTGAGTTATTTTATTTTTTTTAAGGAATTGTTAAAAAGAATTCCTTGACAGCCACGATAAAAGAATGACTGTGATCTTATCTGATTGTATTTGCATAGTCGCTGATAGGACATATTTTTCTCAAAAAAGCCCAGACATGAAGAGTAATAACTTGGCTTGACCACTTAATTTATTCATCCCTCTCCTAGAAAAATCCTTCGTTATCATCGTGTCGTAATCCACGAATCGGCTTGTTTGTAATTAAATTTAGATGGAAAATATTCTCTATCTTATCGAACATTCTTACCTTATCATTTTTCAACTAACAACGTAAAGGTTATCGGCGTGTGTTTTGCCAACTTGAACAATCTTCTTCCATTAGGCTACTTCTTGTAAAACCTCTCTTATTAGGAAAATAATCGGGAAGCAACTCTGGTTTTAATTTGAGAATTCTCATCTGCAATAAGTCTGAATGTCAACTATTGATGTGATGGAAGAAAATCTGCAAATTTTTCGTCTTGTTCCTTTGAGTATAAATTATTAAAAGCTGGCCAGTATTTATCGCTAAAGAGTACAAACACAGAGAAGAGTTCTAAGAGATACAGAGATATAAGTTCTAAGAGGAGTTCGAAGAGATATAGTTCTAATCTGTTATCTATGGTACAACACAGTCACTGATACACGAAAATATTCTAATCTTGCATACATTGTTAAGAGATTGTACTTCTAAGAAACGTATTTATTTTTCAGAGTGTTCAGTATCTTTTCTGATAATTATTATCTAAGAATCTTGTTAGTATAGTGATGTGATTAACTGCATTGATTCGAATTCATCTAGTTCCATAAGAAGGTATACTAGAAATACTTATATAAATACCTATATCACAATGTAATAAAATAGATAAAAAAACATTTCTTGAAGAAGAGTTTTGGAATTCCCTCTAGAATATAGAGGATAGAGGAGATAGAGGATATTCTTCAAAATCGAACAAGATATTTGAAGAGCGTGAATATGTTTTTCAAATTTATCAAGTTATTTAGAAAGGACAAATTCTTTCAAATTTACAAGGTAATTTCGAGAGGGTGAATATGTTTTTCATACTCAAGTGACTCAAATGACTCAAGTCATTTAGAAAGGGTAAATGAATTAAGATCAAATCTGCTGATGAAGGATTGTTTGGATGGATTGTTCAGTATCGATAAAGCTGGCGAGTAATGACATGCAGCCAGTATTGGCATGCGAAGACAAGATCCGGAGCAGTGGGTTGTAGACAGTAGGCCTCTTGCAGATCAGCGTGCAGGTGGTTGGTCGTCAGTCAGGTCTCAGTGCGGTGTTTGCGGCTAATAACAGTGGACGACGAGCGTCTGAGCGAGCAGCAGACTTTATGGTCGCACTGGCTGGCAAACAACAGACGGTGTACCTGTAGACCGGCGAGCCAAGAGGTACTTAGCAGGCGTATCTCGGCGCACTCGGTCTCGTTTGTGTCACAACTCCCCCTCCCACCCGGGCACTAAACTTGATTTATATTTTGATTAAACGACCCCGAACTAGTTTATGAAGGTACACGCTTGCCGCGAGAGAAGTACGCGCCACGCAGCCGCAGCGACGTACCTTACCGTGCCTGCCGTTACCAGCACGTACTGGGGCACCTGCTAGTCTCTACCCGCCCCCTCTTCCTCCAATCATTCCCTCTTTTTCACTCAAAATCGCCGCCTCAACAACAACACTGGCTGCCTTCAACAACAAAAACCATATCGCCTGTAAACCACGGATTAATGGCCCAGCAGTCGCAATGTAACAACAATTCCGACCAGTACTCTCCATCCCCTTCCACCCGCACCCACCCCATACGCACCGCGCCGCTTTCTCTTTCTTCTCACGATGACGCTACCGTTACTAGTAGGCTAAAGCCGACAACAACAATTATTTGTGCAAATCGCTAGTTCTGCTCCACATTCTTCAGTAGGTTGGAACGTTGCGGATGGAAAAGAAACAACAGAGAAGGAATGGTTTATATCCATAAACAGCAAGTTATGTGCAAACAGTGCAATCTCATTTTATCATGACTTTGTAGATAATTCATATAGGCTACATATTATCTATAAGTA
Source organism: Laodelphax striatellus (assembly GCA_017141395.1). Taxonomy (NCBI): domain Eukaryota; kingdom Metazoa; phylum Arthropoda; class Insecta; order Hemiptera; family Delphacidae; genus Laodelphax; species Laodelphax striatellus. Next base: position 31,847,694 of record CM029531.1, on the reverse strand, counting down.
TGTTCGACAACTGTATAGGCCTACTATTATAAAGAATTTTGGCAGGATATTTTGAAATAAGTAATTGGACTTATTGGAATATTGATCATAACCGGTGATTAATTAAGAATGCTGTATTTTATCAGAGCCATCCAAAACTATTGATCCGGAATTGAATTGGGTCTAATACATCCTCTAAGGTCTAAGTTGTTATTGTGGTAATCACAGTGTTATTCCCAGTAATCACAGTGGTTATCTGTTGTTATTGCGAAATAATGAGCGAACTGCAAATGTAGTAGATAAAGTGCCTGCCTATGAGCTAAGCTGAAGAACAGGAAAATATAATACTCTGTAACATTACTATTCTCTAGTAAAATTACAGTACAGGAAAAATGTGCTGCTTATTCATTTCCTGACAATAAAATGAAAATATTCTAATGAGGAAATTTCATTTTATTTTTCCCATACGTCTACTCATAAAGCTATGACAAAATGTAAGTTTGGGTTCAGTTATAATGTTTCGAATAGTAAGCCTACAAATTGCAATTAAACTCTGTGCTAGAGAAAATTGATGACAATAAATGTCGACTTTCTCTGTTTAGTACCGAGAGCCGATGCCGATGGAACCACCGATTACAGAGGCGGAGAAAATTCACCAGTTTTATAACCTTCTAACGACGTCGGTGGATGTTATACGGCATTTCGCCGGCAGAATTCCCCGTTTCACCGCCTTCTGACGGGGGCACCAAAAGCTCTTATTCCAGTCGGCATCGCTTGAACTCTTCGTACTGCGGCTGGCTTACAGGTGAGAGAGCTGCTTAACTCCAACTGCTAGATCTGGCTACTAAATCAAGCGTTTCAAGCTGCTTTCTTGTAGGATCCGGTGGTAGCAAATCACTTGACTAGTAAATCAAGTGTTTAGCCTTACATGATATCTTGTGTTCCATGAAACATCTACGTGCAGCTTCAAACTACAATTTCCACATTGAAATTAAGTGGTCAAGTTTGATCAGATAAGTTGAGTTGAGAAACTCTAGAATGAGAATCAACTCTTACAAAAGTGTATGGTGGACAGTTGTTGAATTGAATCACGCAGATTTTTTCAATAATATTTTTAGGAAAGAATGAAGTTCAAAGGTGTGGGTTTTCTAAATACTATACCTCTTCAATATAAGTCTTCATATAGAACAAAAATATAGTTAAATTAATATCAGTTTTATCACATTACGCTTATTAAAAACCACTTATCATAATGCAGTGATGCTGATTTCATGCGATTTAATAATTTGAAATAGAGTTATTGATGAAATATTGAACCCAATCATTTGAAAGAGATAAAAGGTATGGTACAAATCAGGTAGAGTTGTTTAGCCAACTAGCAAGCTCTAGCAAAGCAAAACAGTTGAAGAAAAACCGTTACACTTTCCATTCTCCGTTCAGTGCATCAAAATATAGAATTTTAATATGAAAAATGAATAGCTATGAATCAAAGCAGTCCAGTGAGGGCTAGACTAATCAAAGGATTCTTCTATGGATTGTCAAGTACCTGTAATTATTCAGAAATCTTTTTTCCTCATGTAATCCAATAGAAACTCCTTATCTCTCCGTGTTAAATACATTAACAATTAGCCCTCTCGATTCTACCCACTTGATAAAAAATCTAGTTTTTCTTAACAATCGTTATGATAGGACATGACAAAATCAATGGATTAGATGTGCAAGAAAATTATAACCCCTTAGTGTTAATGAATTCAAAACATTCAGATGTTGCTGATAGCTTCTTTTTGGTAGAGCCAAATATACTCAGTCAGAAAGACAATTGGTGTAAATTTTTTAGATTATGGCTAAAATTAGACTAAAATGAGCTGAACAGGATTTTTTCTGCCAACAGGACAAGAGTGACAGACACAAAGCTGACCTTCTGCAATGGAGTTGTTCTTGATAAGCAACAATGCCAACGCAGTTTTGGAGATTGGCTGCACTCAATCTTGGACTTCTGCCAGAGCCTTCATGCAATGGAGGTTGACATATCAGCGTTCGCTTGTCTGTGTGCTCTCACACTTATCACAGGTGAGAAATTCAAACATTTCTCCATCCCTTGCTCCCAATCGTTTGTTACCAACTCCACTTTGAACCGAATGAGACACTTATTATTTAATCACAGCCTGACTAAAAACAGACGTTCTTCGATAAGTTCGTGAGTTAAATGAATTGTAATTATAATTTTACCGTGATGAATGATAAACAGATAGGTACCGTAATCTTTACTGCTACTGTCTTTACATGACTTACAAACTATACTTCTAGAACATTGTTAGAAATGTATCATTGCATCTCGAATATACGGTGTACTTAACGCCTCATAATGGTTTATTACTGGTTGAAAATATGAATAAATCACATAAAATCGTGCATGGCAACGCTCCAAATTTGTAAACTGTAAACTGCATTGCTATCATTGTTACAATACTATAGCCTACTAGTAGCTTTAGAGTATACATTGATATTGGATATTAAATTGAGAGAGAGAAAACTAAGAGAATATACGAGTAAGTGAGCAGGAGGATGAGAGTGAGATGATAATTATGTGTAATTAAGTGTGTTAGTACAGAGCGGGAGCAAGGATTTCTGGTTTCCACTCGATAAGATTTACTTATGAATGGAAATATTTATACTGGTTGTTGCAGAATTAATTACGGTTTGGCTGTCTCCTGTCAATAATTCGCATATCATTATTTGACGAGCATTTTACGACTATGAAGTACTTTCACATGAGTATACTTTGTCTTGGACCGTTTACCTGCATATTAACAACTTTTAGTAGTGATAAATAGATTTTACTAGAAAAATCTTATGACTTTTTATTGGTATAAACTCAATATAATTATTAATAATAATATCATTTTTAATGAGATAAAGCAGTCTCACAGCTTTAAACGATTTGAGTACCTTACTCAACAAATCAAAATTACAATATTACAAATTATAGTAACTACACCCACACCAGAGATATATATATGATTACCATTGTTCTAGATATGTTCAGTAAAATTTTCAAGAAACTATATTCATTAAATACACATGAAAAAAGGACAATACTATCTACTCAGAATTAGACCTACTTTTGATCATTCAATTTCGGTCACGACATGCAGGTCTGTTGCGTTGAGCTACCAAAGCGTACTTCCAAGATAACTCTCCATAGCGATCGTCTGAGTTTTCCTCCTGGGCTATGATCAAGAAGACTGATTACATTTTTGTACAAATAAATTTTTGTATTCTATAAATTCACGTTTTGTTGAAAATATGAAATGTGGGTGCTAATATCTTACTTTTGGTGTGTTGCAGAGCGCCATGGATTGAAAGAGCCGAATAAGGTTGAACAGCTTCAGATGAAAATAATCAGCTCTCTGAGAGACCACGTGACCTACAATGCAGAGGCCCAGCGTAAATCGCATTACTTCTCACGACTGTTAGGAAAACTTCCCGAATTGCGTTCCTTAAGTGTGCAAGGACTGCAGAGGATTTTCTACCTGAAGCTGGAAGACTTGGTGCCAGCGCCCCCTCTAATCGAGAACATGTTTGTGGCAAGCTTGCCATTTTGAAAACTCTTTTATCATACTCTAGGACGTGAATAACTTCAACGCTTCACTGTTGTAGTAGTTTTGCAATTTCTCAAAACATTTTAATAAATTATCTCTCTTAAGTGCAAGTGACATCACTTATATTCTCGCGACAAAATGAGAAAACTACCATCAGTCTTCTAGCTCTAAATGGAATTCCTCCGCACAAAAAAATAGAGAAATCTCGCAGTATGGGAATTCTAGTGTAGTTCAACAAATGGTTTTAAATTTATTTTCTTATTATAACCTTAACTTTCAAAGACCATTCCGAGGAAATTTAGAAAACTATTATCACATAAATTGATATTCGCTCAATTCACTTCGGTTAACAATACCGACACAAATATTTCGAATGAGAATATTCTTGTTAAATTCTTCAAATGATTTGAATTTATACAGAATGCAATATATAAACATTTTTAATTCTACACCATAACTATTTACTATCACTGAAAACTTCGATAAAGCAATAATTACTAATTGATTGTAACAAAGTACATAGAATTGTACTCCCTGATCTCAAGTTGACCGGATGGTGATACTATTAATCAAGCATTTCCAAGATGAAGGTAGTGTTGCATCATAGGCTATATCTTATCGAAAATTTATTGTCTACTAAGATCGATTGAAATATATAATTATTTTCTGCTTCACATCTCAACATTTTGGAATGAGCTATGAAGAATATTTCTTAATCCTTTTGAAAATCTATGCTTTTAGGCTTATTTCTTTATCAGAAACATATCTAAGTTAACGGTAAATTGAGTGGTCCAAAACCAGCATTTATCCAATCCAATGTGTCTTTCACTTGAAAAACATTTCAACATGATACTGTCATATATATGTCTACAATAATATATAACAAAAATAGTTTTTGTTACACTTTGTGAATTACACTTCTATACCTCAGAATTATTGTTTCTTGGACAGATTGCCGTAATAGATGAAGCTAATTATTTAAATCAAAGTTTTTCACAGTATCAATTTCTGAGAGCAGGCATCTAAGTTAGAATATTCTAATCACTACCGTTTCGAATAATAACCGTAGATAGTCCAGCAATCAGTGTTGAATTGTTTCAAAAAAGCTTTCAAGACAGATCTTCAAAAATCATAGTGCCATCTTCCATAAAGTACAAGATTGCTACAAGTGACCTACTTCTAAAAAATATATTTTTACTAAACAATTGATAGTATTATCATCAGACAATTATATACGATAATATATAGTAATGGATGATAAAGCAAATAATAAATTATTCTGAAGAATAAAAAGCTGTAATTTATATTGATATCTATTCTTTTATACTTTATAGTCTTATAGTAATGAGCTTTTGAATCGACTCTTTAGATTTCTGATGCCTATAAAATCGAGACAACTGTGAACTAGCTTAAATTATAGTGAAATAAGCCATTCGATGCAATGATGTATGTATAATATCTTATTACTGTATTGTATTGTAATTTCTGCTATGTATTTTTTGTTTAGTATTAGCTTCTATGTATGCACAGGATAGATAGCAACAGTAAATTATTCAATTTTGTAAATACGTGTTGAAAGCATAGATTAAAATATATATATTTTGTATGAAATACAATGATTATACTTTGGATGATGATGTTTAGAAGGATTTGTATGTGGCAAATGCACACTTGAGTAGAGGTATGAATGACTCAAGTCATGATGAGGCCTAAGGTGACAAGAATAGTGAAAGACTTTCGTATAGAGCAATTTAGTAACAGAGAGAACGCGAGTTTAGTGGGTACATGAACTGTTTTCTCTAGAAGAAGAGATTGGCTGTGTTGATACTATCAGATTTTTGAATATGACCAAGTTACCGCATTGGAGCTAGCTGTCACCTGTGATTGGATTCGAATGAAATGATCGCCTTCTAATTTAGGTCCTGCTGTATTCCACCTGCACCTCATCTGGTTTGAAAGAGGGGCGCAATAAAAACATTATACAATATTGTTTCATCTCAAATGTATAAATAAGTCAACCAAACATGTAATATTCTCTATAATTTAAATTTTTATAATGTTATTGTATCATTTTAGCTCATGAGTTTGTAACTGAGCATAATTTTTTTTACATTGATTACACTCGAAAACAATTCGTCATTTTAGTTGCGATTAATGCCAGAAGAGGTGTAGTAATAATATTAAGAGAGGTATCAATATTATTTGATATTTTTTTAAGTTTTATATTTTGGTGCTATTTCTGTAAGTAAAATTATCCAAATGATAGATTTGTACATTTGATTTTGTGTGAATTTAGTCATCGATATGTACAGAAATTTTCCATTGAAGTAGCCCACTAAGCTTCCTTGTCAGTCTTAATGGAGCGCACGATTCCTGTGAGTTCTGGCACAGTAGTGTTGTACATTTCGTCATTTTTTCCAATGTCAATACACTTCATGGGATTACAAACCTTGTCAAATTTTATTCGTACAAAATACCTCCAAATGAATTGAGAAAATAATTGCAACGCAACTATACATTTTTAATGCGTGTTTTATAAATTGCAAAATCAAAATCAAAATTTAATTTCACATTTTAATGTGAAAGAAATTGATGAAAGGTTTACGGTTTTCCAGTACCGTACCGGTAACAACTAATAACTACAATTTGCTATTTCTATAATACATTTTCCTTTATCAAAAACTATGACTCAAGGTACGGTACAGTAGCATACCATAGGTTTACACCAAAACCTGTATTGGGAAATACAAGCTACCATTAACTCGATTAAATCGTTTAAAAAATACAACAATGCAGAATAAGCGAAATAACAATTTATATTTAATTTACTTTTTCATTGTTGGTTAATCTTTGATAGTCATGTATTATTTATTGTCTCGAACTTTTCAAATAATTATAAATTTTTATAATTCCATGAATTATTCAACTATTATAAAATCAAGTGTTAAGAGTAGATATATTTTGAAGTTATAGCATTCACAGAGTTATTACTTTTTTAATATTATTAATAAAATTCCTTTATCTGCAATAGTACTGTAAAATTTCACTATCGTATAGCTATATCATCAATATTATGAAGAACAGTTGGGAAATGAATATTATTGAGATTGCTGATATTATTTTAATATTATATTTGGTAATAAATTGAAATATGACAATCCCTTTTGGAATTAATGAAATTAAATGAAGGGAGAGATATATTCATGAACCCCAATAACTATCTCTGTGTCCCACATTGAAACTAGATGGCTAGATTTCACTAATCAGTATCAACAGTATCGACATTTCAAATATTTGAAACAGGGTATTAAACTTTCCAGATATCTCAGAGTAAACTATATGATATAGTGTAGAGGAGAATTTATTCTTCATTTTTCATAATGACTATATTGCACTTCTAACGAATTGATTGACTGAATTTGTTCCAAAAAGGTATCCATTTGAAAACTTCACTGATACAAAATTGAAATAGTCTAGCAGTAGCCTACTGCATCAATTGGTTGTTATGAGCACATTAACTCGCAACAGCTTTGGAATGAAGTGAAATTCAAGTACGGTAATGCATCACAAATTCTATCATTTAATTACAATGTGAGTAACAAACACAACTTTACTGTTCAAGTCTCACATTAGTTCCATTCAAGTCAAATTCTTCCTTAGACTTTTTTATTTATAGTACTTGAAAACTAGTAAGAAATTGAATACTTTTCTGAAAAACGATGTTGACATAAGGATCTGCTAACCGATTATACCATCAAGTGACTGTTATCTTTAGAATATTTTCTTATTCATATTAAGAAGCAAACTTCCCATATAGCGGGTATAATTAGAATCTTTGGTACTTATTTATTTTATAGATAAACCTCTTCCAAACAAAAGAAGCATTTAGTTTTCAAAATCAAGGAAAGAAGGGGAATACTATTATCAAATTCGAATTGAAATGGGACATGGTATGAATGATTGAATTTTATATGGAGAAGAGTAGTTACAGACTATTTTTTATAGAAAGTTGGTATTGAAGATGTCTAAATTATAATTCTGATAAAGTATACTTCGTGTTATTTGAAACAAGACTTTTGTCTTGTCTATTGAATTTGATAACTTGGATACTATTATGTTTTATCAAGTATCTCACTTGAGTAGTGGTAATACACACTTTCATATATGTATCAAACCGTTAGTTTTTCACTTCAAATGCCTGTCTTTTATACTTTTTGATTAAGTGATAATTTCATTATGAGAGTTTGAATTGCTCCATTTAATGGGAGAATGTAAGCATATCGTTGAGAGAAGAAGCTCTCTACAATTTGGATGTAATATCATTAAGTATTATTATTGTTTAAAATCACATGAATTCAATTGCCAATATATTATTGTGTTGTTGAACGTGGTATTTATTAATTTTTCTAACACCTTGTATCCTATATTTTGATATTTGAACAATAGTCCACAGTAATCCATGAAAGTATGATCCATGTAAAAAAAATCTATATTAATAAAAGAGAGTTGTGTCTGTACGCTCGCTCATAACTCGAGAACGGCTGAACCGATTTAGATGATTTTGGATTAGTTTGAATCGTCTCAGCACTGGTTAACATAATATGTACTAAGATATGTAAGAAAATCCCTTGAGGAGTTCATTCTACAGGACTTTGAAATTATTATCAATGTATCCTTATGGAGTAGTAATTTTTGAACTAACTTAAAAACGCCAGGTTTTCAGCTGTGAATTACTTTCAATGATAACAAACAGATGTGTTCTTTATACCTTTATATAATTCTTTATATAGCAAGATTCTTTTAACTTGTCAGAAAACAGCTGACTTAACATTAGTAAACGAGCGTCAATCAATCAGCTGTTTCTGACAATTTAAAGAATCCTGCTATACTTTGTACCATTATGAAACGGGAAAGGTGCCAGTGAAGTAATTTGAATAAGAACATGACTGTGTTGAAAGTATGATCAAGGATGATAAAAACATAATATAGAGATACTACAATCCATCAAAATATATCCCAAATTTTCTGTCAGTAACCTCATTTAAATTTACATCTATCAAATAGGCCTAAACTTATTCCCTTTTTCGGGTTCAATGTTTAAGTTTACATGAAGGTGACATGAAGGAGGGACATTTGGGGGGGAAGAGGGGGGTGACATAAAGGAGGGGGCATTTGGGGGGTGACATGAAGTGGGGGGCATTTGAGGGGGTGATATGAAGGGGGGACATTTGGGGGGCAATACGAAGTTCGCGGGGTCAGCCAGTATTTTTTTTTCACAACAAAAGACCCATCACGGGAAATAATTCCCAACAAGCGAATCTTTCCTGAAATGTTATTGACTCCTTGTTCAACTTGAATACAAACTGTTCACCTTCTAAACCTTGTGCTTGAACCTCCGCGTCCACTGGAATCGTTTTATCCGAAAGCTTCCGTATTTCTAACATTGAATCAAATGATCAGCAGTTAGGATGTCGGACATTTTCAGAAAAAAATTTTCCGGTGGACAAGACTTTATATATACAGAGTACCTCAAAAAAAGAAAAGAAAAGAGACCTCTCTTTCAATTCACACATAGATTCAATAATTACTGGAGCCAATCAGCAAATAGATTTTATTCTGAGGAACTGTTTGCCTTTAATGATATGTTATAGTGCCTCTAGTAATTCTTATTTACAAGTCGCTTGAGTTACAAGCAATACTTATATTTTCAAGGCTTGAGAGAAGTCTGCTAAAGATTGCTTTAGCAGAAGGATTGAGATATGGAATCCTTTAATGATATTATAGTGCCTCCAATTATTATTTGCAAGTCGCTTGAGAGAAGTCTGCTAAAGATTGCTTATGATATATGGAAGCCATCTCATGCGGATAAAATAAGTGCTCTGGAGCGGTTTTTTCAAATCAAATCAAAGTTTATTCATCAAAAATAATTACAATACAAATTTGGATTCTATAAGATGTTATACAAATAAAACAAAGACGTTTATGCATTGAATAATTTCAAATTGCTTATGATATATACAGAGTTGGTGAAAATTATGGAAACGACTTAATATTTCTTATACGAAGATAATTTGACGGTAGGTGACAATGGGGATCTTACTAAAATCAAAAATACTACTTCAATGTGACTTCAAAAATCTGGTCCGCCATCTTGGATCCGCCATATTGAATCTAACTTCATTTTTTTAAATGGTAAGGTGGTCATGTTATACATGATTTCGATACAGAATTTCGAGAGAAAATTAATGGCGAAGACCGCACATCGATATGTCAACCCGTTTTAAAAATATTTTGATTATTATCAGACATATTTACATTGTGAGAGTGGGTGGAGTATAAATTAGAATGGCTTGGTATCTCATAATTCGAAAGTAATTTGATGGTAGTGGTGATTGAGGATCCTACTCAAATAAAAAATACTACTTTACAGTGACTTTTTCAAATTTAGTCCGCCATCTTGGATTTGTTATTATTTTTCAAATGATGAGGTGGTGATGCGATACATGATTTCAATACGGAATTTCAAGGCAAAGTGAATGGCGAGAACCGCACATCGATATGTCAAACCGTTTTTGAGATATTAACTGATTTAGAGTAAATATGTCTGATTAATAATTTAAATATCTTGAAAACGGTTTGACATATCGATGTGCGGTTTTCGCCATCCATTTTCTCTTGAAATTCTGTATCGAATTCATGTATAACATGACCACCTTCCCATTTAAAAAAATAAAGTTAGATTCAATATGGCGGATCCAAGATGGCGGACCAGATTTTTGAAGTCACATTGAAGTAGTATTTTTGATTTTAGTAAGATCCCCAATGTTACCTACCGTCAAATTACTTTTGTATAAGAAATATTTAGCCGTTTCCATAATTTTCACCAACTCTGTATAATGGAATCCATATCATGCGGATAAAATAAGTACGGTTTTCCCTAATATTAATATTTAATATAATCAAATCAAACTTTATTCATCAAAAATAATTACAATACAAATTTGGATTCCATAACATGTTATACTAATTAGATAGAGAGATTATTATTCCTCAACATTGCTGATGACCATCAAGGTTTGAAGAGACATACATACCTTGGGTTAAAAGTCTAGCATTCTTCAACAAGGATGGACCAATCAGAGCGTGGGCTGGTGCCGCATGCGCAGAACGAAAATGTCGTCGTATAGAGATCATGAATAATTGACCTTCATGTATGATATGTTTTCAAATACAGCGCCAAAATTAGGTCCAATAATAATGGCCGACATCCTACTCCTCTGATTTCTCTTCCTCTCCCTTAGAAGATGAGGTTATGTTAGTCAGTTCCCTGGAAGATGCTCACAGCGAATAGAGTTGACGATCATTGATCATAATATGATCCACCTGCATTCAGTAATCTGAACCTGAACGTCTACTGGAATCGTAAAATCCAGCCATTATAATATAGCAGGATACTTTCAACAGTCATAAATCAGCTGTTTCAAAGAGAGATATCACAATACTTAACTTACAAATTCTTAATCTCTCAGATTATTGAAAAGGTCTTTTTAAAATTTATTCTTTGAAAGGTATTCTTCAAAAGGTATTTTAAAGACTTTAAAGGTCTTTAAGACCTTTAAGCTTTTGATTATTGTGTCGAAATCACAGATTAATTATTACTGGATCAGCTGATTTATGACAAGTTAATTGAATCCTGCTATACTTTCGGTATCGTACAAGGGTAAAACATAGTTCTCTCAATTTCGAAAATGTCGTACAAAGTATATTTGTACAAGGGGTTTGTCGTGCAGAAGGTGGTACCCATCTCGTCAAGTCTGTTTAGTGTTTACTACTTTTCTGCAGCAAACGAGCAAAGGGTTAGTCTGTTAGTCAAGCCTTCAAATGCACACCAAAGCTCTTCTCAATTGTCATAATTTTTATTTTTTTTGTTGTTAATCTGAATTAGATTGTAAATTAATAACATTATATCTGTAGCAACTATCGTAATCGTACAAAAGTAATCGGTTTCTGCAGTCGAATTCTTCATGGTCAACAATATAACAATACCGGTACACTAATAATGTCTTGCAACTACGCTGATGGTCTGTCACCTTACGACAATAAAGGAAAGTTGGGATTAGCAGAAGTAAGTCAACTTATTTTTTCCATTACATCTAATATAATAGTTAGCTTAAATGCTGGATAGATTTTGTCAAGGAGCCTAGTAATGTCTCATCTCCAATGCGTGCCCTCAACTTCGCAGACGAATTAAGTTATTTAGCTCAAGTTTTTGTGCTCACTGCTCAGTAAGCCCAGTTATAGACTGGATGAAGTGATGAATTATTTTAATAGGAAGCTCATTTACTAAATATCCGAATCATGATTATTCTTAATCTGAATTAATCAATAATTATTTGACTCATTCATAGCTCAGAGCTTGACTCATAGCATGGTAATGTCCTAGTCTACCCTTAGATAGCCTAAAAAGACCCAGGCTTATAGATTGTTTACTGAATTAAATCAATTTGCTTAAATTGAAATAAAATAAAAGCTTTCTATGTAAAGTCAGGGTATCTTATTGTGGATAAATTAGGTATCTACCGTTATATGGAAATGTGGAGTCACTAGAAACTAACATATTTGAAACAATAAGTAAATTTGTTTAAAAATGTGTCAAGATTCAGTAATTTTTATATTTAGGAATAGCCTATGTGATATTTGTAATATCATGTAGGCTACCTAGACCTAATCATGTTGCATCAAACTACAGAGAAAATAAGAATTGGGTAATTATATTCTATGCACCAACACTATACACTAGAAATTATACACATTGGGATGTCAAGAAACTAGGCGTCTATTTGAGGCTGTATCCTCCAAAACTATTTTAGGAAAGATTAAACTTACATACTTCAAACCATAGTCCTTGCAATGGATGCTAGCCCAGATCTTAGAAATAGTCAGCACGAACACTAAGCAGATGCAACATAGACCTTCCACAGCACAGGCTCAGCAAATTCAAGCACACACCAATTTATGCGGGCTCATATTTCTTCAATCACCTACCAGATAGCCAAAAACACTGAAGAATTCGCGCTGAACCATTTCACAGAGAACTGAAAAAGTACCTCTCTGCAAGACAATACTATTCAGTGACAGAGTTTATAGAGGAGCACACCTACCACCACCTCAGAGTGGTGTAGTGGAAGACACTCTGAACACCTGTTGATGGCCCTAGCAAGGGTGATCAATTACCACTGACGATTCCCCGATCCCTGGATTGAGAGGAAGACACCGGAAGGTAAAGGTAAAGGCAAATAAAATAATTATTAAACTTGCTCGGATGATCCAAGAGGGGTATGCTGGTATGCTCAAACAAATTTGAGAGTTTAAAAAATTTATCTTTTCTAAGTAGCCTAATATGTTGACAGCTGTCGATTTTATAAAAAAAAACTGTACCCACCTCACAGTCCAATAAATATTTATAAGACTGTGCCTAACTTTTATCTTATCTTATGTATATTTTTGAAAGTCCTATCTAGACAACTCAAGGATATGGTTCTTTTCCATTAATTCACTGCCATTGAAATATAAACTATTCGATAAACATCAGAATACGATTTCTGTGTATTCATAGCCGTCTAGGTTATGACAGTCATTGTTGCGATAGCATTAGCAATGAACATGTTGCGAATTGCCAATTACCTAAAGAAAATCTAATTTCAATTAGATGGCAGTGAATGAACGAAAACCGAGAAAAATGAATTTTAGTGAATTAACGGAAAAGAACCAAAAATATTTTACTAGTGTGTTTTTTTTCTCAATTTATTTCTCTATCAAGTTCTTTACAGTAGCCTAGTACGTTTTATCTCTATTATAATTTTTTTTAATTGCAGAAATTTGATAGTAAGGAAGAAGTTATCGAAAAGGTAAAAAAACTCACACAGTGGATACAGGAAGCTAAGCACGTTGTTGTCCATACTGGGGCTGGCATAAGTACTACTGCTGGGATTCCAGATTTCAGGTAAAATTTTGTTTAATTTCTGATGAACCCTATTTATATTTTCTATCAGGTAAGTTATAGTTTTTGAATTTGGCGGATGAATCAGCTGTTTTTAAATGGGGAAGACAGACACAAGTTCGTTGCATACGCGCAAACACACATCTACACGCTTTCCTATCAGTATCTCCATCGATTTTAAAACATAATGACTACCTAACTAGAATTAATACATTGCAATGACAGCTGTTATGTTCTTTGAATAGAATGAAATTTTTAGTTTGGTCGATACGCTCTTGTAGATTGCTTGTCCTGTCAGAGCTGAGCATAAGCAGATATCAGCTGTTTGTTGAATAACAATCATTCGCCATATTGAAAATTTTCTACTAAAAGGTGCGTCAGCGAAATTTCCTTTTTTGAAATGCTTGCCATTCAGACGGTAGGGATCATAGCGTACTGGGAGAAATTTCATTTGAATTGAGTGATTTTAAAGTTTTATTTTCGCTCAGTTCAGTTGCCATCATGCATTATGACAATGGGCAACGCGCGTTTGCCGTCAAGTAGTCTTTTTTAGGCTGTTATTGCAACCCAGCGTTTCTTCCGATACCACTCCAATAAGGCTCCTGTAAAGGACCGTAAATCTATTACTGTATCACATGTGTTAAATTCAGACAACAGGTGCGTGTGGCAAAACAAATAACAGAGGCCGGTGTATCACAAGAGCATAGAAAGTTAAAGCAGTCTAAGCTTCATTATGAGTTCGCCCTTTTGACACTCGGTGACCAGACACAGTGATGAGATTTATCAACAAATACCTAAATTGGCATTCTTATGTAAAATTACTACACTAGTCACTATTTTCAGACTAACCAGGAGTGTGTGAGGACGTGAAAATCACAAAATGGAACCTGTGATCTGCCTTAATGTCATCAGATCCTCTGATAAGTCAGACACAAATTCTTAGCCTTGCCTTACTTGTTGCGATACGGTACAGTCCTTTCGAACTTGTTGCCCTAGAAGTGATTTTGGAAGACGCGCAGGGTAGCGAACACATATTAAGATTTATTAAAAAAATAGGACTTTACTGCAAACGCAAGCTGCCCATTGTTATCACGCATGATGGCGGCTGAAGTGGGCGAAAATAAAACTTCTAAATCACACCTTTCAATTGAAATTACTCTCAGTACTCTATGATCCTTGAATGGCGAGAATTTCAAAAAAGGAAACTTCGCTGCCGCTCATGTATTGTTCCAAGTAGTTCTGGCTTGACATGATGACATCCCAAAGTGTCATCCAACGTCATTATTGAACTTACAAATACAGAAAAACTTGATTATTATTCTAAATTTTCAAGTGACAATTACAATGTCAATAATAACTAGAATACCATGTAATTATGAATTATGATAGCCTAATAACTTGTAGAGTAGGTATTTCAAGTGTCAGTTGTATAATTCAGCGTTTTCATATTGCTATTGAAATCTCAGTTGCTAGTGCTTTCTAAAATGATTATTTACTCTTATTAATGATATTATGAGTGACATTTTAATAATGTAAAAGGCATTTATTTTTATAATTTGTTTATAGATTTCTATAAGTTATTGTTATAAATTTCTATAGGCCTATGCTAAATTTTTTAAGAGAGAGAGAGAGAGAGAGAGAGAGTGTGTGTCATTCAAATATCATTAAACATTATGTCACAGTACTATTTAAAGGAAAAATTAGGACAATATTAATTGAAAACCGACAAATTGTTGCCAATGGCATCATGTGAACACAGCATTATCTAGAAAAGAAAGTATGCGTACACTTAACACTGACCTTTATTTATACGCTTCCTAATATTCCGCACATCAAGGAGAACATTGGTGCTAGTTCAGGCGTTGCAAGTAGCTGGTGCATTTCAAAGGCGGCATAATTGACTTGTATGGACTTGTATAATCACAGTTTAAAAGTCGCTAAACTTAAACTCCCTTTTTCCCATGCTACACGAGCGGCAATAATCTTTAATGATTGGTCCGGCTTTATTGACGCATGCGGAGAAAAATTAATGCCGCTCTTATGAGAAGAGCCGAAGGGAGTTCAAGTTGAGCGGTTTTTAAACTGTAATTGATTATATGGGCCTATGACGTACAAAATACGGTTCCTGAGTAAACAGAGAAATAGTATCGAAAAGTTATTTAATTATGCGTGGTTGTTCAAATCAATCTAAAAGTTTCATACATCAGAAGTAAAGTTTGTGTTAATGTGCTACGTTCTTATTTTGAAGTTATAGGTATCCTGTGCTAGCCCCTAGCATTTTTATAACTGGAATTATGCTTCTATAAATTTATTCTCTGCTCTTCTCTCAGAGGACCCAATGGTGTTTGGACGTTGGAAGCTAGGGGAGAAAAGCCTGATATCAACATTTCTTTCAACGATGCTATACCCACCAAAACGCACATGTCTCTGGTTAAACTGCTTTCAGAAGGTAACCATTTGTGCAAATCATTTTCGGTTTGATTAGGTTTTAGAAAATTGATATTGTACAAGTAGAGGATATAGCTTGAATTTAAACTTGCATCTCTTGGAATGATTGGTAAAGTATCTTTATACAGTATAAATAATGACTAAAAAGTATGCTCTACTCTGATCGTCAGATAAAAATGTTTACTGCTCATACTTGATATGTTGCTACCTGTTCTCAAGAATTAAATTAAATTCGAAAAACAATTACATATGTATCAGTAGCTAGTGTTTCTTAACAATTTATTGTTAAGAAAAATAGTATTGCTTTGCAGCAATAGTTTTGTGTATCACGGCTCTTTGAAGCTGATCATTAAAACTCTTCTTCAAACCTCCACTTGTGTAAATGTACTGGTGTAAAGCTAATTGAAGAAATTAACAGAAAAGTATTATGAAACAACTTCTGATCATGTTGACCTGATATGGAATGCGTCGATCATATTGAGTTTATTACATATTGCAGGCAAAATACATTACGTGGTTAGTCAAAATATTGATGGACTTCATCTGCGTTCTGGGCTTCCGCGTTCAAGTTTGGCTGAACTCCACGGAAACATGTTTGTTGAACAATGTGGAAAGTGTTCAAGGTGAGAGCTGTGTAGTTTTCTCCAATATCAAAATACATACTTAGACATGAATTAGGGTTCATGTACAACAAATTGATGAATTTTAAAATAGCAACTGAATAATCATAGTAAAACGAGCATTATCTTATATATAAAAGAGAGTGTTGGTTTGTTTGTTTGAGAGTTTATAGACTCGGAAACCGTTGGACCGTTTGCCTTGAAACTTGGTATATATAATTATGTAAAATTACACGGAAAATGTTTATAAGCCATTGATTTTGACCTACCTCAATCGGGTTCCTCCCTAGAGGACCACAAAGGATCCCATGTCAATCTTATGGTAAGATAAAGACTATAGGTTGAAGTGGAAGTTGAAAGTTGCATGAGCATAGAGGACCA
Organism: Laodelphax striatellus; assembly: GCA_017141395.1. Lineage (NCBI taxonomy): Eukaryota > Metazoa > Arthropoda > Insecta > Hemiptera > Delphacidae > Laodelphax > Laodelphax striatellus. The sequence continues at coordinate 31,830,664 of CM029531.1, read as the reverse complement.
CAAAGGATCCCATGTTAATACTATAAGTTGAAAGTTGCAGAAGCATGCGTGCGTTAACAGATGATTTTTTAAAGGTGATTATTAACATATGATTATTAACAGTGGTGTTTGAAGAAATATGTTTATAAATATGGTGATGGAATGTGTCTATGCACATGTCAAAAAAACAATTCACAATATTTCATTCAATGGGTTTCAATATTCATCGTTAAAATTAAGAGTGAGACTAATCCTGCTTCAAAGTTTATTCGACCTACCTCTGGGACTGGAACTGGTAATGTTTTTGAGGTTTTAAAGCATAAAGCTTCAAACGTGTGAATTTTAATAAACTTACTTATAAAATTACGTGATTGGTTTGAGTTTGCGGGGTCAGCTAGTCCTCAATAAATATAAATAGAACGTTTTTGCATTACTTGCTTCAATTTGTCAGATAGGAGAGCAGGTTTGGAAAGGTTTTTCATACTTTGGATTCTGGTTAGACAGAATGGTCCCGTAGTATATCTGAGAATACTTTGAGATCTTGTTGTACCTACTAATCAAGATTGAGAGATAAGACCCACACATAAAGTTCCCAGAAATTTTTTGTGACCGAGATAAATATGGCGAATTATAGCAGATGTTTCTCAATGTTCGACAATTTTATAAATATCCGGTAGCTTATTTGTGTATGGAATTGGTCAGATAATGTTGGTTCAGTAATACAATGAAACCAGTTTGTAAGAGCAATTTTAATTGAGACAATATAAGAATGATAACCTGATAAATCATTTATATTGTATTGATCAAAACACATATTTTTCAAAATGTTCGATTTCTGTCTGTTTTGACCTATTTTTACACCTGATTTATAAGGTTTGTGTAATATAGATAGATGACTTTTTCACTTTTTACATTACAAAAGTGCTGTGGGCGAAGTTGAGGCATAGAGGTCCCCTCTTCCACTTGAACCACTAATATTGTTGACTATTGGTTAATAAAATCGCTTATCTCCAGAATTAAATTTACTGCAAAGTTTATCAATATTGGAAATACTGATTTACCAAGAAATCGAGTTATATCTTTTAAAACTTGGAAATTTATGTTATTAGTATATTAGTCTATTCTCTCAATAACCACTGCTGTTAAAAACGTTCTAATTTTTTTTCTGAGCAAATTTTATATAAAACTTACCATTTCCATACTCAAATAAGCCTCCAAAAATCTACAACATTGTAAACACAGTAACAAATACGATTCTTTGTTATCTTTGTATCTGTAAAAAGCATTTACATTACAATAGCGCCTAGAATTATCATCAGAAAGTTCTAGGGCACTCCGTAGAATGTGTTGTTTGGTAGTATTTGAATTCAAAAAGTGGTAAGCATTAATTTATTTGGTATACAGCAAAACTGGCAATAGAATCTGTTCCTTCATTTATTATTTTTGAAGATTTGTTATTTGTGAAGATGAGAGTTATTTGATGACTTTTAGAGTTTCTTGTTATTTGATGATTGAACAGGCAGTTTGTCAGATGTTCGGCCACATCATCAGTGGGTCAGAAGTGTCTGCAGAAGCCATGCCCTACTTCGAAGTTGAACTGTAGACCGTGTCGTGGACGAATGCACGATGTTATTCTTGACTGGGAGCATGATCTACCCGAGAGGGATCTCGGCATGGCCGACTTTCATTCTTGGTAAGCAATCAATCTAATAAGTTACAACAAATTTTCTGAATTCGGTTTATTGAATTAGCTGTGGCCAAGTTGATTTATCGCTGGACTGATTAGCCAAAGGTCCTGGTTCAATCCCAATTTACTGTAAGATATATTTTCTCGGGCCACTTTCGTGTTTTGGAGGAAATGTTAAGCCGTCGGGCCCGGCTGCCCAAAAAGCTTACACCCTCCTCATTACCCACGCACAAGCCTAGAACCCGTGTAGACATCACCCTAGAAAAAAATTTGTTTGGGTGAAGAGCATATTTCTTTAAATACCGTGGAAATTGACCCTTCAACTAAACTAGGTTGAAAGTTTCCATAAATTTTATTGATGCTCTTGTGATTGCTTCCTGGAAGCATATTAATTTCAAGTTTCTAGACCATGAATATTTTCATCCTAAGTTTGAAGAACAAGTCATATTGATGTTGTGGAACCTCTTCATAATTGAAAACTAGTTGAAGTTGTCAATTCCACTTTAAGTCCAATTGAGATTTGACATCAATTGAAAGTTTGTATTCCTTGTTGTTTGCAGTTTCCTATTTGGGTGACTCCTCAAACCTTGACTTCCAGAGAGCATACATTTCTGCCCAGAGAGTGAACTAAGCAAGCTTGCGATTACGTTCTCTCTGATTAAACAGATCTCAAGTAGCTCATCCCTCAAAACAAATTTATTTTCAGATACAAGGTGTGACAATCTATTAAAACTGAAAAATCAAAGATTCCTTAGAATATAAAGATTAAAACTTATGACTTCTTGGTCACTTATTAGTGTTGTATCCTAATATTTTTGTGTGATTTGAACTTAAATTATTAATCCTTACAAGCCCCAATACGACCAAAACTTGTAATTATTTCCTTAATTTGATGAATAGCAATTTTTTATTGTTGAACCAAGTGACGCATTCATTCATTGGATTCAGATATTGACACAATTTAATGAATAGACAAATTTTATTTCCCAAGTTCGTATTTTTATGATTTACTTCATACTTTTCTTTCCTGAATGTGTAATTTTATATTCCACTAGGATTACAAGCTACTATTTTAAGTAACAATTTGACCGTAAGTCAACTTATTGAAGAGGAGTTGTTAGAAATAGAAAAGGACCCTTCAAAATAGTCAATAAAATAAAATTTAAAATCGAAGTTGGCGATTAGTAAAATTCACAAACGACTATTTCTATTTTACAGACATTACCATCAATGTTTTGTGTTTGCTTTCAATACAAGTGTTTTTTTATAAAAAAAATTGTTTTGGCATCTTTATTTGCGTTCCAGTGTAGCTGATCTAAGCATCTGTCTTGGAACAACCCCCACAGATCATTCAGTGGTAATCTGCCTTGCACAAAAAAAGTACGGCCAAGGTGGGAAGCTTGATATGCTACAACCGACCAAACATGTAAGTTGTTTTGCCATATATAAAGTACTGCAGTTCGGTAACGATGTGCTAAAATGCATAAGTTTTTCAACATAGAATTACATCTTATAATAGGCCTCTTACAAAAGTCATTCTAATAATAAAACATTTACTATTTATAATATAAAATTTAATAATACAAATAAGTTACTATTTATTTGAATAATTATCTTTATGAGCGTAAACTTTGAAAAACTGTAAAATACTATCTATTTAAATAATATTCACCACGAGCATTAACTTTGAAAATTATGATTATCGATGTGAGTATTCGAAACGAAAAATAGAATGGGGCTTACTATCAAAGAAATTGTTGAACTTGTGAAGTTGATGGAAAACAAAAAACTGGTATATTTGTTTTTCAATCGTGGAATGCCTAATTCACCGGTGTTCAAACTTCTCACTATTCATCAGAGTATCACTTATCAAAAGACGATTCAAACTTTCTTCTATAGGAATTATTTTATATTTCACCATGTTCTTAGTGAAAAAGTGTTTGTATTGTAGTTGGTATAATTCTTGAGTTTTTAAACAACAAAATTTAAAAAAAAATTAAATCTCAAGATTAATTCTAAGGGAAGATGAAATCTCATTGAACTACTGTTAGACTGTTTTAATTTTGTGTATTTGCTTGAGGATAATACCTGGAACATTCTAAGAATTTTTAGTACAAGTACCGTAACAAGCAACTCTAATGTACTGTTGGATTTTTTTTTAAATGTATGTACAACCTGTATTATTGTGCTTCTGCAAATAAATTCTACAAGTATAGAAATTTGAAAATTCAGATTTTCTTTTAAAATGAAGAACATGAATGTTATCCTTCGAATGTATAGTGATTAGCTGTTCTTTTGAGAATAATTCCTTCCCTACTACTGCGATGAAAGTGCGTGAAATTTGTTGAAATATTTAACTTATTCCGTTGGTGATAATAACAAAAGTAACATAATTCCTTGGTTGTTAAGTGATTTTGCCTTATCTGTCGCCTTGATTTATTACAGGACAAGAAAGCTGACCTCCTAATTCACGCCTACGTTGACGAAATCATGACTTTGCTGATGGATAATCTTGGCTTGGCGATCCCCGAGTACTCGCGTGATAAGGATCCCACATACCACCGGGGCCTTCTCGAGTGGACCATTCCCAGTTTCGAGGTGCAGCGTATGCGACGTATGTATGAAGTCACCTGCTGCAAGATGAAAAGGACAAAGCTGAAATCGATCTTGAAGACTACAAAAATGTAAAAAAGAGTTAGAAAGTTGAAAGAGAAGAGATGAAGCCAACAATATGGAGAATATCAAGACTGAATGCATCAAGGACGAACCTTCAGAAAGTAGTAGTTTGTGTGAAACACCAAAATTAGAACAAAAGGAAAGTTGTAATGATAAAATTAGAAAAGTAGAAAGTTCTGATGATGACACCTCAAATTCATTGAAAAATGGGAGGGAATGCAGCAAGAGCCTTGATGGTAGGGAAACAATGTGTGAAGATCAAGAAAGTCATGATATTTCTGTTCATGAAAATAATAAAGAAAAATCTGGAGATTGTAATGAATTGCTTAACAATTTGCATTGTTCAGATCCAAATCGATTGAAAAACAATCATGAAAGTGAAGATAATGATTCAATTGTGTCACAAAATTCAAACTGTAGCAATGATAATGATCAAATGGAGAAAGTCAGTGGTGGGCTTACAAGCTTGAGTAATTCAAAATGTACTGGCTACTTGAAAAGGCGTATAAGTCTAGTATCAGTATATTTTCCAACTAAAAACAGTATATTATATACTGTTCAATGTGTAATATGGTAGTAATAGTAACATTTGGCTTCTGTAAATATAGTTTGGCATAAACCTAAAAATGTACAAGGCATATTCCTGAAGTATGGGCTGTTAGCCTTTGTTTCAATATTGGGCCGGATGGGCCCAGTGGTTGGTTCAATAATGGGCCACATGGTTTCAACAAATGGGCCAAAACTTCTTGGCACGCGAATGGCTGGCTACTACTAACCGCATTAAAAACATTGCCTGCTGCTCTATTCCATTGCCACAAAATTTCGATCTCAACCATTTTGAAAATTAACTAATAATCTATTTGTAAAATTTGATCCCCGATATTTTAAGTCATACAGGAACTGATAAGGTTGAAGGTTTAAGAGATAATTACACTTTTTTGATATAATTTAGCATTTGTAAAAAATACTAGTAGTTCTGTGAACAGTAGACCTCACAAAAAAGCCATGCTAGCTGAAATCAGCTGTCAATGCGCTTAGCCGTAAATTAGCGTAATTTTTCTTGTCCATGTGTAAATTGGTCCTGTCAAATGTATCGAGAGAAATGTTGTCAGGCGCCAAATACGTTATGTACATCTAATTTATTTATTTATTTTTTTTCTATTTTTAATTTTAAACATTTTCATTTATTTTTTATAACCCTTAAATGCATGATTTTTAAATTTCATTTGAAATAATTTTTTCCAACTCTAGTATATCAGTCATACCAAGGAAAAAATATTGAAAAAAATCCCACTCACCATTAACATATTTTTATTGGTTGTTTTATGGTATAATATGGTATCGCACTTCATATTCCAATCCTCTTGGCACATATTGTACTTGCTATTTTGTCTCAGTGATTTTTTCAACTTGAGAAAAGTTGTATGATTCATTATTGCGTGCTCCAAACCCTTCAATGTCGGCCCATATAAGCTCAATCGGGTTCAAGTCTGGGTGATATGGTCTTAGCACTGTATGACCAGAGAGTTTGAAATAAGAATAGAGCTGCCTTGCGTATAACTGGTTGTATAGCAGGAGTGAGCTCTCACCCTCCTCGCCGCTCTCATTGCATTATATTACAAGCATAAAATATTCAACTTTGCTTAGAATATTCAACTTTTGAGGCTTTGAAAGTGATAAAATAAGAATTCATTTCAAGTTAAATATGACTTTTATTCAAGCAATAATAATGAATTTAACTTTTTACAAAATATTTATCACAAGTTCAATATTTCTTTATAGAAAACACAAAAGTTTTATATTAGTCTAATGTTGATAAGAATGTCATCACATCAATTGATTAATTTCAATTGTTATTACATATTATTACATATAAATGCTTTTCATCTGAATATTAATAAAATAAGAATTCATTTTCAAGTTAAATATGACTTTAATTCAAGCAATAATAATAAAACAAGAATCCAACTTTTTACAAAAATATTTATCACAAGTTCAATATTTCTTCATAGAAAACACAAAAATATATATAATAATCTTGATAAGAATGTCATTACATCAATTCGATCAATTTCAATTGTTATTACATACTATTACACAAATTACATCAATATTTCTTCATAGAAAACACAAAAAATAAGAATGTCATTACATCAATTCGATCAATTTCAATTGTTATTACATACTATTACACAAATTACATCAATATTTGAATGGGTCCCTCTAAAAAGGTTGCAACTAACAAAATTCATTTTTTAGAGGAAATGGAAAAAACGTTTTTCTCCTGTCCTAACTGAATATTTACTGTTTTTATTTTGTAGAAGGATCATTATGATCCTCCTTATTCCTATTTTCGTAATATTATCGCTATTTTATCAAACCAATCATGATAAAGACAAAATTAGTCTCATTTTTAGAGTAAAATCGTTGCAACTGTCCATATGTAACGTTTTTACATTAAATTTCAGCGAGTACAAAAATGTATTTGAAACGTTTTTAGTTCGGTTTTAGAACAATAACACACATTATTCTGTAGGGGTGACCCCAAAATTTCAGAACTTTATTAATTTAAAGAAAAAATGAATCACAATATTGAAAAAAATAATAGGCCCTAATATTTTGAATTGAAAAGAATTAAGAACTTTAGAAACAAAATTATTTAAAGAAAAAATGAATCTCAATATTGGAAAAATAATAGGCCCTAATATTTTGAATTGAAAGAAATTAAGAACTTTAGAAACAAAATTATTTTTAAAAACAAGAATCTTCTATGCAAGAGATAGTGTACAGATAGTCATTTTGAATTTCTACATTTGCGATACTTAAACAAACAAAGAATCGTTAATAAATGTTCTCTCTTCTCTCAGTAGAGGTAGTCCAATAACTTGAAGAAGATCTGCCATGGCTGGATTTGCTGGTTACTGGCAAATTATCCAGATACAGATTTGAGGATATCTGTAGCAGGCTGTGAACCCCGTGGTGTAGACAGCTGAGACGTGTTGAGATGCTCTCTCCTCTTGTTTTTCTCAAAGTAACAGCCGGACAATTGTCCAGTTTTCAATGGTGTTGGTGTAGCAACTCTTCCTACCATCCTCACCAGTCACAGTTGGCTCACATGTAATGTGAATGGTGCTGCTGGTGAATTGAGATCCACCAACTTTCACTTATCTTCACATCAGGAGGTACATCAGAGGTTTGTATATTTGCTGCTGCGCTCAATTGAGGAAAATCTAGGAAATCTGACTTTCCATTTTCAAAACTTCAAATGGATTTGAGGGGTTTTGATGTTTTTCATTAATTTAACATCCTCAGGGACATCCGTGGGAGCCATGAGAGCGTGCGGTTTCTTGGCCCCTTTCAATGATTGCAATCTCCCCGATCGTAGTGCACAGGGCAAGCTATGCCCTGCCTCAGTTATCAAAACTTTTAGTCTCCGCTTCAGTGAAGTATTTCAATGCAACTAGATAGTGGCATAGAACCATACGCAGTTATTTGTTTCGGTCCCTTACGTAACCTGTCAGACCACGGGAATTAAATTAATTTTCTTTCTTGGAGATGGAGTCAAAGATTTCCAAAGTTCTTTTGAATATATTGGAAGATGGTGATGCAATTTTCAGATGATCCTTTTCCTTTTCCCACACTTTCATGCCAGAAGCACATTGTTGTTGCTTTGCTTGTCCCCCATATTATGATGAATGGAAAATTATAGTTTAATGCTGCCTCGAATAATAAAACATCAGAATGACAAATTAGATTGGTGTGACAATCATCTACTTGTTGCTGATCCTCAATAAAGTACAACTATATTTGGGTTAGCCTATATTTGGGTTGCAGACCTTGTCTCATACTCTTACAATACTCAAGAGACAGAATAATATTTTTTGCAGTTCGAATTGAACTCCTCAAAAATATTCCGGATTGGGGACAATTTATCATGTTGCCTTCTCTCAGTACGTGTATTTACATAATCAAACCTTATGTATCTGAGTAGAAATCTCAATCTTTTCAGATTCATTGTGGTTTGACAGATTTCAATCCCTAGTTCCTCGGCATTCCAAATATCATCATATCAAATATCAATATCAAATATTGATGGCCTGATTTCACAAGACCACTAATTATGAGCAATCCAAAAACTGCTCTCATTTCTATAACATTTGTAGGATATGTACTGCGATCATTCACATGTTTATCTACATCTTTTTCAATTTTCAAATTTGTACACCTAACTATTTCTTGAATCAAAGTATCATCTAGGAACAATAAAAAACAATCTTGAGGAGTTTTGCACATCCTACCCGCTGCTCGAACTCCTGGTAAATGCGTTACAATATTCTGCTGTCTAGTTCTAACATTCTTTTTGTATTTTATGCCTCCTCCCTTTGGTAACTTTATCTTTAACTATGTAAGTTGGTCCATCACAATCACCTTCACTTTCCTCTTCATCGGACTGCTCACTCACTGAGTCATGTTCAGAATGGATTTCTTCATCTGGTTCCGAATCTTCACCAGATATGTTGATGGGATCTTCATCCTCATCATCATCCAGTCCCTGGAGAAGGTTTCGAATCTTCTCGCAATCAGCATCAGGATCCATTCTGCAACAAACAAAATAAATGGATTTTTAGAATATTAACACCATGATCCAAGTAGAATGTAGGCCTAATGTGTTGTATGATTCTTTACAAATAAAAATTCTTTATTCTAAGAATAGAAAAATGATTCATACTTACTTGAGATGTAGGAAAAGATGATCCTGTAGGTGACAAGAACTATCACGTGAATGGTAACGTGGGGGTCCAGCGACACCCCAATGACTTTGAACACTTGTAGTTAATCAGGAAACACACAGAGCTGAGTAGATTGGCTGTCAACTGAACAGTCTGGAGGTAGAAGAAAGGTACTGTGAGTGACAGAACTGCTACCAACCGAACAAGAAAAAAATTCCCACATTTGTAGTGATGGGGTCTTTCAAGACCCCACGTTAACAATTAAAGGTAAGAAATCGTCCATATCTCACTTCTAATTGGGATATTACAACGAAATTGATTTCGATGAATTCTTTATATCATTCTCTACAAGTTATGTTAATCCTTTTTCATCCTAACTGTCATAGTTTGAAAGTTATTTGCACACAAATTAAAATGGTATGATATTTGACGATCGTATACATTTTCATTTTCATTTTCTTCAATGCTTTTGCTTCATGACTTGCTTTTAACAGGAAAATGTTTCAGATGGAACTTTTAGTACATTTACAGATCTTCAAATCGATGTGTAATAATACGTCATTGATGGATAATTGTTCAATGCGTTGAAGAGCGGAGTCGATTCACTGGGCTCTCGTCAATAACAGCTTGAAGTTGTATTGCTGAATTTGTTTATTTTGCTTGTTTCATATCGTTTAAACGAGAGAATTTATTGCATAAATATTGTAGTACTTTTTCAGATCTTCAAAATTATATACAATAATATGCACTTGATCATATAACAATAGATTGATGCGCTGAAAATCGGAAATAATAATTAGTAATGGACCACTACAACTGTATAATGTAAAATTAATTACCTTTTGTTGACTGTATTCCAGTTGCATTCAGCTTCAGGAAAATGGTGTAATTCTTCTAGGCCACAATTCTTTTGATGTTTTTATACAATTCAACACTTCTATTTAGAAGAAGGAACACGTGAATCATAGACGAAATATCGCTGCCCCAAAAGAACAATGACGCAACTGCAAAAGTTAAAATTTTTCAGGAGAGCGAGTTGAAGTTTAGGCATTCATTGAAATTCTTTCTACGGATCTTGAAGTCTAAGATTGGCCAGAGCTCCTTCGCATTTTCTTCTTCACTTTTCTCCACTCGTTCACGTTTCTTGATCTTCTTCTACCCTTTTTGGTTTCATTCGAGTCCTCATTTTTATTATTATTGAAAACTATCGGGACATTGGGTGTGACTAGAGATGAATCAATAGGCCTACTTGAGTCTTCGCTACTTGAGTCTTCACTACTTGAGTCTTCACTAGCGGCACTTGAAGGTTTATATTCATCACTGGATCCTGAAGACAGAAGTTTTTCAGATATGTCAGAGTCACTAGTATTAGCTGAAGCTGAGTATTCATTTTTTTTACTTTCCTTAGATTGATTCTTGTGGTGCTAGCCTCAGCAATTTCCCAATCTGAAGATTTATTGTGATTCTCACCATATGATTGTTGTGGTGGAAGAGTCTGATTATTCTCACTTTTTGAGTAATTATGTTCTTCATTCACTGATGAATTTTCTTCATCTGGTATCCGAGTAGGCCTATGCTCTTCATTCATTGATAAATTTTCTTCATCTCGTATTATTATTATTATTATCTCGTATCCGGCTTCCAGTTTCACTTTCCTCCTCCATCATCTGTGTGACTGCTTGCAGTCTGTGGAACCGTTTGCCGGCGCCGGTCAGAATTATAGAGAGACGAACGTTGTTCGGCGCGGCGGTTTTGCGGTGGCTGAGGGAGGGTTATCGAGGCATTAGATGAGGTTGGGTGTGCGCGTGTGTGAGTGTGTGCGTGTGGTGCATGATATGATGGGCATTTTATTTATTTTCTTATTCCTTTTGTAAATAAAATTTACCAATGATTGAAACTTTTTTCTTGGATGGTTTGAATTATTTTCTTTTCTTCTTATCTAGAAGAATTATGAGATATTTTAATTTCTCTCTCTCTTTCTGTTTCTTTCTCTCCTTGACGATAAAAATATTTTGTTCTGTTTATATAATTGCATAATTATGTTTCTTTTTAACCTATACTATAATTTTATTTTGTATTTTTATTTATTTTTTTTCAATTAATTTGTAAATTACTCAACTTTAAGTCTTAGAAACTATAATATTATAATTGTATAGGAGGGTTAAGTGTAAGAGAGGGCCGGCTGTGCCCTAACTTCGCCCTCCCAGGAAATAAAGGCAGCCAATCAATCAATCAATCAATCTTCACCAGGCTCATTATCTTTTTTGCTCTTTCACTCATTATTGCTCCTGCACAGAAAACAAACTATTTATGGAAATAATACTCAGTATTTATAAGATCTATAAATCCATACAGCACTATAAAGATCCCATCCCACTGAATCTTAGCAAAGATAGTTGAAAAAAGAATGGATCATTGGCCTATTGATACATCTGCTTTCACAAAATTTTAAAAATAATAAGACATGATAAGGCTAATAAGTAATATTATTCATTTCATATTCAGGTAAATTGAATCACTAATTCAATTTAGTTGAATAAGTTAATGACTAATTTTCCATCAGTTTTATTACTGCAATTAGAAATATTTCTGAGTGAAAATTGTGTGTTGAAAAGGGACATGCTGGTAGCCTGAATTTGGAGATTCTAATCTAAATTGGAATAGAAGAAGTTTTGGGCTAACACCTGTTTTTTCATTCCTTTGATTTCAGTAAGTCAATGAAATAAATAAATACCACAAAATAATGAGAAATATCAGCTATACCTCATTCACAATGACTTGAGACAAAGTAAACAACCCACAACGTAAACAGACAGGGCTGCTTATGTTGCAATAACAAAGCATAGCAACGATTTGACACAGCCCTGAAGAAAAAATTAAGACACACACACGCATAAATACGTATTGCCAATACTATGACATGTCTACGCTATGTCTTTCAAAGGTTTATAATAATGAAAATAAAATTTTAATTTATTGGTTATATTCTATAAAATATATTTCATAATAATCTAGTTTGGGGCAGATGGTGAGAGTAGGACTATTTTCATTTAGACTGCTGGCAGCAATGAACAGTAGCCATTTGAAGGAATGCCTTCTTGGCTCGGAACTATAGCTCATAGGCCACCATCCAACATGCTATGTATTTCAATAGGTTGAAATAGAATTTAAGTCAACAATGACATTATTAATTATAATTATTGAGGTTTTGATGGGAAGAATGACACAAAGTACAGTTATGACTGTAAGAGTCAATAATAAGTGCAACAATGACACAAAGTACACTTGCGTCATTGTTGCATTCAAATCTCAGCCAATATAGTGATGATTTTTGCCATCCACTGCAGTTGCGACACTGTTCCTCTAAATTATCAGTGCAACAATGACACAAAGTACACTTGCGTCAGTTTTGCACTCAAATATCAGCCAATATAGTGATAGTTATTGTCATCTACTGCAGTTGCGACATTGTTACTCTAAATTGAAGAGGTGGATTCCAAAACGTACTAAGTCAAAAAACATTCTTTATATTTTCAATAATCCAATAATTTGACTGAAAAGTGATTTTTTGAGTTTTTTTTACTCACCAAGTTAATTCTAACATTGTCAATCTTATTCTTTATCAATGTTATCTGCACTTTATCTTTCTGATATTTTAAGTAGATTTATCTGTAGATTTTTTTCCAAACTGAACTAAGTCACCTGACTTAGTGCATTTTTGGAAAATATCATTATACCATAGCAATATGGAACCAGTACAGATACATAATAAGCGAGTGGAAATTGATGAATTTAAATATAAGAATATAGTATGAAAAATAAAAAACTTCATAATATAATATTCAAATAGGCTATATTTTAATGAAATAATAAAATATTAAGTGATCCATAAAAATCCAAAAATATTTTGTTACATTGAAGTTTGATATCTTCTCTTCCTAGAGTAGGTATTGTTCGAGTAATATTGTTGATTAATAGAAAATATAAAAAATTGCGTAAGTAATCAATTTAAGTTTTTTTAGAAAGTTCAACAAATTTAATGGATTGAAAAGTTTGACTGAAAAATTTACAAGAAAGGTTCATCTTCATCCCACACTACATCATTATTATTGTCTTGAACATTATTATTTTCTGTGTGAATATTTTCCAAGGCATTGTTATAGAAGTCTTTAGCACTAGGTGTTAGCTGTATGTAGTTCAGAAGTTTTCTAACGTCATTTTTCTTCTTATCACTGATTTTGTTATCTTCCTCCACAACTTCATAAGAATCCTCCCATTTCACTCCTCTCCTGAATTTCTTGATAACAAAGTGTTCATTATCCAGTCCAGTGTAGGTGTTCCTCACAAAAATGTTTGTATTTTTTTGTTTATAAGTAAAGACTCTCTGTTCTCTCATGGGGAAGGGAAGCTTCTTTTTGAAAACATTTTCAGCAGCTTTTTCAAAATTCAATACCCTCCAGTCAGTCCCAAGGATTTTGACGGTTCCATGTTGAGAAAGTATTTCATGGTACTCTCTTGGTTCCAATATTTGCTGACAACTGCGATATTCTTTTTCAATTCGACCAAATACGCGATCTGGTGGCATGAAGCTATGGCCTCTTATTGGAAAGTAGTGTTCAATTGATGAAAAAAGATTGCTCTTATTGTTTATATAGTCAAGAAGAAATCCCATCATTATCGAATTTTTGTTTTGGCTGCATGTTGAGTCTGAGAATAGTCTTAACTTTACAGGGTTTCCAGAGTTGTGATTACCTCCCAAAAACTGAAACTTTTCTTCAAGTATTTTTAAAAAGTCTGACAGAGCAGATACAACCTCATTGGAACCACGCCCAGACTGAGTTTCTGTCCATGTGTAGATATATGTATTCTCCAAACTCTGTTTCTCTTCATGAATAACAAAAGTTAAATTATACAACCAAATTTGTCTCGCATAGAATGTCTCGGTTATTTTTATCATTGGCAAAGTCTGGTTCTGTTGCATATCAAATGCCACTTTGACTACATTATCTTCATCTCTCTTGAGAATTTGATAGAATTTTTTGCTCGACTTTTGTGTAGGTTAAATTTTGTCATCCACTCACTATATTCAACTGGAGATCTGGAAGTCTTCATCTTCATTCTACACTCTTCACAAAAAGAACAAATATCACATTCAAGTTTTCTTGTTGTTGAAAATTTTTTCCAAACTCTATTATTGAATGCAATATTTCTTATTAATAATTACTCATTTCTTATGAATAAGTTTTTTCAGTTTTTGCCTAATTTTTTGCTCTTGAATGTTCTGGTTTTGGTCTCCAATATATTTCTTAATTCTAATTGTGAAATAGATTTTCCTTATTGTCTCAATCAACCAGTTCCTATGATTATCTTCTCCATCTATAGCGAAATGAGATGAATCCATGAAGAAATTCATTTTCGAGCAACTCATCAGCAGTTTTTGTTAATAATATTTCATGTTGCTTTCGAGTTTTGGTTTCGTAGAAAATATTTTGAAAATTGTTTCACAAATCTTATTCATGTGACATGAGGGCTGCACTAATCCACCGCGATTCTTAATGGAAATCAAATACACAGCTGGATTCAAAAGGCAATTTTTTCTGCTGGGATAGATGATAGACATTGTTCGCATTCAATTATTCTGCCAAGGCTTCGTACTGCAACATAACCTGCTATGTATTCCACAGCATCCAATTGCAGACTTGAAAAAATTGGATCATTCGGTTCTGTTGAAATCTCCTCTTTAGTATCTAGATCTTCTTCTGTTTCCAATAAATTCTATTTCAGAATTATTGTGGAATTGATTTTCTTTCACAATCAAGTTCTTTTCTAAATCCGAAGCCTAGTAAGTCAATTCTGTCCAACGGAATTGTGTTTCCGCGGTTCACATCACTCTCATGGATATGCTTGTGCATAATTATTTTTCTGAAAATCTGACAAAATTCATAGGCACTTGGATTGTCGTTGTTTCCTCCTCTTCCTCTGATGTATCTGAATAATCTCTCTAAATGGTCCTGACTGATTTTGTACATCGGGATATACACCAATAATCGATTTTGCTTGACTAGTTAAGATACATATTGCGCATACTATTTATGCGCTAGCTTCTGGATATCAATAATCTCTATTAGATCTGTGGTACTGCTCGAGCATCCATTGTCATATACCTGCACAGAATGACAATAATTGTCGAATTAGAATATATGACACAGAAAGACATAGTTTCTAAGAACTTCTATGTGGACAAATTAAAAGAAATTAGAAATAAATAAATTATTTTGTAAATTAATTCAATGAATTGGTAATTTCTTATACAATGGAACAAAGAACGTGAAATTAATTCAACTATATGTACAGAATGTAGTTGAATATAATTATATAATGAATCAACAGAATGTGTTGCTCTGTTCAAATTTAATTTATTCACAAAGAAATAACATTCGAAGTCGAAAAATCTCGTGTCTATCTCCTTCACAATCTTTTTCAAAACTATTGCTTTCAACAAACTTCAAATGAACATTTTGCTCGTTGCTAGGTTACTAGGTCTCTCAGCTTCCTTCTTCACTGTGATAATCTTGATTTCACTGAACTGGAGTGGGGATGATTCTTCATTTTCAGTATATTTAAAGTTCTGTCCAAGGTGACTTAAAAATCCTTTGAAATAGTAGAATAGTCCAGTCAATGAGTGGTTTTAGGGGAAAAAATTCATAACAAGCTTATTTTTTAACCATCGACTACTATCATATAGACAAGTGTCCTGGCAAAAGTCCTGACCCCTACCCCTCTTGCTTCCCCCCCAGCACCCCTTCAAAGTTTCAGTTTGCAAGGGTTTCGTATATCGTAAGTATCTCGACTTACAATGGAGATATCGATTCAAATTTTTTTTCATTGTTTAGAAAATTAATTTTTCTATAATTTGTTCCATTACCATTCCACTCTAACTCTACTAGTTCCGGAGTTATTTGTGAAAGAATGAAGAAGAGTTGAGATTTTTTGCTTAAAAATTGTTTACTTCTGCAAATAAAAGTTTACATAATTGTTTTACAGAAAAATGTTACATACAAAAAATGTAGAGCATTTCATTATCTTTAATTTGAATAATCACAATCTATAGTTCACTTCACTTGAACGTGAGAAAACGTCCATTAAAGTTCAATACGCATGATCACGCTAGTGCACGGCGGCTATGTTAAACAGATGGCTTCATGAAAATAGTCTATTCATTGAAGTTTGACACGGGAAATTTTTCCTTACAATTGTGTATATCTTGGAAGTCCTTGATGATAGAGAATCGTGGTTGGTTTCAAATTGTAGATCGCGATTTCTACTTCCATTTCCAATCAAATTTTTTTTTAATATTCATTTTACAAGATAGAAGAAGAATTCAACTATGTATTATCCTGCATTTCTAAAATAAACACAACTTTTCAATTGAAACACTTTTTATCTGAAAAATAATGGAGTTCAGCAATGAGACGATCGATAGGCAAGACAACACGAATTATTGCCTTCTTTCCTTTGGCGGATCCAAGGGGGGTCATTGCCCCCCCCCCCTCTTGAGACCCAAGAGAAAAACAATAAAACGGTATAAATCTAATAGAAACTAGGACGAAATTATATAAATAACAAAATTTGGCCTTTTTGGGTTGTGTGTGGAAAGCCATTTATGTTACTTGTGCAGAGGGCATTCTTTAATATCTTGTTCTAGATACTGTTTTTAAGAACACGACTGCACCCACTAGAATGGTTGTGCTTTATATCTTATTTAATTATTACCTTATTCATATTGATATTTTTTGTAACTAAAAAATGTGTTTAATAATTTTTTTAGTAAATTGGATTAGAACTCATTTAAATTTTGATACGTAAGAATTTTAAAACTTAATTCATAAGAAAGAATACAACGATGTTAAGGAATGCAAATTACCATTACATATTTGTACAACATACATATTAATATAACAGAGCTATCCATGAAAACATTATAAGGGACACTAAACTACGTCAAAATACACCATTTTCTGTTGAAAAATCTAAAAGTTTTGCGGGGGTTTACATACATCTTTTTAAAGTTGTATACAACACACAACTACAGTCAACATAGTTGAATTATTCTTCTATCTTGTAAAATGAATATTTAAAAAAAAATTGATTGGAAATGGAAGTAGAAATCGCGATCTACAATTTGAAACCAACCACGATTCTCTATCATCAAGGACTTCCAAGATATACACAATTGTAAGGAAAAATTTCCCGTGTCAAACTTCAATGAATAGACTATTTTCATGAAGCCATCTGTTTAACATAGCCGCCGTGCACTAGCGTGATCATGCGTATTGAACTTTAATGGACGTTTTCTCACGTTCAAGTGAAGTGAACTATAGATTGTGATTATTCAAATTAAAGATAATGAAATGCTCTACATTTTTTGTATGTAACATTTTTCTGTAAAACAATTATGTAAACTTTTATTTGCAGAAGTAAACAATTTTTAAGCAAAAAATCTCAACTCTTCTTCATTCTTTCACAAATAACTCCGGAACTAGTAGTTAGAGTGGAATGGTAACGGAACAAATTATAGAAAAATTAATTTTCTAAACAATGAAAAAAAATTTGAATCGATATCTCCATTGTAAGTCGAGATACTTACGATATACGAAACCCTTGCAAACTGAAACTTTGAAGGGGTGCTGGGGGGGGGGAGCAAGAGGGGTAGGGGTCAGGACTTTTGCCAGGACACTTTTCTATATGATAGTAGTCGATGGTTAAAAAATCAGCTTGTTATGAATTTTTTCCCCTATCGGGGGGTTTTTGGAACTCATTGACTGGACTAGAAGCTATCATGAGTAAGTTCATGCACTTTGTAGGGTGGACCATGTTTCTTAGCCGTCTTAATCAAGGATGTATATTGCTCTGGAGTGAATATTAGTCCTGATTTCAGGGCTAATTTTATTTGCTTTTCAATCACAGAGTGAATGTTGTCGCCTTCATTTTGGCTATAACCTGTAATGAAATATTTATGCGTTATTGTGCTTATGAAATCAAACTTGACTACAGCATAAAGGTACATAGCAATTACAAAACGGTTTTTTTGCTGACCGCAACAGTTGTCTGAGTAGAAGATAACATTCAATGGTTCACTGTTGCATTCTCTCAATTTGTCTTTCAGGCTCTAGGCTCTAGGTATTTTAGAACACAGGAAGCTATCTCATTTGCTCCTCTCTTTCCTTCATTTTCAAGCCACACATA
The DNA here is from genome assembly GCA_017141395.1 of Laodelphax striatellus. Classification (NCBI taxonomy): domain Eukaryota; kingdom Metazoa; phylum Arthropoda; class Insecta; order Hemiptera; family Delphacidae; genus Laodelphax; species Laodelphax striatellus. Next base: position 31,812,346 of record CM029531.1, on the reverse strand, counting down.
ACAATCAGTCTCACTAGATTTCAACTCATGCACAGTGAAATTAAGGATACTAATTTTTGAAATATAATAAAAGGTGGATTTCTCTCCGTGGTACGGGTAAAACAGCTTGTAAGTCATAAACAGCAACAATTGTATTTTTTCGGCTGTTTTTTTTGTCTTTCTCTTTTTCTAATCTTGATAGATCTTTTTCCAATATGTGAGATTCATATTGCTCTTTTAGTTTTTCTCTATCCTCACCAACTGAATTTTTGTAACGAGTGCAGAGCTCGCATTGATCTTTCTTAGGTGAAAAAATGATAATACAGGGTGTTTCAGAACTCCCTACCAATACTCTAGGGTATTGTTCCTGGGTAAAAACAATATCTAAATATCATATTCAAATTGTCCGGAAGTGCTTAGTTACTCACACAGCTGCCATTTTGTTTTTTTACTTATTATTTTTTTTCTAAATAATGGTCAAACATACGGAATTGAAACTTTGCACCAACATTTATGACAACTAGACAAAGCTACAAAAAAAATTATGGCTATTTTTAAAATTTATAAAACAAAATGGCGGCCATTTGAAATTTTGTTTCTCAAATATCTCGTGAACCGTTGATTTTACGAAAAATTTACAGGAGTAACTTTTTTTAGGTATTTTAATTGCCAATCGATTGAGACCTTATTTGTTAAGATTGGATGAATATTAACTGAGATATGGCAGCTTTAGTGATTGGTGACCACTGGAGCTTAGTTGCAGTGCATGCCGAGGCATGCGACTCAAGTCTGCCACAACAATGCAACAGCCTCTGTCTGCTTTGTATGTTATTTGTAAGTGATTTTAGATTACTTCAAGCAATAATAAAATGTCACATAACCCTCTTGGTCTTGGCATAAGTTTGGAATAAATGTAATTTATTTTACTTGAGTAGAGAAAAATTAGGTGAAGATTTTTTAACAATATGCTTTTTATTTACATGAATACTTCAATAAATTGTGAATGAAAATTACGAAAGAAAATTGATACATTCAACAGAGGTTGGAAAACATAGCCAAACTTCAAATAAGGTGCTCGAAATGCCGTCCACCTACTTGGTTACAGGCCCTGAAACGGACTTCCATTGACTGGAAAATTTTGGCATTTTCTTCTTGAATGACGGCCCCAGCCTCCACGATTCTACCAACCAACTGAACTTGATTTTCCACTGGAGTGGAGTAGACTAGCTCTTTCATACGCCCCCAAAAGTAAAAGTCCAGTGGCGTCAAGTCCGGAGATCTAGGTGGCCACGGTGTCGGACTCCTCGCCCGATCCAACACTCACCAAATGTCACATCCAAGTACTCCCGTACATTGTTCCCAAAATGAGCAGGAGCGCCGTCGTGTTGGAACCACATTCCCATTCTTTCTTGTAGCGGAACGTCCTCCATCAATTCCGGAAGAATGTCTCTCAGAAGGACCAAGTAAGTGGGAGAATTAAGTCGGTTTGGCAGAATGTATGGACCAATAACGTGGTTACCGAGAATACCTGCCCAGACATTAACTGAAAACCGATTTTGATTTCGTTTCTGAATAATTTCGTGAGGATTTTCTTCTGCCCATACGTGACTATTTCTACTGTTGAATATGCCATCTCTAGTGAAGCTACTTTCATCTGTGAACAGAATCTTTTTAAGGAAATCTGGTTCGTCTGCCAACTTGCGAAGAAACCAACGAGAACAAGCAACACGACGAGGATAATCCCGGGGTTCAAGTGAGTGAACCTTTTGTAAATGAAATGGATGCAGCTTCTCATCATTTAAAACTCTCCAAACAGTGGCATTGCTCGTATTCATTACTTTAGCGACCGATCGAGTACTGGTTCGGGGATTTTCTTCAAATTTCATGATGGCATTTTCTTCAACTCCACAGATCTAATAGACTTATCCTTACCTGTGTCTGATCTATTGATCTTAAAAGTTCCATTTTCCCGTAGCCGATTGTGGACTGCAGTAAAAGTCTTAATGCATGGCAATTGTCTTTGTGGAAATCTTTCGGCGTACAATCTTCTTGCTTCAGATGAATTTCCCAATGCAGCTCCATACATAAAATGCATGTCGCAGTACTCTTCATTAGTGTAGTCAGCCATTGGGCCTTCTTCAAGTACCTTTATCTAATCAATAAACGAGAACTCACCAAACAAGAACAAATAGAAAACGAACAAGATCACGAACAAGAACACGAACAAGAACAAATAACAAACGATCATAAACAAATAACGAAGTAACAAAATATTCTCTTGAATAATTAATAACACGTTTGCTTTTTAAATAAACAGTACACTTGAACAGCTAATAAAAGTGGATTCAAAGTTTAGAGGAACTGACAACAATGAATAAAATTATAACATTTTCATGCAAGAATAAAATCAGATGATTAGTTTGTGAAAAAGTATTTTGACTTTTACCACAGCTGATATAAAAAGTTTGGGTGATTTGTGTGAATTTCAATGACAGTAAAAAAAAGTACAACTAAGCTCTAGTGGTCACCAATCACTAAAGCTGCCATATCTCAGTTAATATTCGTCCTATCTCAACAAATAAGGTCTCAATCGATTGGCAATTAAAATACCTAAAAAAACGTTATTCTTGTAAATTTTTCGTAAAATCAACGGTTCACGAGGTATTTGAGAAACAAAATTTCAAATGGCCGCCATTTTGTTTTATGAATTTAAAAAATTGCCATAATTTTTTTGTAGCTTTGTCTAGTTGTCATAAATGTTGGTGCAAAGTTTCAATTCCGTATGTTTAACCATTATTTGGAAAAAAAATAATAAGTAAAAAAAAACAAAATGGCAGCTGTGTGAGTAACTAAGCACTTCCGGACAATTTGAATATGATATTTCGATATTGTTTTACCCAGGAACAATACCTAGAGTATTGGTAGGGAGTTCTGAAACACCCTGTATATTAAACTCTTCGTTGAATATACGGCTGAACATGATGTAGTTACCAAAAGGTACCTCTTCTTGCTTACATTTTTTCACATAATCTCTGTGGATATCTGCCAAAGTCCTTCCACCTTCAATAAACTCTCGAGCTGTTTTGCTTCTGCAATAGTGGCTTTCCATTCTTGGAATTGATTCAATGTATAACTTTATGCCAGTCTTTATGGACTCAGGGAGTTTTTGATGTTTGCCATGTTTTCCACGCAAGTCTGAACTTATAGAAGCTCCTGTAAGAGTGCTTTTTTTCAATGACTGTACGAATAGGTCGGCTATTAATAGCTAAGGTCGACATGAAGAAAAACTTACAAACACGTATCCTTTGATCATTTAAACAAAAATAAAATGCATTGTTCTCTTTCCTGTGACTCCCTTCTCTCTTATATCTAGAAGTCACAGACTCCATGCATTTCAAAATAAAATTACGCTGCTTATCATTGTCACCCATTGCCCAATACTCATCAAGAATGTTTTGTCTCTCTACTTCTGTAAATTTGGAACTGCATTTCAGTCGACATTTCTCATTGCAGGTATTCCCTAATACTTCTTTTCTGTAAACTCGCTTACTTCTAGATGAAGAAGTGTAGGATTGACCAAGATTTTGGAGGCGTTTGGCTGCATTCTTCTTCCACTCGTTTTTCTTCAATTTTCTCTTTTTACCCTTCTTTGGTTCCTCTGTTGCAGCAGTATTGGCGTTTTCAGGATTTGCAGTTTCAGTTTGGTTTACTTCATCATCACTGGAACTTGTTGTACTCTTTTCACTCTTCTTTGGTTCCTCTGTTGGAGCAGTATTGTCGTTTTCAGGATTTGCAGTTTCAGTTTGGAATACTTCATCATCACTGGAACTTGTTGTACTTTCAGGACAATAGTCCTTATCATTATCAGTATCATCCATGTCATCTACTTCGGTGTCTGTGTCAATAGGTTCAATCATCGTTGTTCTCACAGTTACCTCATCAGCCACATAGGTTGTCTCATCAGGTAGTTGGTTGTCAGCCACATAGGTTGTCTCATCAGGTAGTATGTTATCGTGGTCGTGTAGTACCGGTAACAATTCAGCATAGTTTTTCTCCTTACTTCTACCTGAAACAGGAAGTGAGCAGAAGTATGTTGAATAATAATAATATTAAGAAACTCAAATCAAGAAAAAAATATTATTCTGATGTAAAAAAAATTGTGCATACAATAATTATACGATGAGAACTGCTCTCAGAACTACTTGATGGATGAATAATTGAAGTTTTTTTAGTTTTGTTGTAGTTTAAGAAGTGAACTGAAAATTAATGACCAGTCTCTAAGACAAGTTTTAATCACATGCTTGGAAAAAACTTTAGAAGTGTTCACTATTGTTCAAACTGAGTATTATTTACTATTAAGGTCAATTCCCACATTGACGACAACGACACGATGACGACATTCTCATTTCGTTCTGCGCATGCGTCACCAGCCCGCGCTCTGATTTGTCTGGTGACGCATGCGCAGAACGTAATGAGAATGTCGTCGTCGTGTCGTTGTCGTCAATGTGGGAATTGACCTTTAATATGATGAAGGGCAGCACCTGAGGATAGGTAGAAACCTTATTCAGTAAGAAACATTCATGAAGTAAGAAATAACGTAATTACCAAAGAAATATGAATTTCTCACTTATTAAATTAATGGACTCAATTGAATACTACTTCGTACCAAAAATTTGTTATAATAATTATGCAGTAGTAGTAATGTAGCCTACCTTGTTTGTTAGAGATGTCCGTTCTGTTATTTACAAGTTGTAGGTTCAGTAAGTCCAACATTTTTTGTCCTTGGCTTGCCATTTTTCTGGAAGGAATAGCCCATGTAAATAACATTCTTATGAAAGTAGAACAGACATGAGTCATTATTGACTTCAATTCAACTCGAAAACGTTTTTAATTTGGTTTTTTATCTGATCTAAGATACATTTACAGATGAACAAAATATTAAATTCAACTTTTTTAAACACGACACTGCAATTTCTATCCTGTAGCCTAATTAATAATAGAATATTACTTCTGTTTTAGAATAATTAATAATCACGTTTGGTGCTTGATAATACTTCTTTTTATGCTATTGTTTTCACTTTGTTACCGACATGCAGTCATGTTTTTTAATGTAAGAAAAGGAATTTGTCTTCTTACATTAAAAAACAATGACTTCATGTCGGTAACAAAGTGAAAACAATAATACTTGTAATGGATCAAGAAATACTCATCATATTTATACATATTTATTTCATACTTCAATACGGTAATATTGAAAAATAAACAAAAGAATAATAATTATTGCATAAGAAAATATGAATTACTTCAGTCTTTAAACATCACAACTTGAAATAATACATGTCATTGAATTTCAACAGTGACATATTTTATCAAGAACATTGTCATAACTGGAAATAAAACTGTTGTTGAATGAATAAATCTTCTTACCTTCCATGGAAAAACGACGCAACATGAAATGTACCTCTCTTTTTGAAATTTATGTATAAAATTCAGGTCCCACTGACCACTGTTACAACAAAACTGTCATTAATCAAGATGTGACACTTTACTTGAGAAGATTTTTGATACACTGAGTCACAACAGGAAATATGACACTTTTCCGCAAAAACATGATTGTAGAAGTGTCCTCTACAAGCTCAGATGGTCAACTGACTATTTTGATTTGTGCCAGCTTTCCAGAAGTGCCAACATAAGAATACTCTAGCAGAAAGTAGACACAACTTGTGACCTTAGAATGAGAGGGTTCCATCTGACATCAACCTTATTTTGAGAAAAACAGAGTTAAAGTTTCAAATGCATATTTCTGGAAAAATGAATATAACTATGAAAATCTTTTCAATTGATGTTTGTATTGACATACCAAAGATGTACTGTGTATAGTTTTGCATTTTTCCATTCACTTATTACTGAGTAATTGACATATAGTAAAATCAGATGGAACCTTTTCACTCATTGAAATGCTGATTTTGTGAGTGAAAAGGTTCCATCTGGCAGATGGAACCTTCTTTGACCAACACTGCATTGGTGAGTGGGGTTCAAAATAACTTTGTCAATTTGTAAAAAAAAATTAATGTGCGTTTAATAAACATTACAACTTATTATTATTATTCAAACATCAAAAAATGAAAACTTTTATGTATTGCATTTACAACATTACAGTTTCAATACTGCCGTATAGAATTCACAGTCTTGAACTGGCATAAACTTGAACATTTCCTTAAGATCCTTCAATTTTTCTGAAGGAAGTGTTGGATTGCACTCAAGCTTACTGGGTAGAATTAATTTCCAAATGGGTGTACTTGGAGTGGTTAGCTTCTTTGCTGATTTTCTTCTCATGGGGGTTTCCATAAAAGCGCAAGTTGACTGAATGTTCATCCTCAGTGAAAGATGTTTTGAATTTGACCTCATGTAAAGTTTGGTTGAACTCAATCGTACATACTTTGAAGAATGGGACTAGCTTGAAGTTCAAAGATTTTGCAGCCCCACCAAAGTCAAGGAAGTCATCCTCTTTCATTTGAAGAACACGCATAGGACTTTTTCAATTTATGGTTTTCAATATTCTAATTAAACCTATAGGTGAGTAGAACTTGTTCTGTGACATTGCCTTTTCTATAATACTATGGGCGTTGTCCACGTCCTGAATGCAGGAGTGCCCTGGTACAGAATATTTCATAGTTAGTATGGTTATATGAGGGTGATTTTGCAAAAAGTTTTGAATTGCACATGAAATGAACGAATTACGATTTTGAGGTACACACGAGTCGCTCCACAAAACTATTTCCGTGAATTCATGCTCATCAGCAACTTTTTTTAGTATTTTGAACAATGCACTTGCCAAATCATTCCCACTACGACCTGATATCGCTTCTGTCCACAAAGCACAGTAAATTGTTTTGCTTTCAGAAAAGTGAGCAGTTAAGTTGTATGTGTTCAATTTCCTTTTGTAAAAAAAAGAACTAACTTCTGCTCTTGGGCAAGCAATCACATTTTGCAAATCAAAACACAGCACTGGAACGGTAGTATTGTCTCTATCATTCTTTCTATTTTCACGCATTGCATTTTTTTCTGCAATATGCATTTCAAAATTGTTCTTCAAATCATTACTGCCATCTACACGGATATTTTTGTTATTATACTTGTGACGATTTTCCACAGTAAACTGATGGCAATAACAAAAGATTTTATGCAATAAAACGAAATTTGAAAAAAAAATGAGTTGTGACGTTTTTCTTGTGCATGAGCGATATCATTAACTTCCTACGCTCTTCATTCTCAATCTTAAATCCAGTTGAATACTCCTTGCAATCTCTAAATTCATTTCTTTTCATTGAAATAACTTCGTATGGGAAAGGGTTGATGCGTGCATTCGTTACAATTGTTGGCCACTCACTCGGCGCATAAACTGTTTTTTTGGCTATGTTTTTCTATTACTCCATGCACCGAGTCAACAGTCATCATTGAGTGTCCAACAAGAAGGAAATTCAATCCAATTTTTTTCAATGCTTTGAACTGTTTGATAAACTCTGTTATTAACACAAACATGGCTATATTTTTCTGTTGCCCTGCACAGTTGTCACAATACAGGGCAACTTCCTTTACTCCCCTCTCATCTAATAAATTTAAGCTTGTTCTCATCATCTCTGGGCCACTGCTACTCCACTGTGAGTTATCTTCTTTCAGCCACCGCTACTCCACTGAGAGTCATCATCTTTGGGCCACTGCTGCTCCTCTATGGATCATCTTCTTTGGGGGTAGATCATTTTGGATTTAAAAAAAAAATGTTTTTGATAAAAATGGCATTTAGCTCCTTTCGATTTTTTGGCTAAAAAATTAATAAAGATACAAAAACCAAACAAATGAGTCATTTTTAAAGAAGAATTTGCATTTTTCTTCAATATGTAAACTCTATACCATACAAAAAATAACCATAATAAAATATATGATATCTTTCACTTTTTTGAGACCAAACATAACCGAAACCATAACCTAAATAACTGATAAGCCAAAAAACATTTTTGTCTGTACAGACAAAAAACGCATGTTGAGATCCAGACTTTTGCGACTTGTTCATGTTAGGGTTATTGGGCCTTTGACGCTTGATATTTTTTGTCTCAACAAGCGAACTTATAATAAAATCCTGACAAATTTTTTCACTAACTTTAAAAAGCTTGTCCCTTAGTTTCTTTACATCACTAGGTCTGACATCACTACATGAAAACGTTTTTGTTGCATGTTTGCACGGGATGTAAACATTGCACCCAGTTGGTGCTGAGTAAAGCTTCTTTTTTTGCTCCTTCCCTCTTCCACCATTTTATTGTCTTTTACGCAATCCAGAGTTCCCAACACTTACTAAAACACCATCAACCACTTCATCCATAATAATATTGAAAAATAATTAATAAAAACTGATAAAACTAGAGATTTAAAGCGATTAATAATGAATCACTCAACATAATCTCACATTCAGTACAGACAAACAGAAAGCATGTGCCATGAAGTCATGTGATCAGAGATGAGCGATTGGTCAGCTGGAGAAAGCACAGTTTCACTGACCACTGACTTTGGAGAAAACACACTTTGATTGAACTGCTAGATTTCTGTGATGTTTTAATATGGGATAAAGCATGATTTGAATGAATCTAAAGCTTGAATCTGGTGCTATTTAACATGGACTACAAGAAACCATCAATAACTCAGATTTTATTTTTTTTTTGGAGAAAACACGTTTTGAATGTATGCTCCACATTTCCATGAAACGCTGCGTTGACCGAAAAAGTAGGTGTGCATGGCATAATCTATGATTTTGTCAGCTAGTTCTGCCAGTTTGCTGCTTGCAATGCGAGAATAGCTTGGACTCGGCGGAAGATGGGGAAGCCACAATTGACGTAAGAAGTTATCTTGTACAATAGTTGTACCAGCGAGCGATCAGAGATGACAAAGAAACTGCAAAGGTTTGCAATAGCTCCTCCGCACTGATGAGTTGACAAACGCGTTGCTCCTCTGATGCTAATGAGCATTCAATAATCTTGTCCCGCAAAAATGAGGATGGATTGAGAGGGGGAGGGTTTGCGATGACACCCTCAACCTCAAAAGCGGTGTAATTGAAACACCATGTGATGGAATTTTGTCACCTCGTTTACTATATTTGAAAGCATAAATTGCGACTGCTTGAATGAACCATAATCTTGGTTTGTGAGCAGGTTGCTGTTGCTGCGTGGATTCTGCCGAAGATTATCTAAATTGTGTTGTAGCCTTGCATTTTGTTCCCTGAGGGCAGCAATGTCATCTGCATTGGACATTCTAACTTATGCACTAGTTACTTACGTTTCCTAGTTTATTATCTGCGGTAGCATATCTGGTTGTCGTCAGGGGTCACCAATATAGGAAAGCAATGTTAATAATTCACATATTCCTATGAAATATTTGTTTATTCAACATGATTACAAAGTCGACTGAAGAATTTTGTAATGGAATTGAACTGAACTTTTTTTGTTGAGATAACAACTCTAATAAAAAGCCGTTGTCATGGCATTTGCATATGGCTATCACATATTACGCCACACATGTAACACTTTCATGGTCCAGTTTTCTTTTTGAAGATCCTTTAACAACTGTAAAATTGTAGGTATATAATTGGCGGCTGTAATAAGCTATTTTATCTCGTATTTTGGGGCTGGGACCATGAACTTCATAAACATTCTTTTTCCCTTTTGCTTAAATAAACTTCCCAGTTTTTGGACAGATCCAAAAGGCACTTTCATCAAGATCCAGTGGAACGGTTCTTGTTCAAATGGACCCACTGGGAAATTAGTAGAAATAAGTAAATGTTTGGAATAAGTAAATGTTTATTGCCTCATATTCACAATGCTTGGAATCACAATATGATGTATTATAATAAAACTACAGTATAGCTACAAATCAATTATTGTACATCAGATAATATATTTTTTCAATTATTATTCATATTTTTATGTGAATACTTGGTCCATTATTCAAATAGAATGAAATAAGTTCTAGAATAGGTGCTCCTCTCTACTCTATCTGGCTCCTATTATCAAATCACTAACTAACTATTGGCTAATTGCAAAATACACAAGAAAATTGATTATATTACAAATCGCACTGTCAAAGTAATACGGTCACAACTTGAAAAATCAAATTTTTCAGGAGAGCGTTTTTAAGTTTCAAACATCATTTTTCATATCAAATATCTGGATTATAGACCCTATTTTAGTATGCGAAGTTTATTCATATTTCTTCAATCACTTTCAGTTGAAATTAGTGATGACATTCATCAAATAAGCCCAATAATAAGCAATCAGAGTCATATTGTCGGTTGAGAATTTGAACCCAGTTTATAAAAAAAAATTCATTTTTCTATAAGAAATAGTTCAACACCTACAGCGATTTTTCTCATAAATTTGATTGAATATTTGAACTCATTTAATGAATTTCATAATAAAAAAATTGGAAATGTGATAAAAAATTAACGATTTTTGGCATTCAACTTCTATTGGAGCATGATTATTGAACATAATTTTAAACATCCTTGTCTAAGGAAAACTTGAATTAATGAACAGTAATAATTACAGATCTGCTATGGCTTCTCTGAGTGTAAAACTAAAAGATTTGATTTTAGAATCAAGCCTATGATACAAGAGTGATTGCAAAGAGTTCATTAGGGAAAAGGAAGTACTGTAGGTGGAATTGTGGAGGTGGTGTATTTTTGTGCAATGGAATAATGGAAACCTCAAGAAAGATGCAGTTGAGAAATAGAAAATTTATTTACATTAAATATTTATTAAGAACGTTATCAATTTCAATTTCCCTGAAAATGAGGCAAACTTTTGAAATAATGGTGGTGTTGCTCAGGAATAGCAAACGAATCACACATGCTGAGTAAATCGTCGTACTTAGCTCGACTAATCTTTGGGCATGATGCGTATGCTCTTGTCAAATTTAGACCGTTATCACTCTGCTCATTTCTATTCGAGCATTTCCTCTTGCCTTTCAGAGTAGCTGGAGGGTTTTTTATGTTCACTACATCGAAGTGTTCCTGGGTGTAAGATGTTTTGTAGAAAAACCTTCCTGGATCCGATCTCCTCACCTCCAAAGTACTCAATTTCTTCCAATTTACTTTTTCACCTTCCTCATTGATGGTAAAATTTCCACCAAAACTATCAGAAAGCTTCTTGAAATCGCTGATGTCTCCACTTGAAACTTCCTTTACTCTGTAAGGAGATCCTGTCTTTTTCGCTGTAGCTATCACTGGAGCCCACTGTGCTGGAGTGTAGATTGGTCCTGATCTCAATGCCCTCTTTTTGTTTTTCTCTATCGTAGAGTGCATAGAGTCACCCTCATTTTGAGTGTGACCAACTACAAGATATTTATGCGTGATTTTCTCAATATTCAGTTTCTGTATTGCATAGAGGTACAGACTCAAAATTACTTTATTTTTGTTCTGACCAGAAGCATTGTTGGAGTAGAATATCACATTTTTCCCCAAACATTGATCCTCCAAGAACATGTAGACAAAGGATGCAACTTCATTCGCACCCCTATTTGCTATTGCCTCGTTCCAGAAGAAGCAATAACCTTCTTTTTTCAACAATATTATAAATGGTAAAATTAAAACAATTCAACTTCCGCTTATAATAAAATACAGAGACATCTCCGCATGGTGCTTGTAGAACTGCTTGCAAATCATAGTGCTACAATTGCATTATTAGCGCCTGCATTTTCAACATCAGTTTCCTTCTCTTTCCTTGATAAATTTTTATTTGTCATGTGATGTGAAAATGTCTCACACAAATCCTCTTTCTCCTTATCATTTCCATTCTTGTAGTGCTCACACAAAGAGCACTGGTCTTTCTTTGGAGTGAAAAATGACAAATTGAATTCGGAATTGAATATTTGTCTATAAACTTCTTCTTTTATTGGTGGTATGTAGTGTGGATCTTGTTTTTCTTCTTGTTGCTCTTTAACATACAACCTGAACATCTCCTTCAGGCTGAGACCTCCATCTAAGAATTCCCTCTTTGTCTGATTTCTCAGATAATGCGATTCAATCCTAGGAAATTTCTTAATGTGCTCCCTTACTGAATTCTTATCTTCTTCACTTGAAGCATGCTTTCTGTGAAGACCTTGTTTTGATTTTTTCAACGTGCCTGTCTCATCATCTAATCTCTTATAACAATTTCTCACAACCTTTTCAGATAGATCCAAAGTTTTAAGAAAAAAATCTTTGCAGACTTTTATCTTATCTGGTGTTAAGTAGTAAGCGATATTGAAAGCTCTTGGTTTCTTTGCATTAACTAGCCTTGTTTTAACTTCCATTTTCTGTGTGTAGCAAATGATGAAATTGTGCTGCAGATGTCTTTCACCCAATTCCCAATATGATTTATTAATATCTTCCTGTTTGATAGTAGAGATTTTGTCTGAACACTTGAGACGACATTTTTGACTGCAAGTGCCTCTCACAGAGCGAGCTTTCACAATTTTGTTGCTGCTGGTTGTGTATTGCTGCCCACTGTTCACTTTTGATTTTTTAATAACAGCTTTCCATCCCTGCCTATTACAGGCTCTTTTCCTTGACTTTTTAGGACTCTCACCTGGCTCCTCCAGTGTAGTTCCAACAGTTTGAATAAAAGACAATTCCGAAGTAGTGTTGAATTCATCAGGTGTACAATCCAAATTTGTGCTATCATCTTGATTGTCTGAGCTTGAAGATGAATGATCCTGATAGTTGTTCTGCTCCTCATTCTCTGGAAGATAATCAGGGTCATAGTCTGCCCCAGTTTGGTATTGTTCACCCTGCAACAAGTACAAAAAATCGAAGTTGAATACATGAATCTAGAGTTATTAGAGCTCACAATATCCAAGTTCAAATTATTCAGTCTTTACTAACTACTCTAGACTTACCAAGTCAGTGTTCACAATAAAAATGATATACATACACAAAATCATTAAAACCAATTTAAATAAAATTTCAATTTTTCAATTTCAATTTATTGCCATTTTATAAAAATTTTACAATACAAGTTTCTCAATTTGCACTCAAAACAGAAATATTGTAAATTAGAATAAGTTATTCTAGAAAAAATGTATGAATGAAATAAAATTAAAAATAAAATACTTAAAATTTCTAGTTGTCATTAGCTTTATGGCATTGCTAGCATAGACAAAGTGCCTGATTGCTAGCAATGAGTGAGATGGAAATATTGAACAAAACAAACGGTAAACAAACACTACAAACACTTCAAATATTGTTGGAATACAAATAATTATTTGTATGTGGTGTTGACAGTGAGAAAAAAACGATATAGTTTTCAATCATAGCCTACATGCAAGAATATTGCCTGACACTACCAAATTTATTACAGCTATGTAACTCAGAATTAGTTTCGAATGAGTCAATTGTGCAAGCTGCAAATTGTAAATCATTTACAATAATTAAGAGGATACTGTATTAATGTTTTTCTCATCATCAATTAAAATATATTGATTAAACGTCCTATGCCTATAATGCTGTGAAATAATGAAAGCACAGATGCAACTTACTTGAGGTGAAACATCTTCTTGGTCATCAACGTCTTGCATCAATCTGCTTTCATCAATATCAGACTCAACTCCATTATCATTCACATTTTTTGGACATGGTTGGATAGTTTGATTGCAGTTTGTCTCCTAGAAAAACATAAATAAGATAATTCATAATTCATGAGAAATTTAATTTTTCAACTTTTATTAGGAGTGAAACTATTCCTATTCAATTTCAAATTATCAATTTCCTGTAGCTCTCAGTATGACTTTTATGGTGTATATCTGAATGAATTTATACAAATTCAATATAAAATGAATTAAGAAATGAATAAGAAAATATTCAATCAGAAACTGTATTGGATACCTGATAACTATGATTTTTTTCATGAATGTTATTAAAACTAGTCTCAGAGACTAACCATTAACTTCCAGTTCACTTCTTATCTACAGTAAACTAAAAAAAGATGTTTAATCTCTTGATCTTTGAAGAGCTGCTATGTGTAACATTTACTGGGATTAATCACCAACAGTCACTTATTTTTACAGAGAGAAAACTTCAATGAGTCAATTCATACAGTTTTGTCTCTGTAAAAATAATTGACTGCATGTCGGTGATTCCCAGTGAAACTAAAAAATAGAAAAGTATCAATATAAATATAGGTACCTGAGCTTCTTGAGCAGGAACATCCGCGACTAATGGACTGTTATCTATGGCAAACTCAACTCCATTATCATTTTCCACATCATCTGGGTATGTCAACAAATCTTGGTTGCAGTTTGTCACCTGGAGATTAAAAACCATATCATATAACTTGAACACAAAAATAAAGTAGTTGCCTAATAATGGATGGAGTCAATTGATGGAAAAAATCAAATTCAACTATATGGGTGACTTGTTGGGGGAAGTAATAATGCTCCAGTCTGATAAACAACAGGACCCAAGTTCGATTCTTGACGGGGAACAATTCTTTGACCAAAGCACAATCACATAGATACGTCCACCCTGTATTTCAGAGCAGACGGTAAGCCGTCGGTCCCGACTTCCTAGAAAGTACGAGTTATCTCTTATCACACAACCCCTTTCATTACCCACGCACAGGCCTAGGAGCCCATCTGGGCATCAACCTCGGAAAAATATTGGGAAGTGGATTCATGAAGATTACGACAAGAGTTAATAACATAAATTCTTAGTTAACTTATTTCTATTTGAATGAAAAGCAAGTAGATTTAATATCTGCCTGAAAAATAGAGTAGCCTACTAAATATCACAGACTAATTACCTGTATTTCAACATTTTCCATGATTGTGTACTACAATGTGTACAACCACAATGTGTAGGTTTCTCCATCAAGCAGCATTAAATCATCACCTATAACTTCTAATTGTGAATCAACTGCAATCGGCCTGTTATCAATTTCTTGTTCGGTTGGGACCTGAAATAAAAGTAATGATGACAGTATTTGACAGTAATGATGAAAAATAACAGAAATAGAACTAATGAAAAGACTTGAATGATGACAGTATTTGAATACCGGTAGCTAAAGATCGATTAGGCTGTACTCTACTCAAGCTATGAACAATGAGCATTTAAATTCACTTCAGCTTTGCACATACAGTAGCGTTAACTTAGTTGGTATCCATAATTATTCAGCAATCAATAAGAATATTATTTAATTTGAGAATCTTCAGGAGCTCAACAAACAAAGATCTGAAGCATCCTATGTTTGTGAGATAGCCTAATTATTTCATAAATAAAACAACATAACAACATTGATGGAAAAATTATTACTGTCAGATCACGGCCGTGTCAATAATTTATAAAAAATATATATAAAATTTCAAGCACATTCATTATTGAACATTTGATGCAATAGAGATATTATTGCATTTTGAATTTCATCTAGAATTATCACTCACTACTGAGATTGAAATTTTATAGAATGTAGAGTTAGTATAGAATACGGTAATAATTTATTATTGGCTTACCACTCTATTTTGATGTAGCAAACTCCTTATTAAATCCGCTCTTGATAAAAATATGGAGGCCTCTTCTTCCTCAGACATTTTAAAACTTGTTGGAGATACAAATCAAATAGATAATATTCAAATTTTATCAATATTATTATCAAAAACGTGGTTGATTCTTTGTAACAAATTGGTTACTATGGATTGTAGGTTAGGATACCACGTTACCACGAGTTACGCCAAACAAAATAGCTTCACTGCCTTCTAGTGTGGTCGAAAGAAGCCATGACTCAAGTTGTGTCGATGCTAAGAATAAGAAAGTTGGGAGTAATAAAGCCATGTCTATACTTGTGGCAGTTATACGCTCTCTATATTGTGAACTGTTCTGTGTTATAAGGTATTCAGAGAACTTGTGTCTGACTCATGGAAAAATTTGTCACTTCATGGATTTGAAAAGCCATATCTTGACTTGAGACTGTATTATAGTTATAGCATTGGTCATTTTCAGACTTACATCAACTAAACCATATGATTTTAACAATTATTATTCCACACAGAGTTATGGCCTTATTACTGTGAGAAAGAGCAAGAAATTCTGATTCCAATGATACCCATAACTCAATTTCAACTTTTTTTGACTTGTGGCCGTATTACTTTGACAGTGTGAAATGAGAAAATAATGGGAACAAATAAATACAGAACAGCAACTCTGACAATCTATTATACAAAAAATTCAACTCATTTTTCAGTTCAATCCATCCTAATCTAATCTAATCCTATATGTATATAGTCTGGCCAAGCAAAGAAGAGCCTCTGGCAAGATGAGAAAATGACTCCAGCTTGGTCAATATTGGTTAAAAAATTATTGATTTGGTCTCAAATTGTAGATCAGAATGTTTCCTACAATTTGAGATCAAATTTATAATTTTTGAACCAATATTGACCGAGCTGAAGTCATTTTCTCATCTTGCCAGAGGCTCTTCTGATCAATCATTGTACTTCAAAATGTATCTTTTCATAAGTCTATTTATTGTGGTATTTCAAAAACAGTTATTGTTCAAATTCAAACATAAAGCGACCTTGCATTTTACACACCTAATTTGGGACTTATTTTTTACACAACGTATTTTTTCAGAATTGTGTTCTGGCCAGTGCCCAATCTGATCAAATCAAACATCATTTATTGGAGCAGGATTTACAGCTCTTTTCCTTTGTGGTTCTGATTCTAAACTACTAGAGGATGGTCGACCACGTTTTGTCAGAGAGATTTTTCCAGATTTTAACAAAGCTTCTCCTATTTCAAGCCTGAACTTCAAAAGGGGGATTGGGGTCTCCTTGTTTTGTGAGCAATGCCTCTTATACAAGAGCCATGCATTGACAACACAAATGTCCACAAAATGAAAGATAATTCGCAAATAGAAACGTTTTGCTTTTATATCAATACGATAGAGAGACACAAGCATGTCATGTAGATCAATCCCACCCATATATAACTATTGTACTCTTTTATAATTGCAGGACGATCAACTTCAACATACGTTTTCTCCTTCACAGACCATCTTTTCACTTTATCAATTGGTTCACAGCCTACATATGATGACATGCAGTGAACACTCTTATTGTCATACCATTTGACAGCAACTATATCTTCTTTTTTTTCAGTTTTCACTGAGAAAGAACCTCTACCTTTATCTTTCAACTCCTTGTCTGAAGGGAATGAACAATTTGGTATACGATTTGTTTGTACAGTACATATGGACAAAATCCCAATTGTTTTCAAAGCTACAACTAAGTTATAGGATGCAAACCAATTGTCAAATGACAACTTGTAATTCTTATGCTTGGGGATTGTCTGAGCAAGCCGGATAACAATATCCCCACTTAGACCTAAGCCTGAATCAGATGGAGCTGTACCCTTGCCTATATACACTTCAAAATCTATTAGAAGGCCACTACAACTTGCCAAACAAAATACTTTTATACCCCATTTATGAGGCTTATTCTTGACATACTGCTTGATGCTACTCCTACCTTTGAAAGGAATCATCATTTCATCAACAGCACTGAACTCCTCATGTTCAAGTATTCTAAAATTCTGCTGCAAAATGTTAAGAAAAGGACGAACCTTGAACAGCCTATCATGATCAGGGTGACTTTTTGGCAGCATATTTTCATTGTTCACTACGTGGAGATTTGATCTCAATGTATCAAATCTATTTTGCTGCATACAGTCAGCTATGGATGAAAACCTGCTAACATTAGCCCAATATAGTCTATAGCTTGGTACTTTTATGACACCACTCATGACATGTATGCCGAAAAATTGTTCTATTTCATTTTTATTTGTATTAATGCTTTTTCCCCCCCAGATTTTTGAACTGAGTAGCAGTTTGTCTCAGTAACAAACATTCCAATTATGTCATCAGAGAAGAATTTCTTGAAATATTGAAATGGAGTCAACTCTGGAGGAGGATCACAGTGGTTGACAACACACTCACTATTTTCATTAGGCCTATCTACAGAATGCCAAACCAATTTGTCTCTTCTTGCTGAAGGTCTGCTTTGAGAATTTTGTGTTGAATTATCACATACCTCCACCGAATCATTGGGATTTTCAAAGACAATGCCCTCCAATTTGTCAGGCGGTTGTTCATCTGGGGCTTGTAGTAGTTCTTCAATTCGTTCGGTTTGTAGTTGTTCTTCAATTCGTTCATCATCAGAATCGCCCTCAAGTAGCTCGTTATCAGATAAATCTCCATCGAAAAGGATTGTTTGCCACTCATTACTGTCGACAGGTATAGCCATCTGAAACAATACAAACAGAATTGTTGATATGATTTGTAGGTAGATTATAGCCTACATTTCATCAAAGTTTCAGCAATAACAATTTCCAGAACAAAGTACCTATCAGAAACAAACTTAAATTATCAGAAGATGATCATATGACAATATTTGACACAATATATTACATTCATAACGTTACAGAAGTTCAATAAATAAATAGATTACAAACTAAGTAGGTCTTTAGGTAGATTACAGCCTACATTTCATAAAAGTTTCAGCAATAATAATTTTTAGAACAAAGTACCCATCAGAAGGAAACTTAGATTATCAAAAGATGATCATATGACAATATTTAACACAATATATTTCATTCATAACATTATAGAAGTTCAATAAATGAATAGATTACAAACAAGAGACTATGAATTGAGGTTATGTCTGGCTTGTTTATGATGTGCCCAGTGGGTCCATTTGGACCCCAATCTTTCTCTATTGATTACACACTAAATATCGACATTATATTATATTATGATAGCTCATAAGGTTTATAAGAATCACTGATAGGCCTACACTGTGTTCACCCTCAATATAATCTCCTATCAGCTCATTAATCGCAGAATCACTGTCATCAACACTACCATTTGCTGAGGCTAGCACAGTATACACCTTATCACCTACTGATATTACACTGTTTTCAACATGACAGTCATTTCTTGTTAGCAAATTATCCTCACCATGAATTTCTTCTTTTGGAACCACTGTATTATTTTCATCCACACTACTGACTACTGGGGCCAGAAAAGTATACTCCAGGGGTTGTTCCTCATCTGTTTCTGAAACATCATCTGGATCAGGAATGTACTCATCTTCTTCATTGCTGCTTGAAGAGCTTGAGGATGTCCAAGAAAGATTATCAGCTGAAAAGAAGAAAAACTATTACTAGCCTGAACATTGACATAATATAAGTGAAGGGGGTCATCTACGACCCCCTTTATGTAATAGTGCTTGTTGAGAATAATTCCAATATTTATGATAAATTTCAACCTTGGACAAGAATCCTATTTTAAAAAGGAGTTAACTGTTGATTGTAACAAAAAAATGAATAAATTGTGATCTACAATAATAATTTTTTATTATTTATTGTTACAATGGCGACTTGATAGCAAGTTTTTGAAGCAGATCAGAGTTTTGACATAGTTCAGATCAGAGATCCCTACTATATTGGCGCTATGCTGGAGCTTACGACTACACTGGCGGATTGAGAATATTATTAATCTAACTAACAACATATGATTTTCAATACAAATTTATTTTCGCTTAGAAGATTGAAATACAGCGCAAGCGCAGAGAACCATAATTTCTGATCTGAATTACGTCACATTCTAGTCTCCCCACCAATTTTTCATTTTTCCCAATATCAGGCAGTTATGGATCAATCTTGTTTCTATTAACCTTGGTATAGATCAAGTAAAAAATAATATCCCTATTAAGATATTCATAAATGTACAATAGACCTACCTTGGTTTTTTGTCAATGATCCATCAATCTGTAGTGTTGCAGTCTCATCAGTTGCTTGTGGTTGGTTATCTGTAAAGAATAGAATACGGTATTCAACTTTATTTTGAAATTGACATTGTACTGTAAGCTATTTAAATATTTCTAACATGTAAGATAATAGGAACGCATTCAAGAAGCACAATATTACTCACAAGAGTGACTCTGTGACAGATATGAATAGATCTCTAGGCCTACCATACTTATCTGCCCAACTAGAATATTGAGAAAGAATATTGTTTTTTTATTGGTTATGATTATTTTATGGAACAAGTGAATGTAAAATACAAATATTATTCACTCACAAGATTGACTTGTCATGACGAAATTGATGAATAACAATCATTAGTACAGTATTATTAATTTAAGAATTCAAATAAACTTCAACCAAAGTATAATAATAATGTTCACGTGGGCTACATAAATGAACAACACAACGTATACTGATTGAGAATACAATCATCCTTACCTTCACTATCAACTTGTTCCTTGTACCGCTTTTTTGCTAAATCCACAAGAATCTGTCCTCTTTTCATGTTTCCACTCTAATTAAATCAAAATAATTCCAATCAATAAACCAATTGAACGTTCTTCATACTCAGAACGTAGCTTCAGATTAGGATGTAATAAGGTACCTAACCTACAAAAAGGAACCGGACAGCAAACAACACTAGAGATCTAGCAGAAGGTATCAAGTGCCACTGGAATCAGCAGATATAATAATCTCCAGTATTTTGAAATCAACAGCTGTTAGAGTGGATGAAGGTTGTTAGTGTGGTCATTTAATCGTTGGTTAATGGATGAAGGTGGTAAGCGCTCTTACCTCTTTCATCCAGTCAAATAATATGGCTCAAATTGGTGGATTAAAGTGGTTAGTGCTCTTATCACCTTTATCCAATAAAATAAAGTGTTCAAATTAATGGATGAAAGTGGTTAGAGCTCTTACCTCCTTTATCCAATATAATTTGTTGTTTAGACTGCACTTACCACCTACATAAGACGTAAAATCTTGCTTATTATTCGTATTAGAGAGTTTTAGACCTGTGGAGCATTTAGAGCGACACTTATAACCTTTATCCATGTTAAAATCTCATTTTCTCAAAAAATGTCACTTATCACCTTTATCCACTTACCCCTTCAATTGGTCAAGAAATTTTTTTTTTTTGTTAATTATCTTACCTTTGGGTCTCAAGTATACTAGAAAAAAAAATTTTATAATTTTTTTTCATATCTGAAATGTAGAATCTTATTGACCTCATATGAGGTCTTTGCACACTAGAGGGTACAGGGCTCAGTAAGCAGGATTGCCTTCAGTTTCACATGTAATGCACATAATATGCCTTGATGTGCCTTTATTATACCAAGATTCAAGATTATAAAATATGAATACATGCATGTATTTATCATGCATGCCAAAAGATAATATAGAAAAATATGAAGTTGAAAAAATAGGCCTAAAAAATTTTACAGAACTTGTTTTTCACATTGAAATCCAAAAGCATCCAAGTGAATAGTTTATCACCTAACCGTTCAAGTATACAGGAATAATGTAACTTATTTTATATTTTGATATCTTTATCCATGATATTATACACAATTTTATAAAATAAAAAATGTATATATTTCTACTTACAAAGTGAATGCGATGCTGATTGTAGTAAAGTTACTAAGAAAATGAAACTCATCAAAACATTCTGGGCACTCATCTAAACATCTCTACTTGTTGCAAAGTTGAAGTTCTTCATTCACTTTGGCTTGTTCATTCACAATATCCATCGAAAACTATGAAAATACTAAAACAACTGAATGGAATAATAATGCTCAAAGTTCAAATAATTCTATACTATTCAAATCCATACAGTAGACACAATCCAAGTTAGCAAGTAGGTTGTAACCAAGTTGAAGTTCATCATTCACTTTATCACAATATCTATGAAAAACTATAAAAATACTAGAACAACTAAATAGAATATGGAAACTTATAAACCAAAAGTGAATGTGATACTGATTGTAGGAAAGTTACCGAGAATGAAACTCTTCAAAACATTCAGGGCACAATGGTTCCTGACAACGTCCACACAAATATCTTGTTTCACTTTTGCAGCCAAATAGATGACAATTGGAAGCATACGTTTTGTCGGTCTTTTTTGGGTAATGTGGGCCTCCATCCTTTCTCAATTCCACTGGTGCTTTGACTGTTACCCTTTTCTTGGCAGCAGGAAGTTTCTGGGATTCAGACGGTTGTCCTCGTTTCTTCACTTCCGATGATCCAGTGAAAATTAACAAATTGGCAATTGAAGATTTGAATTGCAGCAAATCCATGTCCTTGTCACCATGGTCCATCCTCCACAGTAGCCAGCAGTTGACAACAGTGACATCTAGAAGATGGTGGATAATTCTCATGTACCATCTTTTTTGACGAAGTTGGTGTCTATAGTACCCCACCAATGAATCCATGAGGTCAACACCCCCCATGTGAGAATTGTACACTTCGATTGAGTATGGCCAAGGAATTTGGATGAATTTTTTTTCCTTTTGATTCCAGCATTTTGCTGAACCAATTGGCTCTACCCCTGCAAAAACTGATGCCACATGCACTGAGGAATTGTCATACCACCTTGTGACTGTGATATTTTCAGATGATGTTACAATTGAATAGGAGCCTCTTTTTTTTCAGTTCTTTTTCAGTTTTCAATTTCTTTTCAGCACCTTGTAGACAATTTTGGCAAATTGTTCCAGAAGCATAGATATTGTCACTTTTCAATTTTATCAAAAGTGGAATTGAATTGAACAAATTGTCAAAGAACAAAACATGATTCATATTTTTGAAATTTTTAGTCAGTCAAAGTACAGTGTTTGCTACTGCACCTAAATCTTTCTCCATGATCATTTCATGATGGGAACCTCCCTGATATATCTCAAAATCGTACACATAACCAGTAACTCCAGCAATCACCCATATCTTGAAGCCCCATTTATGGGGTTTTGAGCGGATATATTGTTTCATTGAAGACCTCCCTTTGAAGGGGACCATCATTTCATCTATTGATAGATGACATTCAGGATTGCATGCATTTTTGAAATTTTCTTTCAAATGGTTGATGAAAGGTTTGAATTTTTTCAGTTTATCATTCTTTTCAGCAGCTTCTGTGTTGTCCACGAAATGTAGAAATCTTTTTATTTCACGAAATCTATTGTAAGACATATGGTCTGCAACTAACCGTAACCTGGTCCCATGAGAGGGCGACCAATACTGGTTTAGCCTACTGTACTTGATGTATGTCATGACAAAGTTTATTCCCAAGTATACTTTCAGTTCTTGCACAGTTAGATTTAGGTTTTCTTTTCCTTCTTGCAGAGCATAGAGATTTGTTTGAAACACAACACTTTCTAGAAATGAGGGTGTGATCATTTTCAGAAAATAATCAATTGGTAGCTCCCCACTAATATTGCACTTATGATGTCCTAGAAATTGTGGTAGTTCACCTTGAGCCTCATTGTCCTTTTCCATCCATTTTGTGGGTCGTTTCTTAGGATTTGTTGATGTGGATGTTGAAGCAGCATTTTTGGATAGATCTGCAGATGGAACTGGACTATTTTTAGATGTAGATGGAACTGGAATGTTTCTAGATGAAGATGGAACTGGACTGTCTTTAGATGTAGATGGAACTGGACTGTTTCTAGATGAAGATGGAACTGGACTGTCTTTAGATGTAGATGGAACTGGACTGATTCTAGATGAAGATGAAACTAGACTGTCTTTAGATGAAGAAGGGGTTGGATTCACTTCGGTTGATACTTCACTGTCTTTTTTGAGTAGATCAATTTCTTCCACTTGTATAGCCTGCAGAACCGGTGGCACTAATTCAAAGTTTGCATCAATCAGCTCATCGTCATCACCACATCCTCATCTTCAGAGCCATCAGGAAGGTCAAACATAGCTTTCAAAGAGTTGTAGTCAAAATTATCAAGTTCACATAATGCAATACTATTCAAATCCATGACTGTAGACTAAGTTGACTGTAGACATAAACCTAAGTTTGCAAGTAGCTTGTTGAACAGTTGAAGTTCTTCATTCACTTTTCTTTATTCATTCACAATATTCATCAAAAACTATGACAATACTAAAACAACTAAATTGAATAAAAATGCTCAAAGTTCAAATAATTCTATACTGTTCAAATTCATAACTGTAGACAAAAATCCAAGTTAGCAAGAAACTTAGGTTGTAGCCTAGTTGAAGTTCTTCATTCACCTTTTCACAATATTATTTATCAAAAACTATAAAAATACTGGAACAACTAAATGGAATTTGGAAACTCAGGAACCAATAAATATGGTAGTAACTTATTTTCACTAATTGATTATTCACTGAAGATTTATAAACGAAATGACTGTCCAACGAAACCGAAAAACACACTGCAACATAACCTCAAACAACTCAGCTCTCAGCTCAGCTGCAGACTTCAAACGTTCATAAGCCTCATATGAGGTCGATAATATTTTGAATCCTTGTCGATTTCCAGGTAAATATTTTGCAACATTAGTATCACAATTACTCTCAAAAAATATAAAATTAACAATAAAAAATTGTTCTGAAGATTTTAGTCCAATTTTATATAATTTACAAGATATCAAAAATTGATACATGACAATGATATGCAAGTGGCATGTGCTCCATATTCCATTGGTGCTGCTACCTTTTGGTGAGAAAATGAACTGTTTTCAGATCTTATATGAGGCTTGTGAAGGTATTAGGAGTTACAAGAGCCCTATTTTGATGCAAAACAAGATGAATAGAGGGAGAGAGAGCCGATTTTACTAGCGACCTCATATGAGGCTTACGACCACGAGAGGGTTAAGCAAAAAATTGAGGTTACAATTAGAATAGACTTGAAAGGAGCAAATCTCAACAATGTGAACGTTAAAATAAGAAATTCAATCAATATTTGAGAAATCTTGCAATGAATGTAGTGTTATAACATCCACTTCAAGTATGGTTCAACAATAAGTAAAGATAATACAGCATAATGAAATCCACTTCGAATGTGGTTCAAAAAATATGTAAGGATAATATGTGATGAAGTCCACCTCAAATGTGGTTCAAAAAATTATTGCTACTGCATTTTTGTGTAGAGCTCCTATAGCCCAGTAAAATAGTACATTTTACATTGCATGAAATGGGGTAGTCAGTTTCTTTTTTTAATAATGTTTATGGCAGTCCTGGGATGCTAAATCCAAGTTTTAGACCTCGGCAAACTATGGGATCACCTCCAAAAATCGTACAAAATGGCGGATTTTTGCACTTTTTTTACGTTTGGCCAATTTTCACCCTGAAGAATCACTTTTTCATATAGGACATTGTACATATTTTTCAAAGTATATTAAATTACCTTCAATTTGAGACCAAATTTATCATTGAAGGCCCTACCGTTTGCGAGATACAGCTCTTTAAAGTTCATCAAATTAACGAAAATTTACCCTTTTTTTCAATTTTTTTGCAATTTTGACCCAGAAGAATCACTTTTTCATATAGGACATCCAACACAGGGTTGAAAGTAAATTTGAATACCTACAATTTGCTACCTGATTGGTTATTGTAGGCCTAACCGTTTGTGAAATACAGCTCTTCAAAGTTCATCAAATTATTGTAATTTTTCACTTGTTTTTATGTTTGGTCAATTTTGACCGTGAAGCATCACTTTTTCGAAGGTGACTTTCAGCAAAGTTTTGAAAGATAATTTAAAAAGCTACAATTTGAGACCAAATTGATCATTGTAGACCCAATAGTTTGCGAGATGTAGGCCTTCAAAGTTTATCATATTGTTGAATTTTTCCACTTTTTCTACATTTCTTCAATTATGACCCTGAAGAATCACTTTTTCATATAGGACATTCAACATAGTTTTGAAAGCTGATTAGATTACCTACAATTTGAGACCAAATTTGTTATTGTAGGCCCAACCGTTTGCGGAATACAGCTCTTCAAAGTTTATCAAATTATTGTAATTTTTCACTTGTTTTTACATTTGGTCAATTTTGACTGTGAAGTATCACTTTTTCGAATTGGACATCCAACATAATTCTCAAAGTATATTAAATTACCTACAATTTGAGACTAAATTGGTCATTGTGGGCCCGATAGTTTGCAAGATATAGGCCTTCAAAGTTCTAAAAATTTTAAGTCTTATTGAATACGCCATATTGAATCTAAGTTCATTTTTTTGAATGGGAAGGTGGTCATGTTATACATGTTTTCGATACAGAATGTCAAGAGAAAATGAATGGCGAAAACCGCACCACGATATGTGAAACCGTTTTTAAGATATTTCAATTATAAATCAGACATATTTACACCTAAATCAGTTAATATCTCAAAAACGGGTTTAAAAAATATGTACAATGTCCTATATGAAAAAGTGATTCTTCAGGGTGAAAATTGGCCAAACGTAAAAAAAGTGCAAAAATCCGCCATTTTGTACGATTTTTGGAGGTGATCCCATAGTTTGCCAAGGTCTAAAACTTGGATTTAGCATCCCAGGACTGCCATAGACATTATTAAAAAAAGAAACTGACTACCCCATTTCATGCAAGGTAGACCCTATTTTTGATGACAATTTTACTGGGCTACTACTGATACACAAAATAGCAATGCCAAGGAAACTGTGGATGAGAAAAACACCCTTGCTATGGGAACTCTCATTTTATCAAAAGTAGAGGGGTTCACTACATTCTTGTTCAAATGCAGAACCAAAACTGGTCCACCTTTTTCCTGCAGCTCAATTAGCTTGGATACATGTTTCATGGACACCTCCTTTGAATTTAATGATTCTGTCTCAATTACTTCTGGCAAATGAATTTTTTGCCCCAGCAAAAAGTTTCTAATATTTTTGAGTAAGTGGGGGACATCTGCAAAAAATATATTTTCTCATCATGCTTACATGGATGGTCTATTTTACAGTTCACATGATTCCTAATTGAATGAACTCCAATGATCCCCCACATACCTCTATTGTTTGACCCCATATCACTAGTCACACATTTCACTGTCAAACCGTTATTATACAATTTGACTATTAATTCTTTCATAAAGTCCCAAAGTTAAGAATGGCTTGTGGATTTTATTGTTAGAGTGTATGCCACTACCTGCTTCCAATGGATGGTTAACCAACGCACAATAAATACAAGAGTATAAGTTGCTATATCTGGCTCATCAGATGAGCAGAATTCTCTGCTTACAAAGCCTACATAACGTTTTAATCACTTGTCATATTCAACATGAGGCCTGTTGGAGCCTAACCGCGTGGCGTACCAACCGTAACTTAGTAGATTCTGTGGTAGAGGTGGGAATTCGTAAGAGGGAAGTGCTCTAAATTGCCTTGTGCATTGAAAATGGAGGACCAGCCCTTGTTTTCTGTCTTAGGGCAAGACATAGAATAATAGTTGTACTCACAGTATAGCTTGTGGCATAGTAAACTGGCAAGGCAGTCAGCACGGCTTGTAGGCGGTCAGGAAACAGAGGTTTTCCAGCAACTCAGCAAACTGCAGTGGTTCCCAGGTACCTGGGGGGGATGTAGAGCCCGCAGTCTGGGTGTTGAAGCACAATACAGGCTTTGTGGTAAGTACACTAGAAGCGTGGTGTGGGTGCAAGGAGTTATGAGGCAGTTGCGGAATAACTACTGAATTGGCGGTGATCAATCACCAATTCATAGAGCAAATACACTGTTAAACTTACTAGGCTTAGCAAACAACAAGGTATAAAACATTCATAATGATTTCACTTGCTAAAAGGTATTAACCCTTCAAGTGATGGGTGGTTCCTCATCCTGTTAAGTGATGGGCTGTGCAATGTGTGCATACAGTGCACAATGGTTTATTCCCATCTCGAATCTTTTTGTAGTTGAATATTTGAATTAGGATATACTTGAATGATGCCTAGAAGGTATTTTGTAATTGATTAGATATTATTGAGTCACACTGAGAAGACCTTTTGCCAAGATGGTCGCTGTTTAATGCTGTCAGCATTTCGTGTGAAAATATATCTACTCTCTGCACTATAGCTACAGACCTCTACTGTGACCTGTGACAGATATGTCACCAACTTTATATTATGAAATATATTTTGTATAATATTGAATATATTTTCAATAGATAATATTAATATATCATATGAATTATATTAAATTATAGACATAGTTACACTCTTGCTTCAAGTGGCCATATTGGCTGAAGGTCTCCTCAGTGCACTCAATAACACTATAAAGCTTAGAGAAAATAATATAAAACAGAAAAATGGCAAATAAATAAAATACTAACAGTTTCATGTATAAAAAATGAAAGATTTATTAATATAATTCTAAATTATTTTGTGGATTATCATGAAAATATTGTGAAAAAGATTGAGAAATATTTCAAATTATTATGCATAATTAGTCAGAGTAGTCCTCATCTTCAACAACTTCATTGCTGGAAGAGCACTTGATGCACAGTGTAGCAATATGATTCTTGCAAGTAAACTTCATACATTGTTCACAAGTTATTGTTGTATTGCTTCTTTTAGCTCCTTCACACACGTGGCAGCGACCATGTCCTTTGGGCCTCTTAGTTTGTGGTTCATTATCAGCTTGGCTTGGTTCATCAGATAAAGGTATCAGTCTCTTGATGATGTGTTGAGCATGAAGATGGAGTGAGGTCAAGCTTCTTCTTCTTTGGAGATGAGGTTTCATCAAAGATGTGGCGAGATTAGACAAAAATATTCTTCTAAACTTGGGTGAAGTGTCTGGCAAACTGAAATTCAAGAGTATTATTTGTGAGTTTATCCCAGCCACATTCAACAACAAGAAGAAGCACGCCAATGGCCATCTCCTTGTTCCTCGATCTACAGTGTAGTTCCCCCCAAGTTGATCAACGGTATCAACCCCTCCTTTGAACTTGTTGTAGTCCATGATTATTTCTGGTTTGGATGTTTCTGGATGTAGTTTGTTGTCATCATGAACTGTACTGAGTAGTACAACGCACTTTTTTTTGTTGCATATGAGACCAGTGTAATATCCTTCTGGAATCCAAACACTGAACTCCCCACTGCTCTCAACTTGGATGCTTGGAATTTGTCCGGGATCTCTCTTTTATTTTTTTTCATGTTACCAACAAGGGTAATTTTATTGGAACGTAAGTACTTGGTAAGGGTATAACTGGTATACCAGTTATCTGTCATCAAGTTTCTGTTAGAACCTTCATACCTAGAAACAAGCCTTTTTACAATATCCATGGGGGTGTTGGATGCACTGTAGGGACCTTCAGGTTGAGTTCCGCAGTAAATTTCCAGCTTCAGTGAGTAATATGTTTGGCAATCAACAATTGCAATAACTTTCTATCCCATATTTGGCGGGCTTGTTTGGGATGTACTGTATAAAAGAACATCGTCCACAAAAGGGCTCAAGTTTTTCATCAATTGTCAGTTGATCTCCTGGAGTGTAGTATTCTTGAATATTATAATTGAAAGAGTCTATAAATTCGTGAATTATTGCCAACTTGTCATTCTTTTTTCGTTCATCTCTAGTAGATTTTTCATCAAATCTGATGGCTGCTGTCAAATTTTTAAATCTCCTCATGCCCATGACACCCTGTAATATTTCAAGTCCTGTCCCATCTTTTGCCCATGCTTCCTCAAGATTTATTTTAGACATTTTTTTTTCTAGAAGGGTCATTGTCCAAGCACTCTTCATTCCTATCTTCCAAGTCTGATAGTTCATCCAAAAGCCGGGCATAATCACTGAGATCAACATTCTTCTTCCGTGAATTACTTTGTGACATATTATGATGCGCTGTGCACTGGATGCACAAAACATGTTGGAAACAAACACTTCTAGCAAGAGCGTGCTGTCAACTGGACTTGCTCAATCTATTGAGTGGCCTTGAAGAAGGCATGGAAGGAGGGTAATTGGTGGGGAGAAGGTCTGATGACGCAGTAGTGTGCCTACACAATAACAATGAAATAGTCTGTGCACTTTGTGCACACACCCATC
Source organism: Laodelphax striatellus (assembly GCA_017141395.1). Classification (NCBI taxonomy): domain Eukaryota; kingdom Metazoa; phylum Arthropoda; class Insecta; order Hemiptera; family Delphacidae; genus Laodelphax; species Laodelphax striatellus. Next base: position 31,782,497 of record CM029531.1, on the reverse strand, counting down.
ACTTAAAGGGTTGCCAGAGTGTACTTCAACAAGCAATGACACTTTTAGACAGGAAGCAATATGCGCGTACACGGCCAGTGCAATCAAAAATTCATTACCAAATTCATTACCGGATATTGCATATTCAATTATTCAGTCCTGCCACTCTACCGGGGAAGTTGGCAAACACTACTGTTCACAAGGCGGTTAAATTGAAACTACACCAGGTTGCCACAATATAGGCATTGGCCGATTATATTGGTGGTAACAACTCAACTGCATTTCATCAAGAGACAACACACATAGCTCATTCTCGTTATCTATAGACCTTGTTGGCTACAAAATACTGGTGGCGCGCTCTGTCGAAAAGGAACTAGCGCAAACGCGACAAAGAAAGTACCGAAGTACCGCGACTAGAATAAAGCAAATTAATGACTGGGTCATGTTATTTTTTATGTTATAAAAGTTGTTGAAATAATTGACTAAACTCAGAGAAATGACTACCCCATTTACACAAAGCAACAAATGATGATGATAATAATAATAATTGTTATCATATGTTATCAATACTGAGAACACAGGAAAATAAAATTCATTCAGTTATTATTAACCATTTATTCACTCAGTTTAAATAAAAAAAATCACAAATATCATTCTATAGAAAACTTACTCTTCATTAATATGGTATAGTGTCTGTCTCATCAATCTATATCCTGCTCATCATCTATAATATCTGGAAGAACATTTTTCATTTTCTGTGAGGTCTTCAAATTTCTGTAATAGTCTCTGAAGACTTCTGATATGAAAGGGAGCAATAAAAGTAAATCTTTCTTCTTTTCAGGAGTAATTGGAACGGGTCCATCATAAGTAATAGTGGGAGCTATATAAAATATTCAATTTTACCTCTTCTTCTAAAATCCAATACTCTGAATGGGTCCAAAATATCAAGTGTTGTCTTGAATTTGAATTTCCCAGACATTTCTTTTTCATAAAATAGCCACCTTATGTTTCTCCAGTTCACCTCCACCTTTTCTCCATCAACTTTACAAAGTGCAGAGGTCCATTTTTCAGCATTTCAGAAAAAAATAGAAAATCTTCTCTTCTCATTTCATGGATGACAAATGGGTTTTTCTTGTTTGCAGCACAAACAAGTTGAATCCAAGCTCTGTAGCACACAGCATCTCGTATTTTATGTTTCCTATCTTTGGCTTTGGTGACATTGTCTAATAGAGGTGTTGAAATATTAGCCTATTCAATTTATTAAGCCTTTAATATTCCAGGATAGCTTTATTGAGAGCTTTGACAGATTTTGGATTAAAATTTATCAAATGTAAACCTTCTAATTTCTGAACCCTAGACAATGCAACATAACTTTGTCCACATGCAAACACTTTTTCACCTATATCTGCCATTCAATTGTTGAGGCTAAGACCCTGGCTTTTGGCGGAGTATGCAAATCATCCCAATTGTTTGGTTTTGCTAACTTTTGTATTTGATAATGATGCATCTTGGCTTCTGCTCGTACTTGTACGGTATAAATCTAGACATAAAGAAATTAGATAGATACCTAATTAGAGAATTTTTCGCAAGATTTCAAAAATTGCGATAAATTGTTAAGTTCAAATACATACCAAAGAACAATTATGACAACAAACGTTGTTGCATTGAGAGCACTCTGACAGCGAGGTGAAACAGTCTAAAATTTTTACAAAACGAACATTTATCAAACTGTTTAGGACAGGTCGTGGAACGACCGTTCCACTAGATTAAAACAGGGCACATTTCTTGCGATTTGAAGTACTCTTTCAGCCCAGCAAACAATTATAGAATTCTCTCAATTGCTGGCATCATAGAAAGAAATCTTGTATTCCCATGCTGGAGAAGTTTTTTATACTCTATCTCAACAAATTCACAGAATTATTTTAGTTGAATCACACCCACTGTGTAAATATGAAAATATTTGTAAATTTTCACCACAAGTGCTTCTACATCGATTGGCAGTGTGTCAATTGCATGCTGGACGCAGTAGTTGTGTATGATGTGGGCCATTCAACCTATTTGAGTTCTGGGGTCTTCCCAGGCGTTTGTTGTTCAGGGTGTAAACTTTTTTTTGCCTCTTCTTTTTACTCCACCAAAATTTGTGTTAGTGTTGTCGCCACAGAAACAAACCACTTTCTTTTCCAATCTATTTTCCTCAATTATATTGACATTAAATGCGTTGATAAAATCTCAGCTGTCTCACCTGGTACAGATTAATAGTTTCATCTTAAAACCTTCTCTTGTTTATCAAAATACTGTACAACAACAGGAACTATTTTGACTTCTTTTCTGTTTGAAGCATCCACTAGTTATACGCTCAAAGATAGAAAATTAGTTTTTTTATGTCATCAATAAGTTCTTCATGGACCAATGGAGCTAATATATTGAGAATTATGGCTTTATTTTATTCTTGAGGAATAAATGTTCCTGAGGATTTTCAGTGCTCCATATTCGGCAGTTTTGGCTGTTGATGTAACCATCTAAGTGGAACTATGCTTTGTCACTGAAATAAACATGATCCATATTCAATACCGTTGTCATTAACAAGAGAACGTATCCAATGAGACAATACTGTCTGTATACGTTTCCCATGGTCAACATCCTTCAGTTCATGAACGACTCCGATGCGGTAAGGACGCAGATTCAATTTTTTAGTAGCCCTGAAAGTGGAAGGTAGTGACAATCCAGCCTGTACAGATATCTTTTTAAGTGATTTCCTGGGTGAGGTAGTCAAACATTGTTTCACATTGTCCAGAACTTGTTCTGGTTACACTGACGGTCGACCTGTGCTTTTCTGATCCTGTACACTTCCAGTCTCATGAAATTTATTGATCAGACGTGTTATTGTGGCTTATTAGGTACTGCAGAATTGGGAAATTTCGACCTGAATTCGTCTTTCACTCATTTGTGAGATTTATATGCGAAATAACTTTCAATAATAAACACACGTTCATCCTTTGAAAAAACCATAGTTGAACATACACAGACACTGCAGATTACAAATGAATACTAACAAGCACTAGTAAATGTAAAATGGTGCATGCCGGTTCAACAATGAGTACGGTAGTGCCGACTGTTATTTGGGGGAACAAAATATTCCCTATACAGAAAATATATTCCCTCAAACTTTGATATGCGTCCTTTTTGAAACACCCATTACTACAGTAGGTTTATAGTAGAGTCTTTACTACGTTTTATTCACTCCAAAGCTAGTAGACTCTGGGAAAGTTCAAGGTTGTTTGGAGTTTTCTAGACTACATAGTAAATACTAGGTCGAGTCTTTTTTACCTGCTTTTTATTCACTCCTATGCTTGTGAATGAATTTTTTTCCAAAAACCCCAAGTAAAGTCTTCACTAGCTTTTATTCACCTGGCCCATTGTTATACTGTATTGTTTTCTTCATCTAAATAACATGAACTCAAAACCTCAAGGTCCATGACAATATCACTAGCTTGAATGGCGATCTCACAGAAATCTGAAGGGAATCCAGTAAGCTAGGTAGGTTTACATTATTCCCAACAGATATTGCCAGAAACGTAGAAATGACAACACCACATATCTGGTACTTGCCGGCACATTGCAAGCATTATGTGTTTCCTATAATTAATTTCTGTGTTCAAATGCCCCTCACTTTCGAAATATGCCTTGTACTATCAATCTCTGTGACAATGTAAAAAAACATTTCAAATTTTCTCAGTATTTTTAGATTATGAACCAATGTATTATTAAATTTCCATTGTAATGAAAAAAATTATGGAAAGATTTTCATATTGTTTGCTTCTAAAGTTGCAAATATTTACAATGTTGATGAATATTTATATGTTATTTCATTTCATATATTATTCATAAATGTCTTGTAAAAAAATAATAGTTATAGTATTTATTTTTTTTTTGCTGAGAGTGATCCTCACATGAGCTCTTGGATTTTACATGGGTTATGGAAAGGATGATGATAAATAGAGTCGAATTGACCTACAGCTTCAGGTTGGTTCCAAACCACCGGGAAGTGATTTTGATGTTCATGAATTCTATTTCAAGGAGTCACCTTTACAATGGGTGTAGCAGGCGCTCTTCTTATGGATTATAAAAAGCGCTTCTTGACTTGCAATTTAGAAGAAAATATTAACTGCGTTGCAATTAATTTGCTATTAAGAATCATCTCAAATTGAATTAAACGTATATACTTAATAATGATATACATCTCATTAATGAGATCATCACTGCTCCTCATAGAGGACAAATTTTTAGAACAATCTGTAATTCACTTGAAATGCTATTCCATCCAATTTAACTTACGCGTGCAAATAATGTCTTCTTATAGAGGAGTTTTTGAATTTTTTTCTTGGTGATATTATTAATATCCTTTAAGGTCAATTCCCACATTGACGACAACGACACGATGACGACATTCTCATTTTGTTCTGCGCATGCGTCACCAGCCTGCGCTCTGATTGGTCCATCCTTTTAGAACTTCTGACCAGCCGAATTTCTAGGTTAAGTGACTAGGTAGGAAGTTTGAATGTTCGCTGTTTGGAATCAATTGTCAATTGAAGGGTTCAATGGATGAAGGAGTTAACTAACAAAATTTAAAGTTTGAGAAAAATGAGGTCAAAGTTATTTTATTATAACTTTTCATCTATTCATTACAGGTGTTCATATTAGTAAATATGTATTAGTACTGATCATAAGATTTTCATGGGAATAGAAAAATGTAAAAATTCAAATTTTTCCGTAATTTACAGCCATTTTTGTGTAATTGAGGCGGTAGCTGGAATAAGGGCCCATAAGCCAAAACCTTGTTTTGAGAAAACAGCCTCCAAAGTTTTCAGATTACCACAGAATTTTGAACTTTTTTCCTACCTATGGGAACCTTGGTTTTTAATCAATTTCATTTCTTTATAAACCTCATCAATTAAAGAGTTTAGAGACAGAATAACTTTGAATAACTTAGAAAGATGATATAGAAAAGGCCTGCATGTGCCCTTCTTCCAGATAACGAATTTTTCATGTATTTTATTGTTCTATGGAAGAAGGGCCTGCAAACCAAATACTTATAACACTTGAGATTTTAGTGGGAAACAGTTATTAAAAACATTTTACAATGAAAAGAACACTTTTATTCAACTAATAAAATACTGTACCACATTTATTCTGTATAAAAATATTACTATTTTTTGTTTATTCAATATTACAACTTTCAAACAGATTGGTGTAAAATTCTTTACTCTTGTTCTTCAAATACACAAAAAGGTCAATCAATATACAATATAAAAAACATATTTATTCTGAATAAAAATATTACTATTTTTTATTTATTCAATATTACAACTTTCAAACAGATTGGTGTAAAATTCTTTACTCTCATCCTTCAAATACACAAAAAGGTCTTTAATATCTTGTACTTTAGATTTTTTGATAGAGCCTTTTGGAGCTGGCTCTAATGTCAACTCTGCTGGAATATGTTTGGCGTACTTGAATGGGTCAAGTATCATATTATAGGAACTTGATACAAGCAGCATGCCACAAGGTTTGTACTTGAGTATACAATATTTTTGAATTCTGAAGGAACTATTCCTACTTAAAGGCTTCTTTTCAAAATAAGGTATAAGAGCCTTGTCCCAATTAAAAACAATACTTTGATCATTATGTGAAAGAATGAATGGCGATGGACTCTTTCTTGCTGATACTATTCTTTCAATATACGTTGCATTGGGATTATCCTTTGATTTCACTTCATTGTCAAATTCTATGGCAGTAAGCAATGAGCTGCAAATTTCTTTGCTCCCTCTACTAGCAACGTCCTCAGTCCACGTGCAAAAGGTAGCTCTATTGCTGGACTTATTAATAATGTGAATTCCAAAATTGTAAAACCACATTTGTCTTAGATGAAATGCCTTGGAAGTCGTAAGTTTGGGTAATGGCATTGTCTGTTGTAGATCTATAGTCATGTAACATACATTTGATTCATTTCTGGCCTTCTCCCTGTCAGTTTTCATGGCATGGAAGGCAGCATTGTAGTTCATTGTATGTTCAGAGTTAGCTTCACCAGCATCGCAAGTGCTGCAAGTATCACTCTTCGGCAAAGAAAATGATAAATTGAACTGTGTCAGAAAAATGTTGCTGTAAGTGCATCTTTTAACCAGATATTTTTCAGGCAACCCCATTTCCTTTGTTTTGCTCAGATATAGATCATGCATTTTTGATATGGAGAGAAGAGGTGATAAATACTTCTTGTTTGGATTGCTCTGTCTAGAGTAATGCGAAGATTCTGCTGGGAATCTCTGTATATGCTGTTTTATGTGATTTCTCACACATTCCTCAATTTTGTGAGACCGAGATTCATGATGCCCTCGTTTATCAGGAGGTGGGGCTGATAAACCTTTTTCAATCTTGCTTTTTATCAAATCTACCTTTTTTCTTCCTATGTCATATAGCTTACAAAATGCTGATTTACATACAAATTCTATCTTACATTATAAGTGATGTGGTACTTATAAGAAGCTGATCTATTTTTCATTGCATTTTTTTTCATTCTCTTCACATCCACTATGTCAATACTTTTGAATATCAGAGCATTTTTACCATTCACATCTAATTTATAGAAGCTAGAAAATATTTTTTTTCTGTCCTCAGTTGAGAATTTCTCTGTGCATTTTAATCTGCAATTACCATTGCACAAATTACCATCTGAAATTGACCTTTGTTGAATAACTTTTCCATTGTATGAAGTATAGCTCCTCCCTTTCTGTCTAGCAATGGCTGCTTTCTTCTTTTCCCACTCCTGTTCAACCCGTTTCCGTTTACGGGAAGTTTTCTTTGAGACAATGTGTGTGGTTGTTTCTAACTCCTCTTCATTAACTGTGGGAATTTCCTGCGCAATATTATTTAAACACTCATTGGGTTCTGGATCATCAAAAAAATCTGGACTTTGGCGAAACTGATCTCCACTTTGGTTTGTCCTTGAACAGCAATCAACTATTCAAGAAGTCATTTAATCCTTCATAACTTACAATACATACAATACAGACTCAACTCCATACCAAAATTAAATACTATTATTCTGGAACAGAATTTTGCAACCTTCATTATTGTATTGACAACAGAAACATCTAAATCTCCTAGTTTTGTGTAAATTTAAATACTATGGGGTTGTCAAAAGTTTGATATCAAGATATTTGTGATGGAATTGTATTAAAAATAACACCAAGATTATTTGATGATCACAAATAATAATACTATGCAACAATGGTTTGAAGCTTGAAATTTTATGAATATTTTAATGTCCATCTAAAATTAACATACTGTATATAAAATGCCAATTTAAGGGAAGGATTGGCTGAACATGGTAACCAAGTTATTAGATAAGCTGAGCTGCAAGGTTGGACCTTCACTGTATCAGTGATCATTCAAGAGGCTGACAGTTTTGACTTTTGATGAATTTCTTGCATGAGTCCCTGACTCATGTGGGCATAATTTTCCAGAAAAAATAAAACATTCTAACTTAATGAATCAAGGATTGAACGATGAAATTGATTAGGTAGGCCTTCCTTCAGAAGATATCAGTAGCTGTCCATTATTTTGTAGACTTCCAATTTGATCTGAGTGTATGCCTATATTATTCATGGAGGGTTTGGAGGCATCAGCATTGTTAATGTCTTGGTCATTTCCTGCAACAGAATATCACACAAATATAAATTTAACAACATCAATAGCAATTACTTAACTAGACAGAGTCCAATCAATGATAGATCAAAACTGAAGGGCTAATATTGTTCAACAGAATGTGTAGTCCTCATTTGTGTGAAACTCCAAAATATCTAGCCTACTATTTCTGACTAGGATAGAAATAATTTTGGTTCAAATATTTATCTGGTGCTTATAAAAAAATAATATTAATATGCAATAGCAGATTAAAGATGAGATATTTCAATATCCAAGCCACAGAATCATACATGAGCCTATACTAACATAAATTATTATTGCAGCCAATTCCAATGATCACATATGGAAAATAAAACAATGCAATTAGCCAAATAATGAATGATTAAGGATAAATAGATTATTTATTCTACATAATAATATAGAAATTACTTACCTTCATTGGGAATTATTGGAAGATGCTGTCTATTTTGTAGGTTATCCACTCTATTTGAATCATTTTTTGAATTTATATCTGGATTTTTTGCAATATCAGTTTTTGCAATGTGGACTAAAAGTTCTCCACGACTACTGAAAGATTGCTCCATAGAGCTCAACTTTTTAGAACAAATAATATTCGTATTAATCTCGGAGGTAAATCGAAAACGAAGTTGACACCTTCTTCTACTGAAATCTTGGCCAACAGTGAAGATACGACTTGCTGGGTTAGTGCTTAAGAATATAATGCACTTAACACCTTCATCCATAACAAAATGTTAATTTTCAAAAAAATTTCACTTGACACCTTCTTCTACTGAAATCTTGGCCAACAGTGAAGATACGACTTGCTGGGTTAGTGCTTAAGAATATAATGCACTTAACACCTTCATCCATAACAAAATGTTAATTTTCAAAAAAATGTCACTTGACACCTTCATCTTCATCCACTGAACCCTTCCATTAATATTAATAATATTAGTACGACAATATGGGGGAAAGGTGGGAGGCTTGAGACATTTTTCATGATTCATGCCATAAATTATTCTAAATTGAAAAATTCAACTGTTTAACCATTGCATCCTGTCCAGTGAACCTTCGAGTATCATTTGTGCACTTCCTGCCTGTTATAAGAACAAATATATTATTTTTATTCAATATTTACCATATTGATGTCTTTTGTCTCAAGCCTCCCTACTAGGGAGGCTTGAGACAAATGAAGGGAGGCTTGAGACACTAATTGAAATTACAAAAAAAAACTCAATTTCTATCAAAACTGAGATTATTTATTGAAAGGAATTGAAAATTTCAACTATTAATATTATTATCTATGTCTTACATCTATAAAATTTCATCATAATATGAATAAATAGGTAGTCCTTCATAAAAAAAGCAATGAACTGGTAGACAATAACTAGTAGGTTTCTATCTTCTTACTAGAATTACAAAAATGGTTAAAAAGGAATTGAAAATCTTAACTAGGCCTATTAATATTATTATCTATGTCTTACATGTATAAAAGTCCATCAAAATATGAATAGTATAGGCTATAGTCCTTCATAAAAAAAGCAATGAACTGGTAGACAATAACTGGTAGGTTTCCATCTTCTTACAAGAATTACAAAAATGGTTAAAAAAGGAATTGAAAATCTTAACCATTAATATTATTATCTATTTCTTTCTTATATAAAAGTCATCAAAATATGAATATAAAGTCCTTCATAGAAAAAAAATCAATAGACACTGGTATCTTCTCACTAGAATTACATTTTTAACTGAGAAAAATAATTAATTATTATTCGAGATTAAGTAAGGAAGAAGTCACTTTTCTTATAGGCTACCTCAGTAACTTCTTTATATCATCACAAACGACCTACAGGATAACTATTCACATTGTTCTTTTTGTGTTTTTTACCTCATCGTAAGTTAGGATATTTATTAGTGTGTTTCTTCTTGAAGTAATATTTTCCTCTCCGTGACCGCAATAGTGGTACAGTTCTGCATACATCTCCAAATGAAACAATTGATTTGTCTTCCACTGCTGGGTAGACAAATGCAATACCTTGACGACGGAGAAATTTAACCTCATATTCAAATAAAGGATCAATCACCTTCTCCACTGATCCAATGTAGTGGATTATATTTTTTTTACCTGGAAATTTTACCACAACAAAGTCTGTTTCTTTTATTACTAGATTTTCTTCCTCACTTCCATCAGATGAAGATGAATTAGATGAAAAACTTATGTCAGAAGAGCCTGACTCTTGGCACAAATCATCACTATTTGGAGCACTTGTAGATGATGCTGGTGGTGGCTTCCAAATTCCTTTACTCTCTCTCTCTTTTTCTTCATATTGGGTGCACCTAGATTCAGTTTCCTCTTACACCTGTCTTCAAACTCTCTCTCTATACCTTCTTTCACAGGAGTGCTCGTCAAAATGCGTGATTTTCCTTTCTTCCTCTTTACAAATGGGCCTACCTTATGCTCTTCTGCCTTAGGGAAAGGCATTATGTCTTCTGGTGAGACTATATCCATTTCAGAAGATGTTGGTCCTTGAGAAGGTGTAGCTGTTGATGTAGGCCTATTCATTTCAGAAATTGTTGGTTGAGTAGGAGTTGTACAAAGAAGAGAAGTTGGAGCTGTTACTGAAGTTGTGGTTGGACATGGTCGATCTGTGACATCAGATGGCATAAAGTCCAAATCATTGAAAATGTCTCTTGAGAATGGGAATATTCCTGTTGACTTGAATCCACTAATGATGTTCCGTGGAGTGAATGCCAAGGGAATGGCTTGACCTATGAGTTCTCCAATCGTTTGTAGAGTTATTGGCTTCCCTGGATTTTTCAACATCCATTCATCTGCAACGCGGTTGTAGGCTGCCTTGAATGGCCCATAGACAGTCCTATCTAGTGGCTGCAATTGGTGGGAGCAATGTGGTGGCAGTGTAAGTAGTACTATTCCAGTTTCCTTTGCTTTTGTGATAATGGCAGGTGAAATGTGACTTTCATGATTATCAAACACTAATAGAACTGGGTTGTCATTTGTTGGTTTAGAATATTTGATGAAATGATCAAGATATTCTTCAAAATTGGTTGAAGTCATCCAACCATTCTGACTACGACCAATCTTAGTGCCTGCCACTGATCCTCTCTCCATATACTCTTGATGACGAACTCTTGGGTATATTATGTAAGGTGGAATGCTGTTCCCCAAGGCATTTATTGTACCACAGATTGTTACAGTTGGTCCACGTTCAGCAGAGGTCATTTTCCCAACCTGTTTGGTACCTTTAATGGCAATAATTTTCCCTGGGCGATGTGTGGTTTGAACACCTGTCTCATCACAGTTGTATATATTTTGAGGTCCAAAGTTGAATTTTTTCATAACTGCCTCCAAGTTATCAAAAAATAGACCAACATTGTGACGGTTAAAGCTTGTAGAGCGGCCGAAACTGGTAGCTTCAGGCTGTCTCAAAGAGAGACTTGGGTGATGCTTCATAAAACCTTTCATCCAATCCCTACTAGCTGATTCGTTTTCAGTCCATGATGGAGGAACTTGTACATTATTTGCTTGAGAAAATAAGAATGCAAGTTTTTGAGTCAATTTCGGAGTTAGTCCATAATTCAAACAAGAAGATTTTTTCAAATACTGTTCAAGCATATTTTCCATTTCCACAGTGAAAAATTGTCTAGTTGTATAATTTGGTGTGAAGAGATCCATTGAAGTTGCTTCATTTTGGACAGGTCTATTCATGAATTTCTGTACATACCTTGAAAGAGTCTGCTTGTCTATCTCAAATTCCCTGGCTGTTTCTCTCAATCCTTTGTTCTTTTCTACTACAGCTCTAACGGCTTCTTCCAGTTTTTTAGGGTCATTTCCTTTTCTTTTTCTACCAGTTTTGCTCTTCCACCAAATGGCATCCTGAAAAAACAATACAGAAATAGATTGATAAATATAGGACTTAGATTTATACTTATAATAAAGCTAGCTTTATTCTTAGCTTTTTACTTATAGCCTGGACTTATAAAAATACTTAGCTTTGAGAAAATAAGTAAGCTTGGCTTCTCATTTTACATGACTGGCATGGATGCAAAGACTAGGCTATTATTATAAACTTGTATGAAATAGATCAAGAATAGTACCTAGTGGTTTATAACAGAAAAGACATTTTTTGTCTTAATAACATCATAATAACATTTTCAGAACACTTCCTTGAAAAGAAAACAATTGAAATGATTAATAGGAATCAATTCATTAGTAGAAAAATTAGAGGAGGTTTGAGACAGTAAGAAGAATCAAGGAGGCTTGAGACACTGTCTCAAGCCTCCCTAAACCAATTGTCTCAAGCCTCCCTTGAGTACATAATTTTTGTAATTGTATTAATAAAATTTTTATCCTGAAACTACATGGAAACTAGATCATTAACAGCATTCTACATACCTTTGTGAATCGTTGGTGACTGTCCAATACAAAAAATTAGCAATCTATAAAGATCAGGACCTTATAATGTCACTTGTCAATATTGCATCGATTGCTTCCTAAACATTGATCGCCATCTTGAAGAGACCAGACATGCCATCGCAATCAAACAAATAAATAAGCTTGATATATATCTAGGTTGGCAGCAATGAGCCGGGAAACTCCATTTGAATTCAAAATCCAGAGATACAGCACTGTCTCAAGCCTCCCACCTTTCCCCTAAATATAATAATCGGTAAATAAAATTATAATACAAACCTTTTCAAGTCATACCGGTACTGCAATTTTGAGACTTGAGAGCTATCATTTGTAAACAAAGATAGACATGGACCAATCAGAGCATGGGCTGGTGACGCATGCGCAGAACGAAATGAGAATGTCGTCGTCGTGTCGTTGTCGTCAATGTGGGAATTGACCTTTATTTGGCGGAGTTAGGACTAGAGAGTTCATTCAACCTTTCTATAGTAGCCTATACAATTTTAATTAAATTCAATGAAAAATTAGTATAACAAATACATTTTGTTAATCAATGTTCTTCAAAATGTTGAATGTAGAATATCTATATTATATTAATATAGTAAATATTGATGTATTGATAAATTATTTGAAAATGAAACTGTAGAAGGTGGTCAAACTTTGTTCAATTTTCACGTTGAAAACAATCTATTAATTCATTTATAGGCTTAAATATATCATAGATTTACACCAGGGACCTGTTTCATAAATTTTAGAAGTATTGTAAAACTAGGAAATGGCGAACTCACGCTAAACAGAGAGATCAGCTATAGGTTTGGTAACTTAAAATAAAAAATTTCTAGTTTTTTCAATGTTAATGAATTTATGTTAATTCGACTTGTCTGTCAACCTTTTAAAAATTTGAAATCAATAATCTACTTGAAGAAAGCTTTTTCAAGTGTAAATTATGTAATTATGTGAGCAACATATATTGGTATAACTCAACTTTGGATATTGTGAGTTGTAACTTTGGACTAGTGTGACTTATTTCCCTGCTTCACGAGACTCATAAAACATAGCGAATGAAACAGGCCTTTGCTGTGAACCGTGCGCTACACTGCAGGTGGGTAAAGTTGGATGATAGATGGTTGACACGGTTTATTAAGAAAGTCGTTTCTACATGTTCTATTATTATGGATGTTGTATGAGCTATAGATAAACCATCTACCATCCATGTAACAACCCAGCAGTGCGGCCTTGGCTTCAGGGCCTCGTACACGAGGTGGCATTGACGCCGATAACAAAATCAAACAAATGGAACTTACATGTGGCAAACTGTACCCAGCGTATTTTACGCTCGAATTTGGTGCTCTGTGATTGGACCAGAGAAATTCCGCCTCGTATATTATAGCCCTAAGGTGAATGTGTAAAAGTAAAACATTATCTAAGGGTGCTTATAGTACTGACTGTTATATGGTTGTTGTGGATATCCATACCTCGTGTGCTGCAGAGATTAATAGAATAAAAGATAACTTCTTGCTATACAGTACTTACACTATTTTGATCCGCGTACGCGTTTCGAACAATGATGTTCATCCTCGGCGCTCCTCGTCAGTCGTAGCTCAAAGCGCCGAGGATGAACATCATTGTTCGAAACGCGTCCGCGACTCAAAATAGTTCAAGTACTGTATAGCAAGAAGTTATCTTTTATTCTATTGACTATTATAGTATATATATTCGCGATAAGAATAGGTGCCCTAGATGACTATCAAAGTACGGTAGATAATTATTAATATATTTTGAATATATTCAGATATGATATTATTATATTGTGAATGTGTGAGGCTTGAATAGTTCTTTTAATTATGTATTTGACTTGGTTTCCGCTACATTCTATTCGTTCACTTGAACCCGAATTGTTTCTCTTGTTCTTCTACATTAAATAAATCAACAAATAGCTTTATCACTTAATCAGAATATTAAGATTAGAATTGAATCTCGATCATTGTGATCTAGATCGAATCTTATCAAACATTTATTGAGTTTAGTTTTTACTGAATGCTGTACATATTCTTTAATTCCTTTACATTTGAAGGTTGAAAAATTGATATTTTCATAGTAATATCATACTAAAAAACTGGTATACCAATTCAATTGATATTATGCTATTTTCTGAAAATATAAGAATCATAAGTTCTATCATTTTGGTGTATTGTATGTAGCAGTATTTATTCATTATAGCTAGAATTTTTCATTGAAATTGAAACTGTAATAATAATAATAATTATATTTATTGCTAGTTTTAAACTTCTCATATTACTAGCAATTCTGAGTTTTACTTGAATAAAAATTGCGATTCTATCTACATATCCTTGACTTATCATTTAATCATCGATTTATCACTAATATTCTATATTTATATATTGCTGATCAATCGATGGTAGCTTGAAGTAGCTCATTTACTCCTTTAAAAGAAAATTCTTCCATTTCAATTGGTTCTTTATTTTCTATAAATAGTAACATTTTTCTTGGTGAATGTGAAAATGTTTTGGCAGGTGCCATTTTTAATATACCTGTAAGTTATGTGTTATAAGGAGAAAAATTGATACTGTTTCAACTTGCTTTTCAATAGAATATTCATCATTTGAGAACAGCTCAACTCAAAAATCAATAGGAACGTATTTTTTCTATAAAGATGTGATATAAAGACAATATTTAAAATAAAATTGGCTGTAGGTATGCAATAAGAATAATTAGTATCTTCAATTCACTATTGATTGAAGTACCGTACCTATCATTTTATTATTCAAATTTAGCCTACAATTTAGCCAAAAAAAGAAACTTTTTATAAATTGAAGTGTCTGAGGAGTCCAAGTTAATTCTGTATTATTAGAAAATATCAGTCTAATGTAAATAATCTAATTTAATAATTCCTAGTCCATTTGGCTTTTCTATCTGATTCCCATAAAATTCATATCTTAAATTCAAGCCTTGAATTTTCATTAAGCTTCGACATTATTTATCTATCCACTGCATAACTCGTATTATATTCAGATAAAAAATCTTCTTCTCTCGATACCTACTGTATTTCTTATTGGTGATAGATTTGCAACATTGTCATTAATTACAATTGAAGATCTATAACTCCAGTCATTTGAAGGGTAGATCCCTAGAGTTTTTGACTGAAGAGCGGATAGGTGCTGGCTTTCATTTAAGCAATTAATTATAGAAATCAGACAAGTTTCAAACCAACATGAGGTGGACAAACACCAATAAATTTCAAGGTCTGTATCATTTGAGATTAGTATTGGTTCACCCATAGGGTCATCTACAACCCTAGTTGATTTCTTCAGGTCTAGTATTGGTTCACCCATAGGGTCATCTACAACCCTAGTTGATACAGTTCAGGTCTAAAGCTGCGTCTCCATCAACCGATCATATGGATAATATATAGAACTATATGATAATATTATTCTTTTATAAATCTTCAATTTTATACGTTTTTTGTTTGCCAACAACGTTTGGCAGACATGTTCGGTTAGTGGGACGTAGCTTCAGATTTCTTCTTCATCCTCTTTGATCGGTATGGCAATATCTCTATCTAAGTACCAGAACTTACACTTTTACACGAGTAGCCTACTCACTTTTTGGATCAGCGTACATTTGATACTCATGTGTACGCAGAAATGAAGCTTTGAAAAGAATCAGGTTACATATAAAAAAGTATGTTAACAGTTCTAAAACTGTAAGTTCCAAACGTACATTAGATATGAATTATAATATGGAAAAAAATAATGAAACCACTGTAATGGCTGGATCTCACGATTCCAGTAGACGATCAGGTTACTGGAGGCAGGTAAACTGAACCGAGAGACCACTTACTTGAACAGGTTAAGACCAGAGCAGAGGCAGGTAACCTGAACGTTTACTTGAATCGTGGAATCCAGCCATAAGACTTGAATAGGAATAAAAATGGACTTTGGTCATGAAAATGCAAAATATTGTATAAATATACCTACTATTAATAGCCTAACAATAATGGCCCAGGAAATAATATAAACCAGTGAACAATATTCAAGTTCAAACTTTTATTTCATTCTTCATTATTGACATTAACATTGGCAATATAATTAATTTGTTACAACAAACTAATAACTGGAGTATTAAATTCATTGTTAATATATTTTTGGAATGGTGCTTAGAGTGAATTACATTTTTAGTTTCAGGCATGGCAAGCTAAATGCATCTCCTTTGTATTTATTTACCAGTCTTAGAAGAGCAAGTTTATTTTCTTTGCTCTGTGAACTTTCTAATTCGAAAAGTGTACATACATTGAGTAAAAGATTTTCTTGGAGAGCGGAATTAGTGTGTGAGTGTACAGAGGCACAAAGAATTGATAAAGCTGTTTTCAAATTACCCAGGTAAAGTTGACAAACGGCCATATTGTTCTGGACCATGAGGTTGAAAGGCTCAAGCAAGGATGCTTTCTGGAAGGCATCATAAGCATCTTGAAATGCATGCTGCGCAACAGCCATCAGTCCTCTGTCGACCAGTTCTTGAAGATCAGCTGTGTGACTAGCCAATGTGCCAGTTTGTGTTTGTTTCAGGGAACGCGCCGTCTGAAAGCATTTATCTGCACTTATAACATCGCCCAGTTGGAGTAGAACACGTCCTAGTGCTGACGATAGAGCTCTTTTCTGTGAAGGTTGATTCTCGTTCTTTATCAATAACTGCAGGACGTCGACAGCAAGCCAATAATCTTTCATCTGCAGAGCAACATTAACTACTGAATGAAGAACTCGTGCTTCTCGCTGTTTCCAGAGATTCTTTGAACTAGCGCGTTCCTCAGCACTCAGTTCCAAATCACCACCCTCACTCTTTCCACTGTCCAAGTTTGAAATGATTTTGCGGACAACAGCTAAAATTGAATGTAAACGATCTAGAGCTTCTTGGTGTCGCTCACTTGATTCACTAAAACTAGGCAAAACTGCTAGTAGCAAACGAAACTGGAATGGAACTAAGGTGCCTAATCGACCACCATACAATTCTGGATAGAACTGATAATAAAGATCTGGTCGATCACAATCCCACCATACACTAGCTTCAGCTTCAGCTAACGAGTAGGACTGCAGCTTGACTAGAAGTGCAATGCGAGTAAACCATAACTGAATTGAATGAACTGTGTGCTTACTAGCATGTCCTGCTCTTCCAGCTCCTTGTCCATACATCTTCAACAAAACACCAGTTAAATTAACAGCTGCTTTAAAGCACTCTGCTTTAATCAACTCTCGAAGTCCCCGTTCATCTTGTGTGACATCTTTCATCGTTAGTATTCTTCTCTGATTGGCTTCTGCTTCTCCAAGAAAGTGTGTAACAACCTGTTGCACAGTATCAACAAGGTCCTCATCAGGAATCACTCCAGGCATGGTAAGAAGTTGTGGATCGGTTGGAATTGATCCAGGTACAGATGAAGCTTGTTCAAGAGCAAGTCTTGTTCTTTCTGATGGTATCCAGGCGTCTCTACTACGATCATATTCATTGCATCCCTTAGTGCCAAAAAATGGTTCATCATTATCTACTTTTTTTATCAAATTATCTTGCATGTAATCAGATGAGATACAGTTTGGTTCGACTGCAAGATTGTAATCAATTCTCAAGTTAGGTTTCACATTTCCAAAAGAAGGTACTGCCTGTGACGTTGGTGAATTAAGCATATCAAAAAAGTCCCTTGCTGACCCATCTGCTTGATTCGCGTTGACCATTTCATTAGTTGAAAATACACGACAAATAACAGGTTCTTCTTTCGATTTTGTATTAGAGCTACTTGAATCCCCTGTACTTTGCTCTTCAGATTTGAGAGATTGTTCAAGAATTGCACTAGGGCTAAATTTTGTAGAGTTTTGAAACAGATCTTCTGAAGCACTTGAATTTATGTCGATTGTACTTCTCATTAATGCTGAGTTCTCTCCAGCTGCTGGTGATAGGTCATCGAAGAAATTATCACGACTAGTACTTGCTGCAAAATATTGGTTGACTGCTGGCAATTGTCTATCGTTTTTATCCATGTCAATACCGTACTTGAATATTAAAAACAAATTGGAAATTCACCTTGCCTTGTAGCATAAACTAAACAAATTTATATGTGTAGCTAAATCTCAGCTTGAGGATGTAAATTTTTGTAGTATTTTTATCACTTCCAAAAAATATAATCCAATTCAATCTCCAACACAAATATTAACCAACTTCACTGTCATGACTCTGACTCTGACATTACCCATTACAGACGACATAATACAGCAGGGACTCACTCAGTGTCAGCTGTCCACTACCAACAGGATTACAAAAATAATTTTTCTGTACTTATACAATCCTATAATTCCTTCTCCGCAAGTAAAAATACATCTCGAAATATTTTAAATCGAATCGTTGTTTGTCTTCAGAGTGTTATTACAGTTTGAAGCCATTGAGCCAGTGATTTTGTAAAGCAGTGAACACTAATAGGTTGGGAGAACTGTTTCTATAATCGAAACAGATGATCTGTCTTCTGTCTTCACCCCTTCATCATAAGGCTCTTTCTTTTTCACTTGTCGAAGTCCCAAGCAATGGCCTGTAGGTATCATTGCTCAATTTTCTTGTAAATTAAATAATATTTCTGTCTAGTGGTTTTGGAATCGATTAAAAATGAAAATTTGGACTTCAGAGCATACTTTCAAGTAAGTTTAAGTTCTGTTTATATATGTTTATCTTGTTTTAAATATTGACATTTATTCATTTTTATCCTGTTCATTACTAACCTTGATACTGCTTGATCGCTGTGGTTTAGTTTATTATTTACTTCCTGGGTTTGCATTTATTGTTTTTGTTCAATCAACTGCCATTCTAGAATTCGAAATGATAATTTTATATCACCAAGACATTAAATTTTGAAAAGTGGCTTCTATATTTCATTTATTGCTCTTATAGCCTGTAAACTGTATTGATGTGAATGTTGATGATAATATAATATATATTTAAGGACTTCCTTCTGCTCCTAGGAAGGAAGGTATCCGTTTCTATCAAAGCAAGTTTCAGAATTTGATAAAAAAATTGAAAGCTTTATTATTTTTATTTGTTATTTGTGAGCTCCATAACTGAAATCAACTAGATTATTGGGTGATTATTATCACCCAATGCAATTCACAGAGGCATTATATTTTATAGGCTAGGTGGGTTTTGTAACTAAGGCGGGCCTTACACGGTGCGGTCTATCGGGAAGGTTTACATGTGGAATAACTTTTGATCGTCTACTTTATATAAACAAAAATATACCAATGCACACCAATCTTCAGTAGCCTATTTGCTCGTGTAGATTAGAAGATCTTATGTAAGTTATGTTTCATGTCCTTAGGTAGGCCTAAACGTCTTCGGTAACGTGTATTACTTTGCCGGCCTAAAGGTGGGTTTTCGTTACTGCGGCTCCGCAGTCGATCCCGACACGATCAGCCAAAATGGCGGACAAATTCGCAGTCTGGGCAACCCACTGCCTTCGAAGGCCGTTATAAAATCAAATTGATAACATCAAATTGAACAATAATAAGTTATTAAAGGGCTTTGAACCGGCAAATTACAATATCTGAATAAGTTTTGAACGAGATCTGTTGCACCATGTATACACCCGCTGGGGTGTATACATGGCCTTCGAACAGTGGGTGCCCAGACTGCGAATTTGTCCGCCATCTTGGCTGGTTGTGTCGGGACGGGCTGCGGAGCCGCAGTAACGAAAACCCACCTTAAGGCCCGCCGCAAAGTAATCCACGAACGTGGTAGTAGCCACGCCGTGGATGTCAAGGTGGGATTTCGTTATTGCGGCTCCGCAGCCGATCCCGACACGACCAGCCAAGATGGCGGATGTATACACCCCAGCGGGTGTATACATGGTGCAACAGATCTCGTTCAAAAACTTATTCAGATATTGTAATTCGCCGGTTTAAAGCCCTTTAATATCTCATTATTGTTCAATTCGATGTTATCAATTTGATTTGATAACGGCCTTCGAAGGCAGTGGGGTGCCCAGACTGCGAATTTGTCCGCCATCTTGGCTGGTCGTGTCGGGATCGGCTGCGGAGCCGCAGTAACGAAATCCCACGCAGATAACATTTGGCTGATAGGTTAGATTACACGATTACCCGAAAAACAGCCATCTGCGGTCAATCTTTTATCAATGTTTATTTACTCAGTGTTGAAATATTATTCATAACGGGTAAATAGATCATCTTGCTTTCCGAAAGTCTATTACTATTATCATATAAGTTATTTTTTATTTCTGAACATTGTTTTATAAAGTGTTTGAATAGGCATACTGTATTCATAAAACTCACTTGAAATAATTGGCACAATTACAAAACCATATCTTGCCAAATGATACACCTATCAATACTCTTACTTTGCCAGCGTATATTTTTGCTGTCATGAAATCATTTCACGTAATGAGCTACCAATTTTCCAAAACAGTATTATCCATATAGGTATTTATTCTTTATTGCTGTTTTACATACATAATATCGGGGGACCGAGCTCTGCTCGGGAGTATAAAGGCACAGGAATGGAATTTTTAAAGAATAAAGGATGAAATTAAACAATTTTTTCAAGTACAGCCATCTGTCATATGCACTGAATAATCATTGCTCTATAAAACAATAATCTCATCAGAAAGAATAAAAAAGATTTCTTTATTCTTTCAGTAGACAATATATCAAATGGTGGTGGGGGAGGGGAATTTTAGTTACCATCCTGAAATGATATCCTCCAGAATGTCCTTGTAAAACAAAATAACTATTGAGTGTTGTAGGAGCCTGTAGACGTTACAGTGACTCTATAAAGAAGTGACTCTTAATATAGTCACTGTAGTAGACGTACATATCTGGTCTTTATGTTCCCCTTTTTACTTTGTTTTACCTGTTGATTGTATGTTATTTCTGTTTGAAATGTAGCCTATTTATTAAAAAAAGAAATTCTGTTCATAATATTATGTATATACAGGTTGTTTCGCATAGAGTAAAACTTACATTTTTAGTGAATTGATAAGTGTGTGTGAAACTGAAAACAATGTATACAGTATACTCTATATGTTAGAGATTTAGTGAAATATTCTAAGAAATTCAAAGAAACCAGTCAAGATTTTAAAAGTGTAGAATTGCTCTTGGTTATCTCTAAAATGAACTGTTTTTCCATTGGTGGAGAATTAAATTTCGAAGTTACAGTAATGTCCAGTCAACCAATAGTCTGAAATGCATCCAAAACTCACATGATTTTCAAATAGAAATAATAGCCTTCAAGGTTTTTCTAATTTGTCAGTTTTGACTCGAAATAATTCTTGATGGCAAAGCATTTCCAGAGTCTTGTAGAAACTTTCATTAATCTTTCGAGCCGAAGTCGAAAAAATATTGACAACTACTCAAACGGGTCTGTCTGTAAATACTTCAACCTCCCGAGTTGAAGTATTTACCTAATATTAAAAACTTATTGTTGCTCTTGAATTTTTCAAGGATTACTCTGATATAATTGTACAGTTACTTGATTGCGAATGTTATTGATATTGATTTATTTATTATTTTGCAGCCATCCATGGGAGACGGTATGTCAAGCCGCATGGAGGAAGTACCCGAACCCGATGAATCCGGCTGTGATCGGTACGGATGTGATAGAAAGGAAGGTGGAGGGTGGCGTACTCTTGACACATCGACTTGTCAGCTCGAAATGGGGTCTTCCACGTTGGGTCTCATCAGTGAGTAGTTAATTAAATTCATGTTATTCAAATCTAATCATTTTTCATTATTCATTTCATGTTGAAATAAATATATGATAATAATTATAAGTTTCTCAAAATTGAAAATTTTATGCTTTCATGCATCAAAATCTAATAGATAAGATTCCTCACTATTCTTATTTTACCTTTCATTTTCATTTTCAAAGTTCGTTTGCGCACATTTTGTGATCTGTCAATGATGTTCTACAAGGTTTATTTCAGTCATGAGTTTATGTATTCATATATGAGTATTTAATACTCATTAAATACTGTATTTAAATATTATTCACACACTGGAATAAGGCGTTTAAAATTGGAAAAGATATATACGTCTATATGTTACCACAAGTGACTAAGAATCAAACTTTAATGAATAGAGTATGTGATTTTATATAAATTCACATATTTATTAAAGGTTGATTCTTACTCACTTCTAGTAAAATATACGTCTTTCCAAGAATACATTGAGAGCTAACGATACAGTCACTGACTACTATCAGCAGCCAAAATTCACATTCACAGCAGTCTTCATATCGAATATTATCTATAATATAATTTATTCTGCTGGTTATTTGTATACATTTTTTTAAACCATAGAATAATTGCTCATACTATATTTCTAATCTTCAAAATCTATCTATTAATGTAATAATCCGTATGAATGTAGAAAATAATCTGATCTAGTATGGATTTTGGTGGCGTCTGATTCCAACTTAAATTTGATTGATTTAAGTTCATACAATGTCAACATTCAGCTCAAAAAAATAGCTTCTGAAAACTTGATATACTATAAATTATTAAACATGAACAATAAATGACGTCAAGAGAACGTTACACTTTACATCATTATAGTTTTCTTGGCTCTATTTCCCGGTATCCTATATTCCTAATATACCCGCGCATTGACTATGCGGAAATTGTATTTCATATCATAATTGACAAAAAAATACTTTCATGTCTGGTATATCGCATTTTCATTTCGTCATTCATTATTGTAATAAGCTCTTTAAATTAATCTAGTTTGTACTCAAATATTAAAAATTAGATCATTATTAAGTGAGTTTGTTGAGCAACGAAAAATACATTAGAAATAATCTTATTTCTCAACTTATCTTGTGTCACACCATGGCTCACGCGATGATTCAATGTTTCTTGCGGATTATTGTATAACGATTAGAATTGCAACAGAAAATAATCTACTCACTCTCTGTTATGACATAACTCATTCATAGCATCCAATAACCTTCTTGACCTTTATTGTAACTATTTTCCTTTATCACTATTACAATCTCATTCATCGCTTGCTGCATATTTGACATTAATCACTCACTCCTTTGAAATTTTGTTCGAATATATATTACTTGAAATTGATATAGATGAGTGTTTGTCAATTATCTCTAATCGGGTTTTAAAATATTATTTTATAAATTTTCGAACAAATTTTGGATGACTAATTTTATAAATAATTATTATACAAATTATTTTATAAATAATTTTATAATTTTTATAAACACGCGCGAGGACCCTTAATTTAGAATTTACAATTGGCTATCAATGCAAATATTAATTTATAATCAGAACAACTATAATTAATTCAATCACCCTCTTTATATAATAACTACTCAGACAGTATTTGGCTTGAAATTTAGATAAATTGATACTTTATAAACATGAAAAAAATTCAACTCATTTTTCAATAGGAAAGTTTCATGTTTTAATTTTTCATTTAGATCAGAGTTTCTAGAACTAGTAAAATTATTGTGAACAGTCTTTCTATAAACAAAAGGGAATGGATTCCGTAATACTATGTTGTTACAGTTGAAAACTTTGATTTATTCAAACTCCAAGTGTGAAGAATACAGTGAAAGTAACACAGGAAAATTTCTATTGCATCTCCGTGGAGACATAATTTCCATCAACTGAATTGATCATGATCATTTTTTGAAATAGAATTTCATTTTCAATCTCAGTATCACAAGATAATGAAAGATCAATTTCCAGTAGGCTATTATGAGGTGTAATTTTCGAATTAAGCTTTCTAGGCTATCTTTAGATTGTTCTTAATTTGTAATGTTCTTTACAGATTGTCGGACCATCAAATATTTGTTATGCCATTGAAAAATCCGAAGTCAATCCCAGTTCAAAACAGATGATTTTAAAGACAAGAAACGTAAGTTTTGTTGAAGTATTTAATTATCATATCTCTATTGAAAATATAACAATTGTATTTTTTCTATTTGGATATTGCTATCGAATGTAGAATGAACGTACTAACTTGCTTCATCAATCACCACTCGGTAAGCAAGAATCATGTTACCAGTTACAGGTTATTGTATTGCTTAGTCCGGGGGCAAATGTACCAAAAAAAGCCTTCCGTGGGAAAATCTTTTTTTGAGCTCTGAAATCTATGTAGATATATTTATTAGGACTTGTATAATGAGAAAATACATGGTGGCCAGTCAGCCGCGTATGCAAATTCTCAAAAACAAGATGGCCACCATAATTTATTAGATCGCCTGTAATTTGATCAATATTGAAGGTCTCTGCGTTTTCTTAGCACCAAAATGTTCACAATGAAATTCTCTACAAGTTTTTCAAAACCGAAGAGCCTTTCTGCCTTTATTCCGAATGAGCTGGTGTCAACAATAGTTGACGTACAACCTCAACATACATATCAATTGAAAGCTAAAGAATAGTTCTATAACTTGTAGATTTAAAAATGCGCTCTATCTGTTGCACAAATAATTCTATTGGGAAAAAAATCCAAAAAAATGGTTCAATTTTCTCTATCTTCGGTTTCTGAATAAAACTGAATAAATCTTATCTATTTGCTATTCTATGGCAATACACTCGATTAGATATGATATTACTGTACATATAGTCTTGTACTGAATATCAAACACAATTCCATAAATAAGAGTAATTCATATATTTTTTACAGTTGACATTTGGCAGTTTTATCGCTGTAGATGAGACTCTGAGTTATCAGCCGCATCCTGAAGATGTTTCAAAAACGTTACTGAAACAGGAAGCAGTTGTTACTGTTCAAAGTGTTCCCCTGCACAATTACATGGAAGATCTTCTGACCAGTACAATCATGACAAACGCTGGAAAGGTAAATTTCAATAATAGTCTAATTTCCATTCATTAATGCCAATAAGATAAGAAAACTTGACTATTTCAATTAAAATACAATACGGTATATGAATGGAATATTTATATTCTGTATTATAATATTTATAATATTCAAGATAGATATAGTTTATTATAATCGTATTATTATCTATTTTATTTTACTATACTCTTTCAACCAGCTATCAGCTTCTTAATGCAGTCGCATTATTAAAAATGCTGAAAAACTCAATTTACAACTTCGTAGATCATTATTGTTGAATAAAGCGGCATTCTCTTGTGAAAATGACGGTTCATCTATTGATTGAAAAATCAAGATAACCCCTTTTAAAATGAAGGAAGGATTTTTTCTGTTTTGATACGAGAAATCTGTACTACTTCCTACCGGTCTTTAGTTCTGTTACAGAACAGAAGGATCCTAAGGGCGCGTATACACGATGCAGGGTACAGGGTCCATCCCAAAAGTAATGAGCCTTTGTGAAAAAAATAGTTTTAATAATTAGATCAGTACAAAACCTTATTAATCTTCAAAATAGAAATTTTCTTCTTTAATAAATTTTTGGAGAAGAGGATTCCAAGCCATGAAGGTGTCCTTGAATGCCTCTATTGAATGTTTTTCAGGGCTGCTTTAAAATTCTTTTGCTTTGGGATAGACCCTGTATGCATGCTTACTATGCATCGTGAAGACGACGTCTGCAATTCAATTGAACGGAATTAAAAGTGTATCTGCGCCCTAAAAGACTATTCATTTTTATTCGTTGAAAATTGAATGCCACTGCAAATACATGTTAATTTAAAGAATTTAGTCTTTGAACAGTCTCAACAATTCGAATTCTTATTTTCAGGGTCGTCAAGCGATGGAATGGGTGATAGGTAAAATTGAAAAGGAAATGAGTGATATAAAAAATACTGCTGTCAAAAGCACAGATGAATTATTGAATCAAACTAAAAAATCGTTCGATGACATTACAACTACGGCTAGGAAATCCATGGATGGATTATCTTCAGCTGCGAAAAAGTCTTTTGATGAATTCCACAATGCTGCAGGCTCAACCACATTTCAAGGAATACCAAAATTCTAACTATCCTTCAGGCCAAAAATTTAAAAAATAGCCTCATCATATAATTAATTATACTATCACCAAATAAATTATTAACAATGACAAAGACAAAGATTTATCAATGTTGTCATAGATGCATCAATGTTATATAATAAAATATTTATCATTCACTGTATTTGGCTACATAGTATTAGATTTTTGTATTTAATGCTCCTGCCTCATATTTTTGAAAATTAAAAAAGAATGCACTGAAATACATTGATGTCTAGTCGTACTATAATCCAGAATCGCTTTGCAATAATTATGGATATTATTTAATACAATTAATTTTCAAAGTTCCGTTGTAAGAGAACAGTATTATCAATATATTTGCTCATGTATTTGCTGCTATAGTTTTATTATTTATTGAGATTCTTGAGGAATATTCTATTTATGATTTGAAATCGAATCAACTATGATAACTTTACTATTGATACTTTTAATAGTAAGGTACTATTAAGCTTCGATCATTTTTAGCTCTCGTCAACCGATGTTTAGAATTGGAAAACTTGTGTAAAAATTGTAAAGAATACATTATTTTAGACGATGGTCTCTATTCTATTTTAAAAAGCAATAAAAAATCGGAGGCACTATTAGCTTTAATTTTAATCCGTTGTTTTGTTTCAAGGTTTTGATTTAAATTAGGAAGAATACAAATAATTTTGATTGAATCTTTCTGTTGACTAATTTCAATGTAAAGTATTTGATAAATCTATGAGTATCCGATTCTCACCATTTCAGCAATATAATGATGAAACACTTTGTTGGAAAAAGTACAAATCATCCTCTACTCAAACTATTTCTGTTATCATTCCTTTATTCAAATTCACGTTACTTGATCATTGTACTTTAAATGAAAAAAAACCTAATCTCAGGTGAATTAATTAATCATATACATTGAACCAATTGGTCTTCGAAAACTCAAGTTTCTGCATCCTTGTGTGTGTCCGACTTGTTCATTCTGTTCTGTTATTGAGTACAAATAAATGCCATTATTTGTTATTTATACAGTAGTATTATGCCACGCTTTCATGTATGATATTATTTGATCTGAGCTAATGTTCTGCAAGACCTTACTTCGAGAGTTATGGTATACAATTTAGTGTGGTTGAAAACAGTATGGTGCATAGGGATTTTCCATGAAATTAGAGCAGGTTGCAAATCAGCCAGCATTGTGATAAGAAAGAACATCTAGGAAAACTGAACTGTATTTGTCAGTAACAAATTGAACTATTTAGGCTATGGATCGAATATTTTTGTGTAATTTAATATATATTCGAATAGAGTTGTAAATACGTTTGTATATGTTAATTTATTTAGATCTTTTTATGAAAATGTATGACATTCCTCATATGATATGTTTCGTTTGAAAGAATGAACTTATTTGCTATGAGTTTCAATTTGTGATAAATTATTTCCCATCACACCTTAAATGTCTAAATTATTGATGTTTACCGTACTGTGTATTGTAAAAGATCAGATTAGCAATAAATTATTGTATCCACCATCTTGTATCATTTTTGGAAAATTAATAATAATTTTATTATCCTCACGCTTAGAAATACTAAGTTATTTAATAGTCCTATATTTATTCTGTGGAAACTGAATAATTCGTTAGCTTGTATCTTGGGGACGGGGTTGATGAATAATGGGAAGGAAAGGGTCATAGTTTGCCTACTGTCCTCAGTAGGTCGAATTACAAGAATAGTAACCAGCTAGTTGGTAGTTTCTGACACCAGTCAAAATAAACTATTGCAGTTTCCAATGATGATATTGTACGTAGTCGATATCGATAGAGAAACCCCATTAATAATTTTTGCCAATTTTTTTATTTACTGAAGGTGAATAGAATTATTGTGACAATGAAAATTAAATTGCCAGCATCGTGCTCATGTATTTCATTCATAAAAATATTGTAATACATTTCATAATGAGAGACAAGTTAGTGTACTAAATTATACCTCTTGCTATACAGTAACACTTTCATTTACTATATATTGCTTGCATTTACACTTTACTAGCTTGCACCTACTTCCAGAAATTGTTTCTATTTAGTAGATATATTTTGCATTTTAAATTCGATTTGTATTTATTTTGTACTTGACTAGAAGTGAAATAGAAATGGTCAACAACAACTCACTGCCAACACACAAGTTCTCTTAAGTTGGCAGTGCCAAAATATTACTTGATACTTATCTTATAATGTTCTGTATAGTATACTCTAAGGGCCGGTTTCTCCAACGAAATTAAACAAAGTTTTATTTTTTTCATATGTTTTAAAAACATGAAAAAAATAAAACTTGGTTTAATTTCGTTGGAGAAACCGGCCCTAAAACTTCTATTGTACACTTATGCATTTTTGTCTTTAGGCAATAAATTGAATTTGAGTCGCTGACGCGTTTGAAAAATGAAGTTCATCCACGGGGCTTTGAGCTGCGACGAGGATGAAATTAAGAATTTCGTTGTTCGAATACGACCGCGACTCAAATGTATAGCAAGAAGTGCATACTTCTTTATTTCTGAGGGTGATTCCAGCCAAAACATAAGCTTTTGGCTTGTGCGTAGCTAATGGAGAGGATGATAAAAATGAGAGGTTAATGCTCCCATGCGAAACTATGATACCTCGTAGGAGCTCCACCATTTTAGTCCAGTACGGTAATGGCCTTAATTCAATAAATGTCTAATTTCATTGTATTTTGATCTTCACTATTATCATCTCTATTGATTGAAATGACACTTGAATGGTTATCAAGATTCAGGATAAAATGAGAACAGTTGAAATAAAGCTGAAAATTTTTTCAATAGAGAACATTTTTTTGTACGCTATGGACCGATTGCATAAAATCCAATTAAATTTAACCGGTTCAATTGGATTTTTGCAATTGGCCATGAAGATCAGTTTATTAATTATTAATTAAAACACTTCGATCACTGAAATCCTCAATTTATTCACTGATATTTCATAGCATAATTGAATGAAGATTATTCATGTGAATATCAAATTACACTAAAGTTTCTTCTACTACTGTTCTAGAGATGAGAGCAATGCTAATAGCTGTTGGTTTTTTTAAAGGAAAGTAGAGTATTTTTCAATAGGTTTAATACAACCAACAATATCTACAATTACTCAATTTTACAGGATTTTTTGTAACCCCATATAAGTCTAGTGAATACGACTATATTTGCAGCGAAAAATGCAATGCTTTGGAAAAATATGTGAATGAAAGTATTGCGACCGCGAAACTCCAGAAGGTACGCAGGAAACAACCAACTCAGTTGCGCTGCTGGCCATAAAAACCCTATGATTACATACTCTAATTTTGTAAACTTGAGGTAAGGCAGAGCTAGGGGAATCAAGCAAAAGAACCAAACGAAGTACTGGCATGTTAGAACTGAGTTGAAAGTCACCATAACAACTGTCAAGCACAATTCGGCAAAGCAAATGTGCTTTTCAGAGCCGAAAACAATTGATATGGCAAGTAAGACAAGCAGTTGAGGAAGGAGCATCATCACTCGTGACCACAAAGAAATTGGTTCATCAGCAGATAGATACTGCAAATAGAAGAAAATCGAAAAATTGTGTCTGATATCTTGTCTTGAGAAATGGTATAGAAATGACTCATGGAGAAACTTGTAGCCATAGAGTGAATGGAAAGTTGATGTCACTGTTGTTAATGTTACTAGGCATGTTGCCACCAAACGGAGGCGTTCAATGCTGGGGTTGAGCGCCTTTGTCAATCTTTTGAATAAATTATCAGTTTTGACAATATCAATGGATGGTGATATTGACAAGTAAAGAGCCAAGCTATAGACCAGTGGATAAATCCTGAAATGTATGGCAAGTCCATGCAAAAGACCTGCCATTGAGTAGTTTCTATTTTTCATTGCGGCTAACGTTCCTAGAACTAATATAGCTGATAGTGAATCAGCGTTGCCTCTAGTCGATATGACAACTGAGATGGGATTGTATAGCCAAAAATAGATACATTTCATAATAACATTTTCATCAATTTTTTCATTCCTTAGTATGTTTCTAATTAATATACAGACAATAATGTCGCCGATTGAGAACAATAATTTTCCCCAAGACTGATTCAGGATTATATTCGGCGTTAAAATGTATGCCAGCATTGGCGAATAGCGGTAAGTTGGTCTATCGAATGGCGAATTACCTTTGAGCACATGGCTTGCGGCATCCGTGAATACAGTGTAATCGATATCAGTGTATTTCACTTCGGTAAAGACATCAAGAATGTTTCCGAAGGCGATTGAAACAAGCCTAATAACCAGACCAATCAAACAATGTTGGCTGAATGTCATCATTTTTGACACTAAATTTGTTGCTACACTAACTAGAAAATGTACAGTCAATCAAATGCGAGTTCCGAGTTTTGCAGCAGCTCGTCTTAGGCATGCAACGAAATGTTCAAAGTCTTTTCGGCACTGGTCTTTGGCAATGTTGTCTTGGGCTGCACTCACACACGCTGCGTAGGCAGTTGCTTCACCTCTGCACTCCAAAAGCAATTTCGGAAATTTCAAGTAGCGCGCTCTTGCTTTATTCACTGCTTCCATTTTTATCCCTGTTATTTGCAGCGGCTATTGCAGCCTTCTCCTGAAAAATGATAGAAATTGTATAGAATTTTGGAAAGCAACGACTGATTGGTTTTTTTTTTAAAATGCTGACTCGTTGAGGAATTCAAAATTATTCTCCACACTTGATATTGATAGTTGAGTCTCGAATTCGGCCGAGAATGTCAGTGGAGTAAAAAGGGAACAGGCTAGTGCGCATGCGCGACTCTCACTCTGTTCCTTTCTTTGTCTGTTCTGCAGAGCATCACCATATCACCATCTACTGTTCCCCCGTATACAGTCGAGCCAAATTCGCTCCAAACCCATTCTCGTGACTCAACCATCAATTCATCTAACGATTTTATCTTTGAATTAATCAAGTGATTAAGAATGAAACTATTCTTTTGTGCATACGATGAATAGTAAGATAAAAAATTTATTTATAGATGTCAAAGACACTTCAATCATTTAGCCCCAAAATTATATAATCTACTTCCTGAAAACATTAAACATATAACTCAATTTAAACAATTCAAAGCAATAGTACAAAACTGGTTAATTAGCAAAGGAAGACAGAGAATAGAAACAGTAATTTCAAACCATTTATAGTATCACATAACATAGAAATCATACACACGCAAGACTTCAATCACTTAACACTTATTAATTACTATCACTTAACTCTTATTTGCACAAAAAAATTCAAACCTACTCCAGGACATGGCTTGCCATAGCGGAGTAGGTCAATTTTCCAAAAAACCACAGTCATGTATTATAACATCTTGCTTTTGATTTTTTTTACTAACAAATCTTTGTATAATTAACTGTAAATATTTTTGAATTTGTATTTGTAATAAATATAGGTATTTTGGAAAATAAATCATTTATTTATTTAAAATTACTTTTATTTACCGGTATTTGTTTCACAATGCACATTTGATCAATAATTATCTGGGCTGGAGTTTTATCAAAAGTAAGGAATTGACAGATGAGATTTGAGAATAAATACTTTCGTAGGCCTAGAATCTCAAAATCAAACATATGATATCTTTCAATTAAAAATTATTCTCAATTGATATTCTATCCAAATATTTTTAAGATAACAATGAACTATTATTAGTAGCATAAATAAAAAATACTCTTTTTTAAATGCTAGTGTCTGTTTTCGAAGTAAAAACAAACTAACACCATTTCCCCTATCAAGGGATAATATTGGTTATGTTAGCAAAGTGGAACAACCCTACTCGGGCATCCCTCCCCACTATTAAAAGCCATACGCTAAATAAATAAAAGTAGCAGAAGGAATTGCAAGAAAATCGTGTATAATAGCATAGCCCCCTTTAAACTACATGGCCGCGGCCTTCAATGTGACAACATCGCTGCATCGGCTTGCATGAGCAATGCAAATCGGTCATATGTTTTATAAGAAATGTGTGTAGTGTTTTTTATAAGTATGATTTTATAATGAAACCAGCCGGGATTGCGAGGTTGTCACATTGAAGGCCGCGGCCATGTAGTTTAAAGGGGGCTATGATAATTTAGCCAAGGCCAAGTGGAACATCATAAAAAATAATTCAAACTTGATGCTACCTATTCAAAAGAATTTATCCACAAATAATGTTGAGTACGGATTTATATTAGCAGCATTAAAAAATTTCTTACCTTTTTCACTAATTCGTACTTTTTCACTAACCACTCTGGGCTATTTTTCTGGGGATATTCAGCAATTAATTCTTCCCTTCCCTTATCTTCATGCTCCACAAATAAAACATTGTAGATGATGTTGCTATACAATATCGACAATCCTAAAATAGTATAAATGGCAGTCAAAGCACGTGGATATCGTTCACTGATTGTCGCATTCTTCAGTATCTTTTGTCTATGTAATTGCTCGACAGTAACAGCTTTTTTCTTACGGCTAAATAGCATTCCTGTCAGACTTTTTAGCACCATCGATATTGCGGTCCTAGAAAAAAAAACATCAATTATTGTCACTGATATTCTACCGATTATTCAGATACTGTATAAGGAATAATAGACAATGGAATTAAAGTCCATTAAAACCAGATTCAAATGACACTGTAAATAATTACAATTAATTTAGAAAATAATAGAACCAAGTAATTGAAAAGGATCTATCAGAAAGCAGAAAATGGAACATTATGGTTTTTTTAACATTAATGGGATATTTTGAAAGATTTTTAAAAATTTGGTTTCATTGATTTTTGAACAAATTTTACATTAAATCAAAATATTTATCAACTTGAATGGAGTTACCATGAACTTCTCATGAAATTGGGTTCAAGTAACGTTCTTAAGTAACGGCCAAACTTATTGACGAAGTATAGTTCCCTGAATGATATTAAATTACTTTCTGAATACAGAATTGTCAAAAAAATCTATATTTCCGCAAGGACAGTACTTGAAGCAACAAGTGATAAGTACTCTCATATTCAATTTCTATACTTACTTTTGATTCTATGTCAATTCCAGAACAAGAAATTGAATGAGGTTTCCATGTAACACAGCATTTACGAAGATTCTCTATGCAATGTAGACACCTACTTTCTTGAAAGTCATTCTCTGTAGAAAAATTAGTTTATTGATCTCTTAATAGTTCTCAATTTTTCATTTTTCCAATAGGAATGTGATTCTTAGCAAAATTATACTAAAAAGGCCCTTATTAATTGATAACTAGAGCCGGATGTTAGGCAAAATGCCTTAATTTTGCTATTCTGCCTTTTCTGGGTGTAAGTGCCTATTTCAATATCAATTGCTTATTTCATCCTATTTTATATGTTTTGCCTACAAGATTACCAATTTTTTTTATTTGAAATATTTAAAATTAAAATATTTAAATCCATGAATTAACATAATTAATTTTTTCAAACGAACGTTTTGCAAGAATAAAGATTAAGTTCAATAGGCTATATTATTATTTGAAGGTAACCCTTTTATTAAATCTAGCTTCAGTTCAAATACAATAGTGTGCTTCAGATATGCATCAGTAACAACAGTTGATGTAGAAAGGTCTTTCTTCATACTGGAAAATATTCTTTCAGAAAGAAAACAAAATTTAGAGTCAAAAAACTTCAAGAAATACATTAATCATGTGCAACCAGTGGAATATAAGTTTCTCAATTTCCTTGTATTATTTTTTTTCGTATAACTGTATAGGAATAGGACTACACTATGCCTTTTTTCGATTTTAAAGTGCCTATTTTGTGTTTTATAGTGCCTTTTTGCCTGCCTATTTCAAGTATTATAAATGCCTGAACATCCGGGCTCTATTGATAACAAATGTTATGAGAAAACGAAAAAGGGATTTTTGAAATATTCCATGAAAGCTCTCATGATTTTCTTAGAAATTTAGTAGATTGGGTGGGTCTTCATCATATAATAAACAGTAGGAGGTAACGTTGCCTGTAAAAATGCCTTAGGCTAGGCGTACACCGGTAAGTCAAGACAAAACGATATTAGTCACGTTTAGTCACAGTACTTCACATAGTTGCTTATGAAGCAACACACACCAATTAGCATAGCCCCTTTAAACTACATGGCCGCGGCCTTCAATGTGACAACCTCGCAATCCCGGCTGGTTTCATAATAAAATCATACTTATAAAAAACACTACAAACACATGACTTATAAAACACATGACCGATTTGCATTGCTCATGCAAGCCGATGCAGCGACGTTGTCACATTGAAGGCCGCGGCCATGTAGTTTAAAGGGGCTATGCTAATTGGTGTGTGTTGCTTCAGAAGCATAGCCCCTTTAAACTACATGGCCGCGGCCTTCAATGTGACAACGTCGCTGCATCGGCTTACATGAGCAATGCAAATCGGTCATGTGTTTTATAAGTCATGTGTTTGTAGTGTTTTTTATAAGTATGCTTTTATAATGAAACCAGCCGGGATTGCGAGGTTGTCACATTGAAGGCCGCGGCCATGTAGTTTTTAAAGGAGGCTATGCAATTAGTCATTGCATCGGTGTGTGCTGCTTTGTAAATTTAAGCAGCTATGTAAATTATTGTGACTAAACGTGACTAATCTCGTCTTGTCTTGACTAACCTGTGTACGCCTAGCCTTAGAAGTATACAATAGAATGTGAGAGGTAAACTATTTGTTTCGAAGAGACACTGGAGAATTTTATAGAAGGTTCCATTTTTGAAAATGTAGACACTAGAATAGAATAAGAATCTGTTAATATTTCCTGGGATTAAACGTTAGGTTTTCATTGGAATTAAGGTATTAATGATCTTACATCAGATATTGAACCACTGTGGCTCGTATTATCAAACATAGTTCAAAGGTCGCTTTACTCAAATTTTCTTGGGCCCTTGTTAAACGAGCTGCATTAATTTTTTTGTGCATTCGTCAATGAGGTCGGACCAATCACATAGCACTTTGATGATCAGCGATTGGTCCGGCGTTATTGAAGTATGCGCAGAAAAATTAATGCCGCACTTATAACAAGGGCACAAGGAAGTTTAAGGAAATCAAAATCATAGAAACAGGGCTCTCTATGCTGCTAACCTTCTAGCAAGGCTAGAAAAAGCTTAGAAACTGTGCATAACTTATAGAGAGCCTGTGCCTATGAATTTATGGGATGGGAAATTTTGATCACCGAAGTTCAAGATAAGCGTCTTTTAAACAGTGTTTTATAATATGGGCTCAGACAAAGAATAATTGTCTGACTTCATTATTGTCTAATTGTCTGGAATCATTATATGACTCATTAGATAGGGACAGCTGTTAACGTTTTTACTGTACGGCGAAAATAGTTTGCGTCAGACGAGTTTATAGGCCGATTACCCATTTGATTAAAAAAACAATTGTTTGAAGTACCGTTGAGCCGTCGTTCACCGTTCAACACGGTGATGAAAAGTCTACTCATCCTACTCTTTGTCTATGATATAGGCCTTTGTAAGACAGGTCCAAACACTACGACAGATTAAACCCATCTAATCGAACCATCCAAATCATGTTGGTGATTGCAGCGTTTGAACAGGAAATCAAAGCGATATGTCGCGGTTGATCGAAAATTTGATCAATCTGGCAAATCAGGTTGGGTTGAGGCAAAAGATTGTTGCATTTGGACAGAGTAGCGATGTACAATTTATCGCATCAATTTGGTTTAGATGAGATCTAACTTGGTTTGTTGAGATGAGCAGCACATAGGAGGGGTCTGTGGTAAGCTGGCAAGGGTCATTTATCTCCTGCGCAAGCTGAGGACTAAGCTCAGTCTCCAACATCTGGTGATGATGTACCACTCACTCTTCAGCAGTCACATCCAATATGGGATCCTCCTTTGGGGGCACTCTCCACATGCTGAGGACATTCTTCTCCTGCAGAAGAGGGCCTTGAGAGTTCGGTGAGAAGAGAGAGATCGGTGCAATTTTTCGCAGCTTTTGGACCTGGCTTTAGAGATATGAAGTGTGGTCTCCATTTGCGACCCCACTGGTTCTAGGCCTAGGTAAAATGATGAGTGAAACCACATGCTTCTGAATTCTAAACCATTTACAAGTGGTGGCCGGGCCGAGCGCGTGGAAAAGCATAATATGAGACAAAAACTAGATGATACAGGAAACCATAAAGGCTCTTTCTGAGACAACAAACCACGGTCTTTTTTTGATTCAAGCTTTAAATTTGGCAACTAAGAACTATCCTTATAACACTAAAAATTAAAATTCAACTTATTTATTTTTCGAATCGGTTCGTGCCGATTTATAATCAACAACTGTACGAACTCACCTTTCAAACACCTTTGGATTTCGCAAGCAAACTTTTTACAAGGATCTTTATAAGGCATGAAATAGGATCAAATCAAATTATGATTATGCGCAGAAAGTTCTAATATTTTGATAATCATTAAATTATTACAACCTTTGGTGTAAAAAGTGACCGATTAACTCTAAAACAAGGTTAACTTTTTGCTTTTTCTAGTCTCTTCTCTTCCAGCTGACCGCATCGAGGGAGCCAGGCAGCCACCAAGTCGTAACATCAACGATCAGGTCTCTCAACAATAAATCCTGATAAAAGCATCCCAATTTTAATTCAAACAAAAACAATTTCTATTTTTACTAAAAATGGAGATTTTGAATATCAAGTTAATGATTCTCAACTAAATTGAGCTGAAATAATCTGAATTGAATGTTCATGGTCGACGTTTTCATATCGACTTTATCGAATGTAAACTTACTTGTCGATGTCATACATACTTCGATTTTCGATTAATCTGGTTATGTGATGTGGTTATTGTGATATTTTTCCCGATTGTCAATCTCTAATCTATAACTTGTTAATTACGTTATGTTTTGTATTGAACCATACTTGAAATGTCTGACAGAAATAAACTCGCTGCAGGACGACGAATGGTAATTTTGTTGACTTGTTGAAAGAAATTTTGATGTTTTCTATCTACTTAACCTCAAAATATGATCCAGATTCCAGCTGTCAAAGTGACGTGTAACTCTGATTTAAATATTATTACAACAACTAATGTATTTTCTTTAATTTTGCAAATAAAATTAAATCCTTTTATGTATGAATGAAATACAAAAGCTCTCATTCACTTTTTTTCAAGTATGATTTCTACATACATGCTAGATGATTCTATGATTCTACATGCTAGAGATAGGCCTATAGTAAATTATTTGGAAGTTTGAAAATATTATGTCGATTAGCCTCTTCAATGCATCTATTTTTCTATAATAATATTATAGTAGCCTACAGTTACGTTTGTGTCTTTATTAAAGGTGTAAATACTTTATTAAAGGTGTAAGTACTTTGAGATACCAGTAGTCACAACTGATTTTCCGGCTCTGGAGGTTGACTCATGAATTTCCATTTAAAAATGTATTTCTTGTTGAACACGGTGTTCAAATTTCATAGATGCAAATAACCTTATCGCTGAACAAACCTATCGTATCAATTAACTATAATTTACTCGGCGAATTTCGGTTGTTGTGGATCCATTCTTTTCTCACTTGAGCAAATTATAAACACTAAATTGACTTAAAAAGCAAGATACTCACAAATTATGTGTTTATGTACATTTCGCGGTGCACCTGTTTGTACACGTGTTCTGACGATGCGGCACAGCACCGCGAAATGTACATAAACACATAATTTGTGAGTATCTTGCTTTTTAAGTCAATTTAGTGTTTATAATTTACTCTTGAAAAACTTTGTCAAAACTTGAATAAAAGTGTTTTGCGGATTATAATTGAAATTTCATCATTTACATTTATTATTCATTTTCATTTTTCTTATTTTTGCCTCCATTACTTTTATATACTACCTAATGGCCAAATCACGTTGCTTTCTTGTGTTATTCTGTTATTCTTACAAAGGTTTTTGTTTACACATTTGAAACTTGAAATATCATTGACAATCATCTCTCCAATCACATAGCCTAATTGAAACTTGATATCTTCATCAGGTGAATCATGAAGCACTAATATGAAGATTAGGCAATCAAATTGGGATTTACATTAGGTATCTGTTCTTAATTGTAAGAAATATCTATTTCTACACATTTTTATATTCCTATGGTCTACATAAATATTGACGGAGAAGAGATTTATGGGTTTTCTATTTTTTTGCAGCTTGAGGAGTACAAGAAAAAGCATAGAAACAATACTGTAACCTCGACTCAAACCAAGCCAGGAAATGATAAATCACTGCCTACAGTAAATTCATATTTTGTACCGCCGAATGCAGGTTACAGTGATGCAGGGTTATCAGCTCCCAATCTTTATGTGAGTTTATCTTTTTTTAAAATTTCTACTACCACTGAGATGCAAAATGAAAAATTCTATAGGCCTATATCGCTAGTAGCTTTATGTCAACATCTCAAACTCCATTATTTTGTATAACATTTTTGTAAAAAGCAATAACTTTCTCGAGTTATTTTATTGTTGATTACTTCTGGACCAACTGGTTGACAATACTCTCGTGTGAGATTCATTGGTGCATTGTGTGGTTGAGTAAATGTTATTTTAGAATTGTAATGCGCAATAGTTTGCCAAATTTTCTGTCATTATTATTCACTTAATGTTCTATATATTGTAGGTTAAGTTTCAAGCTTTAAGGCTGTACAACCTTTTGGGCACAGCCCAAATAGCACTCATGTCATGATACCAAAATGAAATTAATATTTTTAATTAATTTATTAATTTTTAAAATTAATATAAATTATTATGGCAATTATTCTTTTTTATGGTAGAAAAATCTTAAAATTATTACATTATGGTTTCCTATTTGTTATTTTCAGAACCCTTTCAGTGATAATTCAACGCAGAATGTTGCAAATATCAACCCGGTATCAGAAGCCCAAACTGTTGCTAGAGATGATTCAACGGCACCGAATCAAACAGCAGTAGCAACAATCGGTGACTCAGCTCAAAACGGAAATGTGCACAAAAGCGATGACCATTATGTAGCTCAGTTGGTAACTGAATTGAA
Organism: Laodelphax striatellus; assembly: GCA_017141395.1. Taxonomy (NCBI): domain Eukaryota; kingdom Metazoa; phylum Arthropoda; class Insecta; order Hemiptera; family Delphacidae; genus Laodelphax; species Laodelphax striatellus. The sequence continues at coordinate 31,743,353 of CM029531.1, read as the reverse complement.
AACTCAGCAGGTTTCGTCGAATGACAACCCTATGCAGGAGCCAATTCAAATGAAATCTGCAAAAGATTTCTTTGACTCTCTGCCGAGCTTGCAAAATTCGAATGCTGGATTCTCTGTCAGTGCTCAGCAGCCTCCAGTGATTCCTATGTTTTCAAATATGACTTCATCCACAGCACAAGTGCAAAATAATGATTACGTGTCTCCCGCTCACTCCTACCCTGCTCCTCCGGCTGTGCCTTTATTCAGCGAAATGACCGAGAAGTACAATTTCACTAGCAAAACTGATTATCCGGATGAAAGAAGCGACCAATCGGAGTCTGCGCCAGTCACGCCGTCCGACCAGGAGAGAAGTGAAGATAGTTCGTCTTGCGATCATACTTCCAAGCAGGTCAACAGTGTACTTGAGCAGCAGCTACGCGAAATAGACATCCGGCTGGGTGCCGAAATTGAAAAGAATAAACAACTACAAGACAATCTGCAGAAGTCGGTTAGTATCTAAAATCAGTATAGCAATGATTACTTCCAGAGTAAAAGAAGTATTTTCATCAATTAATCTTCCTCCTTGCTCTAAGGGAATGTAGTTTTCTTCTTTTAAATAAGTTTCTGTTATTCAGTGCCTTATCCGAATATGATAATGAATATTCTTTAAAATTGGCCTTTGAAACAAGTTTAAAGTTTATAAATGCATGGTTATTTATATGTTCGAGGAAATAGTTGAAATATTATTTGTTGTTAGATAAGGATAATTGGTTTTTGAGTTTTTTAAGTACCTATTTGATGACAAGAAAAATTCATATTTTTAAAACAACACAAAATCTATATGATGTATCGCCTATCTTGAAAACAAAAGTCGATAGGAACCATCTTCATTAGTAATTTTTTTATTTAGGATCTATGGTTAACGGCTGTTACAACCTTGGTGGAATATGCTGTAATTTGCATCAGGCCTTGAGACATTTCTTTGATAATAGTTCTTTATTGATCAAACTTTAAATCTCCTGAAGCTCTAGTAAGACTTATGCTTGAGAGTAATACACCAGTAAATCGCTTACTTGAAAAGATCTACATTTCTTATATTATAGAATATGTTTGACCTACGATAGCTATGGGGTAGCTATCGTAGCCTATAGCTATGGTATGAGGCTAGGTGTCAATACATTAAAACTCGTAATTATAATACTCTGACTTTGATCATTTAGTCATTCTTGTCCATTTTAACACCCTTTAATTCAGATTTCTGAAGCTTGACTGCATTCTGGTCTATCAGGTGATTTTTATCGTCAGAATTGTACTGTGTTCAAGTTCAAACCATTGAAAATAGGATACTTCTTTAAGCCACTATACATTTGTAAAATAATGTTTCAGAATATTTGCTCAACATCTCAATAATTAATAGTTGAAGCTACAAACTTAAACTTGTCCATGAAAAAACTTGTCCATTAGATTTATCGACAAATTTTACTTGAGCCATGTATAAAATCACTTTTATACCCGAAAAGACCATAAAAAGTATAGAAAACAAATATTTACGGTTTGTGGGGAAACGGAGATTACAGAGGAGATTGAAATTGTTCTCAGGTTCTGGTTGGCTTGTGAAATTCCGTGTTGTTACAGGGATGCTCTGTATAGGGCTTGTGACGTGATGTAGGGTAATAACTATTATAAAGTCAGAAATGAATAGAATGAATGAATGGATTGTTCAATGAATCAATTTAATATTTAATGCTTACATCTGTTTTGCTCAGTTGAAAAATATACAGTGTTTTTCATAAGATATTTGATTTTTGAATCGTATTTCAGGAGAATACTATTTCAAGATTGGAGCAGACAGTCGAAGCAGTGAGAAGAGAAAAAGATACACAAGAAAAGGCCTTGGAAGAGAAGCTCAAATACCATGTAACAACATTGGAAATCCTCATTGCAGAGAAAACCGAACTTCAGACTGCTCTAATTACGTGTCAAGAGAGTATTTCACAGAAAGCAGGTATGTCTGTCAGAATTAACTTTAGTTACTATAATTTTTTGGTTTGTTGTTGATCCATCTGCTTTTCACTGGTACATTAAGTTGAAAAAATATACACTTTAAAGTGAAAATTACTGATTTTTTTGCGCGACAATTGTTACATGCTGGTATTGCATTGCATATTTTCAAGCATAACGGAAACCGAAGTATTAAGGTTATGAAGAGAAAATTCGGAAATTCTCTCTCCGTATCAATTCTCTAGGGTTTAGACGCTGTTAAGCTTGAAAATGTGCAATATCAGCACGAAACAATTGTCGTGCAAAAAACTTGACTGATTTTTCACTTGAAAGTGTATACTTCCTTCAACTTTTGAATACTTTTTTTGCAATTTGTCATGACAGTTTATATCAAATAGCTGAATATATTTCTAATATGATCAAATGTTATACAAGGTGGGGCAATAAACCGCATGCTTTAAGACAGCTGATGTAGTGGATGGGTCAGCTGTGTTGGACGTGTGCGACGCCATAACCGTTCTAAACAATAGGAATTTAGTAGCCAGACAGCCTTGAGCTGGTGAACAATGAACTTGAGCTGGTTTTACTGTTACAGCGTATTTAGAAAATAGCCAAAGTTCAGTGCGTGCTCAACGTGAATTCCGCGAAATCTTGCGCCTCGTGCTCCTGTTCCAAGCAGGAAAGCGTATAAACGGGTATAACAGCAAAACAAAAAGGTGGTAGTGTAAGAGCTGTTCGAAAACCGGAGAACGTGGAGACGGTGCGATTATCGTTCATACACGAAGCCCTCAAAAGATCTGCCAGGCGCCACAGCGTTTCTCCAACTCCAATCATAAGACGAATTTTACATAATGACTTACATTTTACACCCGTAAAAATTCAGATAGTCCAAACCTTGAATCCTAGAGATTATCCTATCCGCGTTGAATTTTGTGAGCACATGTTAAGGCTGCCTGAAGATGAACCGCTGTTCGCCCATAAAATATATGGGCGAATTTGAGGCACATTTTGAATATGACTTTTCTCAGGTCGTATTAAAAAAATGAACATATTTTTGGTTTCTATACAAATTTCTATTCATATTCTTCTCATTTATTGCTATATATGACTAAAAAATTGTTTCTACGTTCGTTTTTCCAATACTGTACTTGAAACCGTGCGGTTTGACTGCCCCACCTGTTATTATTACTTTAATCCCTGTAATTAGTCCAAACGGAAACTAATCTCATTAGAGTTTTCAATTGTAAAAATGGTTATATCTTATTTTTTTTAGGAGAAATGGAAGAATTACAAGGGCGATTACGAGCCTCGAGACATCGTGTTGGAGACCTGGAGAGGAAGCTCAATCTATCTCAAACATTGCAGCAACAGCATGAAAAGTCGGCACATGAAGCCACCATAGTCAGTGACACACTAAAACAAGAAGTCAATCTCATGAGGTGCCTATTTCTTCAATTGTCATCAGTAATTCAAAATCTTTGTTTTATTCTTCACATTATTAAATCTATTTATTAATATTAAATTTTATGATACTCGGTAAGAGCGATCTACAGTAAGTTTCAAATAAATATAAGATCTTCCAAAGGTACAATGAACTTTAAAATAAGAAATGAAACCATCGGCATAACTGAGCTTTGTATTAGCTATTGTGTTTACTTTCCTCTATTTCTAATTAGCAATTAACGATCTAAACCGAATATCTAATCTCATCTTTATGATTAATTTCTCCAATCAGAAGTGATCTCAATTATTTGTATTCAGTAGACTAGAATAGTGAGCTATAAATTTCATTAACTGCTAGAAAAATCAGTTTTGATTGAATTTCATGCCGTTCATTTGACTGTGCTTTAATCGAAGGTCGGTTCAATATCCTCCCTATTTCTCAGCATTAGCATTTTAAAGGCGTATGCACTTATTACAATTTTTCATTCATTAAAATATTTCTGAAAAGCTTCAAATCACTTCTAAGTCCAGCAAATTGCTTTGAATCTTGTTTAATCTTTGACAACATTCTCGTGTCAAATGTCGAATTTTCAGTCACATCACATATTTTTCAAGGTATGAAGCTCTGTTATTGGATGGAAATTTTGATTCTATTTTCACGTGTTGAGTATTTAATACAATAGGTTTCGACGTACCAATGTAGAATAGTTATTTTACATACTACAAACTAAATAGACCAGCGGTGTTAATCTAGGAAACTAAATTGAAGGTCCATAATAATATTTATGCGATCATCATAATTATGTCTCCTCCTATTGAGCAGGTGTTGTCAGCCAAATTTTTGCCATCATATTCGAATAGAATGGCATAAAATACGCTTAATAGAGTCAATTCCAAAGCAAGTACTGCAATTCACAGATGTTCAAGGTTTTTTAGTTCCTCACCTCCATCCAAACTAACATTAATGCACACAATTAATTTTTCTGAAGGATTACATACATTTTATCACTTGGAGAAATTATCCAACAGCGACCGATAGTATTATCAAATTCAAATTTTTTATATAATTCAAGTTCAATGTTATGCAAAGTGTTTATTTTTTAATATTTTATATAGGATCACGAATGCTGGCTTTTTTTAATTTACGCATTATTATCAGTGTTCACTTTCTATGATCATTAGTTCACTTTCTAATGTTCACTTAGTCTATGTTTTTGATGATTCCTCGACAGGAAACGACTTGAAGAGAATGATGAGGAGATTCTTAGTTTGAAACATAAGGTGGAAATGAAAACCAAAGAAATCGATGGTCTAAGAAACGAGTTGAACGAAAAAAATAGTCAGCTATCGGTTTCTGAAGTAAGAATACAGCAACTAAGTGACCCGAATAATGCCGCTGAACGTAGCAGTCTAGATGAATCTATGCAGTGGCAAGAAGAGAAGAAGGCGTTACAGATTCAAATCGCTCAACTGAATGCCGACTTGAAAAAGTTGTCAACTGAGAAGGATGACGCTAGTTTACAGTATCAACAGTATGTGGCATCTTTGAATCTCCAAATGCAGTCGCTCACTACTGAGGTAAGTGTGTAATAGATCCCAGTATTTGAGAAAAACGTTTTGTGTATTTTGTTCGTTTAAAAAGAATAAATCAATTTCTATTGTAAATCCTAGCTATCTTAGAAATCCTGACATTCGAGTACATTTAATACGTAGTATAGATCTGTCACGCATTATAACAGGAAGCTGCTACATCAGTCCCCCACTAACCTTGAAATTGAAGACGTAGAGTTCAATCAGAAGATGTATGAACAATCTAGAAATGTATCAATGTTAACAATATTCTAGCATTGGAAATTTCCTACAGTTTAGAATGTTTAAAGTCCTTCTAAGCCACTCCTTCAAACTTATTTGGTTTTGAAACAAATTTAGGTTTGAAACTTGATATGTAACCTACCAAGTAACACATACTGTAAAGTTCAATGTAAAATGTGGCACAATAGATGCCAAACAGCACCAAGATTGTTTTCAGTATGAAAATTTCATTTGAAGTTTTCAGTTAAATTTCATTTTCACTTCATGGGTTTCATATCTTCAAAAATGATATTCAATAATTATTTTTGAAGTGTTTTTTCTTCAATTAATAACTGTATGCAAATGAAGAATTTCGATATTTTTGGTTACAGCATAATTCTATTTAAATAGATCTATTCTTTCTTAGTACTATGTCTGGCATTTTGGTTTCATCAGTTACTTCACTATCCAAGCTGATACATTATAAAAGCATAAATGGAGTTATTTCAAGAAGTTATTGTTTTGTTGCAGTTACAAACAATATCTAATCAGCGAGATAGTCTGTCAGCTAGAGAGGCAAGCTTGGTCGATCATGTTTCAAATCTGGAAAAGCAGTTACAGCAGACGCAACAGAGAAAGTTGAGTCCTCCACTAAGAATGAATAATGGCGAACTGGAAAAGGTCAACAAGCAATTGCTGGAAATAACTTCCGAGAAGCACTCGTTGAGTGAGCAACTAGAAAAAGAGGTAGCTGAGAAAAATCAAATATTTGAAGCACTCCAAATCAGGAATGAGAAAATTGAAGAACTGGAAAGAACGCTCGAGCGTTTAGAATCTGACCGTCCTGATGTGAGTCGTCTGCAAGCTGCTATTGAAAGTGATAAGGTATGCTTCAATTTGTAACATTTTTAGACAATCTGAAAAAATTCAATGTCGCTATCAAAAGATCGTTTCAAAAACTCGGCTATCTGTTGATATATTAGGCTGCGGTCACATCTCATGCGAGTTTGAACTCTAAGGAATAGTATTTCACTCTTGCCTATTATAAACATTATCTATATGAAATTAATTAGAATTTAACAATTAAGTACCTCAATACAGCTTTTTACAATGATCAAGGTGTATAGGAATTCATCCATTAAGTAGATGAATTCCAAGTAGAAGAAACCAACAGTAGATTCATCAGCCAAGTAGATTTTTTAGATAGTGCCTTACACTTGAACTAATAGGCGCGAGTGAAGTTCTATTCTTACGCGTTCCAACCCGCATCTTATGTAACCGCGGCCTTAAAATAAAGTGTACCTCGATTTGAGTAAATGTGTTCCAATGATCGAATTCAGATTTCAACTCTTTCACTCTGTATTAATTTGTTTGTTTCTGATTTTCACTTGTTTGGTCTCGTTTATTCCACCGATTAAAACCTATTTAATAGTATCTGGGTTACAAAATCTTGAATTCTATTGTAAAATGTCCTGTTACCATATTGATGAAGATTTACGTGTTTGTAAAATCTGGTTGCAGTAAGTTTATATTGAAAGATCTTGTGAAAATTATGCTTGAAAAATCTATAGTTTATCGTTTATCACATTTCTACGAGTTGTAGTAATGGTGTGAGGGTAATTTCATTCTAATGTCTATACAGTAAGTAACAGGAATCTCGTCTTGTCTAACCACGAGCCGCCACTGTCAATAGGTAATAGTAAACTGTTGTCTTCTTTTACAATAGGTTGCAGCTTCAAGAGCTGTAGCTCAAAACAGTGACTTGAAAAAGCAATTGGAAGAGTTACAAGATGCATTCATAAAACTGGTGAGTCGTTTAATCCTCTATTTGAAAAATATTTCAAATTTTCAATAGAATTATGAATATGAGAATTATATAAACTATAGAATTATATAATAAACTGATGAAATTTTATACATTTTATGAATTGATAATCAAAAATATAAATTGAAAAATAAATAAACATTCCATTTACAATCTCTCATCTGACGAAAGATACTTTCAAAAGGATAAATTTATATCGCATTAGTATCTACTGTACAATTTTTCCAGGCCTTCAAGATATTGTAAATCAAATCTTTTAAGGCAAAATTATGATAACTTATGTTTTAGTTCAAATTTTACCATCGAAAAAATTCTTTTCAACGTCAGATATTTTAGGCCTATGTGATCAATATTCATTCATTTATCGATATTTAGTGGAGATTGAATTTAATACATATAAAGATTATGCATTCACTAAACGTCACTTTATAGTTGTTATTAGCAGACTATATTATTGTGTACAGTTGCTCAATGATTGCATTATTATAACAAATTCTTACACATAATTTTATTATAATTATATTGAATACGCTATAAATATACGAAAGATGATGCAATCTCAGCAGTACCAGAAACGTGGCTATTGAAAGAATAGTTTTATTGTATTTATATCTACTCTAATTTTTCACATGTCGCAATTGCTATGATTTACAACCTCAATGAATCACAATCTTTTAATTTTTTCCAGAGCAATAATAAACTCGAGCTCACTGAATTACTTGAAAAAGAACAGCATATTAATAAGGAGTTGAAAGAACAGTTATCTCACATTGCAAATTCTGAAACGGTAAGTTCTATCGTAGTATCTGTTTGAACCAGTGTATGTTCTTAGATCCAGCGTTCTTCACTATGTACTGATTCTATAGTGATGTACTTATATTATACCGAAGAATAAAATTGTTTTAAGCATGAAATCATAATTTCGGATTTGAACAATTCCTTACTAACTTGTCGTAAGGCTTAAACCTTAAACTAGGCTTACTTTGAACTTGGCTTAAACGATGGATGGTTGATCTACTGTGTAAATCTAGTTAGAACTAACTTTTCGTTGAACTCAGTTTAAACGAAGATAGCAAAAACGGGCCTTATTATAATTACTACTAAAAATTAGAAAACCCCGTGGTGTTTTAAGGAAATAATTAGGCTAGAGGCTGAATCTTGCTCATCTTACTAGATCAAAAGATATTACAGTATAATCATTCATTTTTGGACATTCAATTGAGTAGGCCTAACTTACATAATATTAATTATTAATTTGCAAAATAACGTTTTTGATTGATTTATCACATTGAATTTTATTTTCAGGTTGAAGCCCATTCTCATCATCATGGTGATGACAGCTGCGATCACTCACATTCAAAACCCAATACTGCCGACTTCTGTTCACAAACTTACCACATCAAAGATTCTGCTGATCAAGGTAATCTTTTTCTCTTTCATTGGTTTTTTTGTTACATAACTAGTAATTCCCATTGAAATTATAACTAATGATGATTTGCACTCAGTTTATGGTTAAAAGGGTTAAGTTAAACATTCAAGGTTTAATAGGTTCATAGGTTTAATCGAAATACTTTGCATATCTTTTTCTTACTATGGGCATTTCAGAATGTCACATATTCCATGTAGCCTATCATAATTCTAGTTGACGATAAATAGTTATCGTAATACGCTTGGATATAGACGAATCTACCTTGGTTGTGTAGATTCTTTCGTACAATATTGCTTTTATTATCACTACAAATTAAAATCTTTGAACTCTTACCGAATTCAAAACGAGTGATATTTTGGCAGTCAAAGCTTCAGTTAGATGAATCTCGGTTTTCAACTCAATATTGTTTTTTTTTATTGTGTTCATGATTCCTTGAACTTAATTTTCTTATTTAAAAACTGACCTTTGGAAATTTTCGAATACATAAGTGAAAATTTTCAATTGAGTCCAATTCAAATATTACTGATGAGCTAGTGAGTTATTGTTGTTCTTTTTGGAGAATGACATATAAATTAATCATCATTTTCAGGTATTGTGATTGATATTGAAGCAATGGCCAAACTGGAAGAAAAATTCAAGAAGAAAATGCAAGAAGTTGCAGATTTGTCAGACGAAAAGCAACGTTTAGAGCACCTGGTCATGCAATTGCAAGGAGAAACCGAAACTATTGGTAAGTAAACAATCCTTGCAGATCAAAAAGTAAAATATATTACCCTATATTTATCAATTCATTTTGATTTAGACTAAATACAAAATGTGTGCATCATAGAACTTGACTGTGATATATAACGTTGTAATTTGTTCAGTAATACCTGGAGATTTACCTGACTTGAGCTCAACTTGAATTGGAAAAATTATACGAAGGTGGATGGTCTTTATTGAAAATGTTCATAGGATATTTAAATTGTACAAAAAAAAATCGTTTCTGAATCATCCCAATTCTAATTTCGCACCTTGGAAAAATCGCTTGTTTACTCGAGCATTCAAAGTGTGATAAGTATGAATGTTACTACTAGGAAGAACATTTTTCTACTACTAGGACATTATAGTATTATAAATGGCAATTATCCTCATAGATTACTCTTGTAAAAAAGTCAACTGACTATCTATAGAATAATTTAATAGAATAACTGGAGATTATTCATTTAATTGTACAAAAAAGGAATATCGTTTCTGAATTATCACATGCCAGTCATAGTCATTAACTTTTATAGTAAAAATTATAAGATGTAAAATTCATACTCGAAATTTTATAAAACTCAACGTGTAACATGGCATCAGTGGTTCACTTTCGAATATTCACCAGGAGCGTATACATTTTCCTATAAAGTATTGCTGTTATTTGTTTCAGGGGAATACATTGCTTTGTATCAGATTCAACGAGGAATGCTGAGACAAAGGGCTCAAGAGAAAGATGAGCAAATGGCCAGACTTGCCCAGGAAAAAGAACTGATGCGTAACAAACTGAAGGAACTGAATAACCTTATTAAAACGATGGTTCCCAACACACAACTCAGCAATAGGCACCAGTTCATGAAAGGTAATGGCGATAAGTGTGTACTGTATAATCTATTTTTTATTAAATGTGAAGAACTTGGGTCAATTTTAGAGCGCCACTAAAGAACTACAAATACAGATCATAATGTAAACATTAGATCGTTATTAGAATTGACGAGGAAGAAGAAATCCAAAACTTGAATCAGGTTCAATTCTTACAGTTTTCCTGACAATCTAATTCAAGTTTTTAAGTTTTCCTTTCTTTTCAATTTATGTACCTTCATCACTTATTGATATGATTGTCTTCCATCTCTAGTGAAATACAGTATACAGTTAATGTAACTTGTGTGTAAATAACTACTTGGTTGATTATGAGCATTGATATTATGTTACTATAACACTGGTGACATGCAATCGTTGCCTGTTAATGGAATCCGGAAACATCTTATTATAGATTGTACCAGTTGATTCTAAAAGTGGAAGGAATCTGTATGTTGCAGTTAATCAATTGCTATCGAATACATAATAATAAATCAAACGATAACTCTAATACAAATGGTTTAATCGCAATATTTAATTACTCCTTCCATTTGTAATACTGGGCCCGCCTGGCCGGTACGGCTACGGGCCGTAAGGTCAGTAGCAAAGAATGCTACTGAATTGTAGAATTTACTAAAAGAATACCGTACTGAATTGTCTTGTGGATAAGTTATTTGATTGGCAATCAGAAAATTTCCTCCAGTCATTATTCTTGCAGTTGTGAAAGTCCTAAGAGATTTTTTAGCATTATTTGGGTCTTCGTTTAACTTATTATTAGAAATCAGATTCAATTCTTACTGATTAATGTGGCATTAGAGCTATATTTATTATAACCTCTAAAATCCAATAGATAGAATATTTATGTGGTTAAATGAGAGATTATTAAATTGAAAATTGATATTTGTTTTTCAGATCCATTGTTAGCGGAATCTTCAGATGAAACTGAAAACGAGCTGAACACTTCGACGAATGAAAGATTGTTGAATGGAGAGAAAGAGAATAAAGAGGAGACTGTTGAGAAAATTCAAGCGTTGTTATCGGAAATCGGATCCAGTACACTGGTCACTTCTGACCATGGCGATCCTGCAGTTTTCCATTCATGTCCTTTGTGCTCGGGGCGGCCTCTCATCACTGTTTAACTATTCGGTTCTATCCTCACTTCCAACAACTCATCATCCATTGAAAACAAATCCATACCATAAAATAAGGGAAAGTTGTAATACTGTAGTAATAATTATTTTAGTTTGAAAAACTGCAATAATTATCAATTATTAAACTGAAACAAGGATTATTTATTCTTATTCAATATTTCAATATGAATAATTTTCACCTAATTACGATTTCTATAATTATTGTTTTATAATTACAGTATATTACTAATTATTCAGATGATAACTTTTTATTTTATGGCGTATCAGTTATTGAAACTTCAGTTTGATCAATCAGTTTGCAGTTTTAATTTTCAATCATCCTATTGGAAAACCTGCTAAATTCCTTCTAATAATGAATTTTGAAGGAATATTTTGCACGTGCTTCTAAACTTCTAATAATATTGTTATTGTATAATATGTAGTTATCTGTTCTATAAAGAGATTGTATAAAAAGAAGACAATACTAACTGTTTATAAATGAGTATTCTTTCTTTAAGATGTAGATAGTTTCATATAATATTGATCATTTCATTCTTGTATAATTTATGCGTTTCATTACTGTATTTGGTTTGCTTGTATTCATATAATTTATTTCACTTGTAGATTACTAACCATATTTTAATAAATCATACCAACATCAGAAGAGAATTATTTTTTACATATTAAATGAAATACATTATTTGATCTTCTTTTCTGATGATAGTAGATATTTCACTCAATGAAAGGTACCTGTATTGAAAGCGGTCAAACACGATTGTTAGCTAGTTACTTTTTGTTTTCTAGTCAAATAAAGAAGAGCCAAACTAATAGGCACGCACACATGATAACTCCAATCCTGGGATAACTCAAACACAAAGTATGTCGTTCATCAGATCACTCCTTTTTTTGCATTCGATTTGGCTCTCGCCAAATAATTGAAAATATTGTCGAAAGTTTTCACCTCGTCAGAAACAATAATAACCAGAAAATCTGCGAAATTCAAATCGATCAGGACGAGAATTTTCCAAAAAACAATTAGCCTATCTATACACTTTTTTAACAATGATTAAATTCGAATATTCCAATAATGGATTGGTAGTTGACCATTAATTATGCAATGAATTTCTTGAATAAAAAATAATAATATTATAGCTTAATATAATAATTATAATTTTTGTATTTTTTTTTACAAAAATAGTCCTGCAGATCAGATCTAGAGGCAAACGAGAAAGAGTTTGCGCAATTTGCACATGTGTCAACAGCAAATTAAGGTATATTATGAAATGATAGAAAAATGAATCTATTCCAGCCAGTTGAATGTCTTACGGAAATTCAATTTAAGAATTGTAAAATGATGTCATTGAATTTTTTTTTCAAATTAAAAAAAAGGAATGGAACTAATGAACAAATCTAACTTCAATGGAATGACGTCATTTTATGGTGGTTGAATTCAACTAGATTTCTGTGCAACTGGCAAAAATAATTTATTATGTTTCAACATTAAAATGTGAAATACTTTTTCACATTAAATGTGAAAAATAGTCCTGCAGGTCAGATCTAGAAGCGAACGAGAAAGAGTTTGCGCAATTTGCACATGTGTCAACAGCAAATTAAGGTATATATTATGAAATGATAGAAAAATGAATCTATTCCAGCCAGTTGAACGTCTTACCGGTACGGAAATTCAATTTAAGAATTGTAAAATGATGTCATTGAATTTTTTTTTTCAAATTAAAAAAAAAGGAATGGAACTAATGAACAAATCTAACTTCAATGGAATGACGTCATTTTATGGTGGTTAAATTCAACTAGATTTCTGTGCAACTGGCAAAAATAATTTATTATGTTTCAACATTAAAATGTGAAATACTTTTTGATTGTGGTGAGTAGCTGTTCAAGGGACCAAGACTTGAGAGAATCTGGCGATTGGGGCGCTATGAATGGCGGAACCATGAGTTTTACATTGTCGCTATTGCCCATTTAAGATGGAACAAAGCAGGATTTTCAGGAGTTCAATAAGATTCTTAAAATATTATGTTGCAACATTATTTTCAGTGGTTTGAAAGTACTTTTATAATTATATCAGGGGCGTCATTTGGGGAGGGCAGGGGGGGGCATTCGCCCCCCCCTGATACCTGGGTTACAGAAAATATTCTGTACTAGCTAATGTACAAATAAGCATTTTATCCGGTCAAATGTTAAAAACTTAGCGGCAGAGTAAAAATCTTTTGTAATTTAAAAAAAATACTAATTTATTACACTATTCGACTACTATTAAAACTCTTCAAACACGTAGTCTAATATTCAGTAGTACTTATCAGTGTACACATATAGGTCTGAATATTAACAGCAGAGCCAATGTATTATTTATAGTACGAACGTCTGAATGTATTGATCACGTTTATCGTTTCTATCTAAAAAGATGATCAACTTACCAGAATATTACTATGATTCTGTCTGTTGTCAATAATAATTGTTGTTTTGCATTAATTTTCTGCGAATATTTAAGGAAATTTTACTCATAATTTTGTTATAGTTTAAAGTGCATTTGACATTTAAAATAAGCTTAAAACCCTCTTTTTGGTTTCAAAAGTGCTCAATTTTCCGGGGGAGGACCCCCGGACCCCTCTCTTTGGTGGAGGGTATTCCATACCCCCGCACACCCCCCCCCGGTGTTTGCCCCCCTCAAGGTTTTGGTGAAATGACGCCACTGAATTATATTAATAAATTTAAAGATATTTTCTTCAAAATATTGATTATCCATCCTCTCACTAGTTTCTTGTACGATTTTATAGGTATATGAACTCACCGCCCTCTCCAAAAATGTACTTAGATATAATTATTCCAAATACATCCATTGTGACACACAAATACTTCATTCAATCATATATATTGAGTATTCATATTTATTAAATATATTTCATTTTTTCTACATTCGAAATATTTAATTTCAGTATTACATTTTGGATATAGATATAGTTATTTGGATGTAGTTTCTTCCACTCTCTTGTTCTCTGGTATCCATTTGGTAAAAGAATAAGATTGAATATATGATTTTTTTTCCTTAGAATGACTAGGTAAGCAATCTAAAATATCATGGCGTGGTTTTAAATTCATAGTGATATTATAGATGAAAATTTAAAAAAAAGTATTTTAAAAGTTTTAAAGACGTGCTTTCCTGCATTCTATGAAGTGATTACATGCCTTCAATCTGATTAAATTCATTCTCCCCTTCAATTAAGCGCTAGTATCTCAAGTCTCTTCTCTATAGCACAGATAAGATAGTAATTTATGTCTATAGTATGACTAAGATAGTATCTGTGTCTATAGTATGACTCCTAGCAATGACGTCACACTTTCTGTGTCTTGGCTTTGTCAGGCGATAGCCAGGCACACACTTCCAAAATTAAAAGTGAGGTTATGGTTTTGTTATTCTTGGTTATTACACAAGGTTACGTCATTGCATGAACAATATTATTATTTCTTGAATAATATACTTTTGTTTAAAATTTTTGATCTGAACTTCATAACGTTCAATTTACATCTACCCTGGAGTATGAGCGGCTCAATTTACAATTTTTTCAAAAATCTGTTCTCACAAGAAAACTCGAGTTCTAATTCAAGGTAGGCCTAGGTTTGTAACTTATTTCCAACTCTATGACTGAATCTAAGGTATATTTAATAATAATATCTGTTTTCATAGTGGGAATTAATTGAAAATAACGTAGCTGAGGGTATAAAAAGCAAATCGTTTGTTTGATGTCCCGCATTCTACTTAACTTGACAAACTGCAACTACGCATATTGAGAGAATTAGCAAAAACACTGCTGAATCTGTTATTTATACCATCATTTCGAGTAAATATATAAATATATCGTATGGTTAGCTGTGAGCTAGAAAAATAAAACACTCACGTCAATATTTAAAACGTACAAAAAGATTCACCAGATATTGAAATATGAACCTATCTTTAAAAACAGTAAACTAACATAGATGAAAGAGTTATTCTGATTCCAGAATCTCACAAAGCCAAATCCAGTTCAGGGCCTTATTGCAGCTGTTGTGAAGGTCCACTATTCTACCTGGGAAAAGGCGCAGGGGGCATTCTTCAATAATGTGACTCATGGAACTGGGTCTCAGCTCCGCAGTCACATGACTCATCATTAGCTAGGGTCTATTTAGTGCGCCAGTAGCCGTATCTTCACACTCCTGTGCGGAAACGATTAGTGAGAGCCCATTCTCTCCTTGGCAAACTCATGCCACTCACAGGTATTGTTGGGTCCCTAATCAACGTTTTATTCTGGCCGTGAAATTTCTCCCATGATACATTCCAAGCTCTAGTCACTGAGAAACCATCTGCTATCAGCTGGGAAGCTGGGAGGGTGACGCGACTTCAGCCGAGTGTGATCAGGCAGGAGATCTTGCAAGATTGGCAGCTGTGGCTCTTTCATGATTCTCTCATACTCTCTTATCAGTGCCTGTCTGCGTCGTATTTCAGGGGGAGCAACAGTGCACAGCACTGGGAGCCATGGATTTTGTGTTGCCATGAGTGTGCCACTAACTGCCCTCATGGCCCTGTTGAGTTCAACATCAACACCTTTGTGACATGTGCACTATTTAGCCATACTGGGGCGCAATACTCTGCAGCTGAATAGACCAGCGACAATGCAGAGGTTCTCAGAGTTCTTGCATCTGCCCCCCAGGAGGAGCCAGCAAGGTGCTTCACTATGTTGACTCTTGTTCTCACCTTGGCTGCAGTCTTTAATAAGTGACTCCTGAATGTTAATAAGCGATCTAATGTGTTTGAGCATTATGTTTGCTGCTCATTATGTTTGAGCAAACTGCTCATTATGTTTGAGCAGAACATCATTGAAATACACCTTAAGTTTTGCATTAGCAAGCTTATTATTGAGATGAAAGCAGGACACTTCAGTTTTGTTTGGATTTGGCTTGAGCTTCCAGGTCCTAAAATATTCTTTGACGGAGGAGAGGTCATTGGTGAGTGTCACTTCGGTTTTCTCCAGTTCCTTATGCTGTGTAGCCAGGGTAATGTCGTCTGCATATATGAATTTCCTGGACCTTGTTTCTGGCATATCAGCAGTGTAAAGATTGAATAACAGAGGAACAAGTACTGACCCCTGTGGGAGACCGTCTCTTAAGTTTCTGAAACTGTTTTATCAACCTATCACTAAACATGGCATTAACAAGGCGCAGCAGAGATTTACATGGGACCACTCTGTAAAGCTTGACCAACAGGGCCTTTCTCCAAACTGTGTCATAGGCAGAAGAAAGATCTATAAATGCAGCTGAGTTTTCAAGTTCTTTTCAAAACCGTTTTCAATGAAAGCTGTTAAAGCAAGGACATGTTCACAACAATTACGACCAGGCCTGAAACCAGCCTGTTCAATTGGAATACTTGCATTAAGAACTGGACATAGTCTATTATAGAGAAGGCGCTCCAGTAGTTTGTAGCATACACTTAGTAAGGCTATTGGACGATAACTCTTGACTCACTTTTCATCTTTACCCGGCTTCAAAACTGCTATAATCTTTGTTTTTCTAAAAACAGCAGGTAAGGTACCAGTGACCAAAAATATCATTGAAAAAGCAACACAACCACTTTCTAACTTAGGGGCCAGTATATTTCAAAAACTCAGGGAAGACATTATCCAAGCCAGCTGCCTTGCCAGTAGACAAAGACATGATAGCTCTGTTGAGCTCATTTCGAGTAAAGAAAGATGTAAATGTCCCATTCTATTTCCTAAGTTTGTAGGCCCAATATTTATCTCATATTATCAAGCATTTTACTCAGTTCTCAAAAGCGGTTCTAAACCTAAGTTAAATTCTCGCTGGTTCTAGTCCAGTCGTTTAAATTCTGTTATTATTCAGCCTCGTCCTCATCGTCCTTTAGAACATCTTTCGTTAAAACTTTCGAACTAAACTGCTTAACATTGGATTAAATGCCGGCAGTTTCGGCGAATAGGAAATAATTCGGACGAAAACGGTTCTAGCGATTGACTAGGAACCAGTGAGCCTAATTCAAAATTATAAACATAAAACGTTCGTAGAATAATTTAAACCAAGATATTTTTAATTTCTTGTTGAGCAATACAGCCTAACACAATTCTTTCTTCATATATAATCTATTAACCGAACTTTAGTAAGGTCTAGGTTTTAATCGACTAAACTTACTCTCGTCTATCTGCCTGTAACGATCTAATCCGTTTATCTTGTATGTGACATGTGGATAAGATTTTTAATTCGACTAGTAAACAGGTTCTATTCGATCGTAAATGCTTTTAAAGTAATGTTTCGAGAAAAAAGCTAGCGCTTGTAAGCTTATTTGTGAAAATTTTTTCAATAATTATACAATTATAAAAGAGAGAATAGCTAAGTGAGTTCTTTGTGGAGCAGGCCTCAGAGCTGCCTTGCAGAGTTGAGAATTTTGCTTGAACAAGTTTTGACCATCTTTTAAAGTGAATGAAGGACAAAAATGTGCACTGTTTGATGCTTCTCACTTTATGAGATTGGTTTGGAACAACCTTTTTACACTCAAATCTGTATTGGACGGGTAAAATATATCATTTAAAGACCTGTGGGGATCGTTCAAAGCATTCGACAGTGGGTCAATAGTCTGAAATGCTTAGCAGTTTGCACTAAATTTTATTTTGCTCAACAGCTTTCAAGAAATAAAAGTATCATTGGCAGCACAGATTTTCAGCTACACATAGCAGCCGCTCCTAAAAATTTTGTAGTAACTGGTTAATTAAGAAGTGAGTCAGCATTACTTACTGTTGAATTAATTGGCCAGATAAGTTCCATATCGTACTTGATGCATTAAATAGCAAAAAGATTAATTAAAAACCCAGGTAATTGTGTTTTAAGTAAATAAAATGCACACGTCAATAATATTTTGAAACGTCTGCTGAAATCTAAAAAATATTGATAAAATTTATGCATCAAAAGAGCCTCCCAAATGCTCTAAAGAATTCGTCTTGTATTGAGAATCAATACCGTTTTATGATTGATGCTGAAGGAGTGGGCTATTTGCTCGCTTCTTGACTGAACCAGGATCCAGATGAAAATTTGAGTTCATTGGTCTGTCAAAGAGGAGGCTGAAATAAAACTAAGACAGTTTGTGTTTTCCGAGCTGCTCTAAGACTTTATTTGATATGAAGCATTATTTTGTGAGAGCCTTCAAAAACCATGATGACCGTCAACTTGATTCAAACTAAGAGACAGAGGGAGTAGTTTCAGTACCCAAGGAAGATCATCAATCATGGAAAGCTGCTCTGAAATTGAACAATTTTTCCCAAAATCAGACGAGTCTCATACAGTGACATTGGAAGTGTTTAAAAAAGTGCTCGCAAACGTATTTTTCCGGTTACTTGGCGCACAAATGTCACGAAAAGTATAGTTGTGAAAGCTGTCTGAATTGACTATGTCTTGTGAACTTCAAGGTTACCAGTATTGAAAACTGGAGGTCCTACACAATGTTTGAGACTTTCTTGATCATTAGCGCAAGAAAACATTGTAATTATTTCCATCATCAGGAATGAGACCCAGAGGTTCCAAACCGAGGTTGCAGAGTTTCGACCCTCAGGAGAGGCCGAGGTAATTGCATAGCCCCATTTAAACTACATGGCCGCGGCCTTCAATGTGACAACGTCGCTGCATCGGATTTCATGAACAATGCAAATCGGTCATATGTTTTATAATTCATGTGTTTGTAGTTGATGTAGTCATGTGTTTTATAAGTATGATTTTATAATGAAACCAGCCGGAACTGCGAGGTTGTCACATTGAAGGCCGTGGCCATGTAGTTTAAAGGGGGCTATGGTAATTGTCATCCGGCCTCTACCCTGGACTTAGTCATGTTGATAGCCCATTACTAGGGAGGGAGAACAAAATTTAAAAAAAAATCAATTTTAAGGCACTGCTATGTTATTGATAAAGACACATTTATATTGTAGAATTATCATATAGAGAACCTATAAATATTTTTAAAATAAAGTAATTCACTCCACGACACTAAATGAAGAGAAATCCTATGTATAGAACATGTATATTTTCAAGATAAAGTAAGATAATAAGTTGTGAATCGATCGAAATTGAGAGGAAGTGAGTAGTTTACTGTGAAATTTCACGATAGTTTGTCCATTGATTAAGTTGATTTATGTATTTTTCACCTTGAACGAGTAGTACTTCATAGTAGTCGTAATAGCAGTACAGTTGTACTCTTAGTTTATAGTACTTCTCATAGTTTTCATAATAGATTGTTATTATTTCACAGTTCTAATCTCCCCGATCATCATGTGAATGGCTTCCGTGATCCGATTTGGGATACGTATGAGACTGATGAATCGGATGTGGAATCCAGGTATGTGCCTATCTTATATATGAAAAGAGTTTTTCGTCTTTGGAAACTTTGGAAAGTTCGTGGAGAAAATTGAGTAGACTGATTTTGATGCGGTTCGCGCCACTTTTTGCAGGCTTTATTTGTTTTTAAAAAATAATCATTTTAAATGGCAGTAAATTAAGTAAAATTCAAGTAAGCGGCGCTTCGCGCTGCACGAGGTAAACTCGTTTACTTGATTCTGCAAAGATTGATTAATTTCAACTAGATGGGAGAAATTATTAGATGTTGCAGTAAATACATAATAATTAGAGAAACTATATAGATTTTATTTAAAAATACTTTTTTTTAAATGCTGATGTCTCTTTTCTGAGTGAAAACAAACTTTCAACATGTTCCCTTCTTCTTTTTGGTATTCAACCCTGAGGTTGGTTTGCAGCAGTGCGCCATTCTTCTCTTCTTTCTGCTTTCCTCTTCATTTCTTGATAGGTACTGCAGCCAACGTCATTCATGATTTGTTGCAGGTATGACATCCTTGGTCGTCCTCGGCGGTTTCTTCCCTCTATCAATCCTTCAGCTATTATTTTAAGAAGGTTTTCATGCCTCAAGATGTGTCCCATCAGTTTATCTCGCCTTGTCTGAATATGTCTCCATATTGTTCTTCTTTCTCCCACTCGTCTCAGCACTTCTTCATGTTCCCTATCAAGGGATAATTGGTTATGTTGGTGTAGTGGAACAACCCTACTCGGGTCTCCCCATTATTAAAAGCCATACGCCAAATAAAAATAAATAAATAGATTTTATTGGGTATTCGTTTCTCTAATTATTAGATTTCAACAAGGTTTCCAAATCCCTTCAGTTTCTAGTAATATACGATAAACTTGGTTTAAATAATTTGCTAGTGAACAGTTTACTTCTGGTTATCCTATGTGAGAGAAAAGTACAATTGAAAGGTGTATTTTATACAGACCTTTAGCCGCATCACATTTAAATTTTACTTATAGATGGAACAGGGTCGATAAGTTCGGTTATTCATCATTATATACAACTCTCTACGGGATGTTGAATTATAATCAAGCGTTGTACTGATATGTGATATTATTTCTGTTATGTTGCATTTATAGAGTTGTCACGGATGTTTTCCATAGTTTGATTTCTGATTTTCATGTAGATACAGATGTTGATGATATTGAAAAATTTTCATACTTGAATACTTTCACAATTCAATTTTTATCGTATTTTTGCTTGTACTGTATAAATCAAATTTTGATTTCTTGAATCATTTTGTTTCAGAGTACCACCTGGCTCAATGTTCAGCATCTACAGTAATCCTGTCGAGATCCATAGATTCTTTGAGTCCAGATTTGATGAGATGGAACAGAAAATGCATGAAATGATGAGAGACATTGCCACATTTGAAAACTTTGATAACTTCTCCTCTCTGTTTGGTATGTCTGAAATACAGTACATCATATTCGACTCCATTTTTCAAAATAGGTTTTGCTAGCTAAGTTAGCCTAATGTGATTACCTAATTTCGTTTTGATCTTTGATTTTGGCAGCAGCTCAAGTTATACATAATATCAATCCTACACGTTCGATGCCAAAATGGATATTTTTTATATGATTTCAGAAAAAAAAAACTTAAAAAATTGTATTCAAGTAGTGCAATGCTTGTTGAACATTGACAAGGAACTATGTCATGAATGTTGGAAGTAAAACAGATTTAGGTATTAGTTTTATATTGACCTTGGAAAAGGCCTTGGAGATAATAGATGCTTCAACACATCCTCAATCTATGAAAAATAATGTTGGAAAATATTCAGGAGCGATCGCCTTACCAGTTTAAAACAGTAGTTGATTATGTTGAAATATTGATTAGGCCTAACTCAAAAAGAAGTTGATTTTGTTTAAATATCGAGTGGCTCATACCATCGAAGTATTTCTAATGTTTTGGGTATGAAATGCGTAACAATAGAATTTGGTCTAAATTTGACGATTTTGGACGAAAATGTAGTGAATGTAAAGTTTTCAATAACCACCAATTGAGTTCCACGAGGATTGGAACTGTTTCAAACGGAAACAGTTGTAGCCTAGAGTTCTATGTTTAAAATGAGACTTTATCGTTCTGGAGAAGTGTGATATCTTTCAACAATCCAAAATCTCTGGTTTCTTGAACACACGTTCATTCTAACAACTGTCACAGGCCACAGGCAAAGTGCACAGTATGAGCGGCTACAATTAGTCATACTTCAAGGGAATGTACTAGTTTATTCAACATAAAAAATGTCAACCCAGTGAATATTTTGAACATGTTATCCTTTGGAATATTTTGAAATAATTTTTTCCGTTTACAAGAAATAGTGGTTTTTCTGACAAAAAATATTGGCGGATAATAACAGAATCAAGGGGATTCTTTTAGTTTTTTGCTTATAGAATACGATTGTAGCATAGGCACTAAGTTTTTGAGATTTATTTATTCAATATAGGAGATACATTTTTCCCAAGAGTGATGACCTCAAAAGAATTTGGGTGGGTGATAGGAGGGTGATGAATAGACACATAGTTTGGTATGCTGCGTTCATAAGTTGCCAGTCTACTCATTTGTGAAAATGTATAAATAATTTATATGAATAATCGCCATCATACTATTATATTGTAATGTCACTTATAATATCATTATTAATAATCGTTCCCGCAGCTAAAATTCAGTAATCAAGCTCTGGCAATGTGTAAACACGGCAGAAGATAACCGAGAATTTATTTTGAATGCATATAACTGAAGGTTTTGGCCAACAAGCATTTATGTGTAAATTCAGTATTCTGCAAATGATGAGCTGTTTTAATTCTTAAACAACTAATTTTTATCTAATTTAAATTAATTGTCTAATTATCAAAGTTCTAACTTTATCCAACTAAGAAACATCTGATATTTAATTTTCAAATATCCACGTTTTTTTATATTGAAATTGATTATAAGTTCATTTTCTTTGCTTATTAGGAATCCCAGCCTTTCCTCCGGCACTTGAAGGACCACCAGTTGTACCAGCTCTTGAACCATCCAATAAGAATATTAGGGATGAACTGTTGAAGCCGGGATTCAAATCGGGGAATTCTGCTGAGCAACGTGTTGATAGCGATCTAGATGGCAGGTAGGCTAAACTATTCAATGATTAGTGCATAATTCCGGGGTCTCCCCGCTAATAAAAACCATAAGCATAATAATAATAATAGTGCATAATTCCATCTAGAATTATGTTCAAAGATAGAGAAGGCAAAAAGGCTTTCAATCTAGATTTGGTATCGTATTACTGATACGAATATAAAATAATTGGAGTCCTCTGGTGCGGGGACTTGGATAAAACTCATCAACTGGAGGGTCAACTCTCTTTTTTCCAGCAAGCAACCCGCGGAATTATTCAGATTCTGAAACAATTCTTCTAAAGCAATCTTATTTTTTTCAGAATCGCATCAGAAGAAATAGGCAATTTGCTGGACAAAAAGAAAAGTAGTGATATTACAACTGTTCTTCCTCTTGGCCCTTCTTCACCGTCGGGGATTTTCTCCTCCTACTCGTCATTCACCAGTCGAACAGTGCGTCGTCCGGATGGCGTAAGTTTTCTAGATTCCATACTTCAAGATTGATTGTTTTATCAAATTTGATTGATTACTTAATAGATTTTTCTTCAATAAACAAAAGGCATACAAAACGGGAATGCTTACTTGCTGGTCCTTGACTAGGGGCTAGGATGCTGCAGTGTTATTTCAACTGATATGATTATTGTACATATTTTCAAATGTTTTACAGTTAGGCTGGTTCATAAATTGAAATTAAATTATATAAGAGTAATTAAATACCTGTTTATCTGTAACTAAACAAACTTAGAAATTGCTTTACTGAAAAGATTATTAAATTAATATGACTCATCAGCTTTTGCCACCTACTTACAGGTTTCATTTCTGTACTCTTCCATATTCTCCTATCTCAATCAGAGATAATTCAGAGATCCCTCCTTTTCTATGATCTCAACAAATGAATCATGTATTTGAAACAAACTTGAACGACGGTAGGAGTCGCAACTAACTTCATGATTGATATTGTTTGATACTAAAATGAAAATTTTCAACATTCGTTTTTTGTTTGCTGCAGACTATTGAGCGAGAAGACATCGTAAGGGATGGTGCTGGAAATGAAAAGAGAACTGTGACTCAGAAGAAGCCGAATGGCGAGGAAACGACCGTCACCACCGAAATACCTGCTTCTGGAGAGCCGATCTTGCCCAGTGGTAATTAAAGTATTCAATTTCAAACTCCATCACAATAGATCAATTTCAAAATTGTTTCAGTTTTATTTGACTAAATGATAATTTTATTAATAAGTCCACTTATATGATTTCCTCTTGGACATACTGATGAGAAAAAAATTAAATCCCTTGAAGTTAGTAAGAGAAATTAGAGTTCTTTAGACATTGGATAGTTGAGGTTAATCTAACCCTAAAGTTGGATTTCACTGGTCGTTTTACGTTCTTTATTTTAACATTTTTCATTCATAAAAGCAGCAATTTATCCAAATTATTCAAGATAGGATGACGCCGATTTGAATAAAAAGTTAGTTCTAAACGAATAATCTTCAGACTCTTATTAAAGAAATGCAGCCGGAGTTCGAGGTGAAATTTGACTCAAGACTTATAAATTATACGGTGCTTTTGCACAGAATTGGTTTTGTCAATATTATTTATAGAGAGATCTAGATGGCAGGTAGGCTAAACTATTCAATGAATAGTGCTTGATTTGAATTTTCATTAATAAAATCCATTTGGAATTATGTACAAGGAGATTACTAATCAAGGAGATTATTAATCAAGTAGATTACTCATCAGATAGGGACGGCTGTTTACATTTTTACTGTATAGGCCTACGTCGAAAATAGTTCGTGTCAAGCGAGTTCAGAGGTCTCGCCGATCGCCCACATGATCAACACAGTAAGTGTTTGAAGTCCTCAAACGATATAGCCACCATCACGTCGCTTTTCTGTCGTTTTCCTCATATCATAGGAATAAATCATTCACTTGCGTATGCTTTCTTTATGATTATACTCTAACTCTACTATTATAACTGATTGCACTGTGACTTTTAAGGAGTAAATTGTTGCTGAATCATTTTTAGAGATTGCTAGATTATATATTTTTTAAATTATTAGAGATAATTCATTGTGGTTTCACAGTAGGTAGAATTTTAATTTTCGTATAGAGTGCGTAAATCCACAATAATAAGAAGACGGTAGGTGTCATGCGCATAATTGGGCTAAATCTTAGGTGTCATTACTTGTCCATGAGTATTCTATAATGTAATTAATATAATGAATCATCTGTTTTAAAAATGGATTGAATAGAGTGGTTGAAAGGTGATAGAAATCTCCAATAAGAATGAAATTCCATCCTCCTTGGGAATCTCGGTTGGTTGAGATGACGTCATCCAGCTCAGTGACAAATCATACAACCGTCTTCTTCTAGATACCGCGTGTCTCTTCTACTTGAATTTGTATTGTACAGTATTTTATCACAATCATGCTTACATCCGAAATAGTCCCATAAACTTCTCAGAAAATAATTAATCTTTGAAATCAATAAATTTTTATAAAATGATTGTAATAGGTACTTTTCAAAATTGATTATTGAAATTAATTTTATTTATTTCAGGCGCTCCGCATGGATCCCGTTGGTGGAATTGGTAGACTTAACACTATCATTCATCATTTTCATGTAATGGAATCTGAATTTTTGGTAACTGTTACCTAATTTATTGTAAAATATGAAAAATCAACTTGTTGCTTCAAACTTGAATATTATGATTTTAAATGTTAACATTTCGATTTTGTTCATTTGTTAATAACATGATAGTAAGTGTCTAGCTAGCTAGTTCCATTGAGTGTGTAAAATTTATTTTCGCCACAGGCAGTCAATGTACAGTAATGTACATATCGTGATTGAGTATTATTGTTGTAATTAAAAAGTGTTGTAAGGCAAAGTATTGTTATTTTCTAGTTTCATCCTCGGAAGATAACTCTCACTATCTAGAACATACCACGTGTATCAATTCAACTGATCAATTCAATTGATCATTTTCCTAATAACCACAATAAACGAAGAAGAATTCAAAATTTGAAAGAATTTCAGATTAGAAATTAGTTGATATTTTTAGAAAGATTAAAGGATGGTCAGACTCAGACTCAGTTATAATTTGTACTTTTATTTTGGCCACACAATACAATACATACAGTTTTTATAGGTCTAGACTAGATTCAGTATCAAGTTTTATTACTATTTACATAAGTGCGCAATCATTAATCTCAACAATATAATAATATTTATATTAACACGAAGAAAATTCAATTCACTTTTCATTTCAACCGCAAACAATTGAAGTAAACTCTTTTGAAAGTATGAAAAACAGAATACCAATAAGATACTTATTAAGAATATATTTCAACAAGTCATCAAACACTGTGTTGTACAGATTCAGATAGCATATATTTATATGTATGCATAAATAATGAATACTAGTCTTGTTTTTCATCACGTTCTCTAATATCGAAAAATATTTGTCCACTAACCTCTCATAATGCAATACTAATCAAGATTTCAAGACTAAGACAATAGTTGTATTGATCTTATGATAAATTTCAATAGATTTCTAGACGTTCCAATTTCGTTGCTCTCTGTTAGACATTTAGATTGGTTTTTATAGGAAAAATACAGATTTCATCTCGCATCCTCAATAACTAGGTACTATAAATTATTCACAATAGTAATAGTCGGCATGAATATTTGATATTCTGTTGCAAAATCTCACGAAAGGTTTAGGAAGTAAGACAGGTAGGCTAAGCTAAATAGATTACTGTACATATATATATTAGCTTATAGGAGTAGGCTGAAGTCCGTCCTTGTATATAGTATTGGTCAGCTCAAGGGATCTCTATATTAGAGTTTAACTGTAACAAAGCATCCTAACAGAATTATTCTATTAATAATAAAGGGTTGACAGTTTTCTAAAATTAATTTCTATTAGCGAAAATCATGTAGTCTGTTCAAATAATAAACATGAATTTGTGAAAATCGCTAGAATATTGGGACGTTAAAGTTCAAGCTCAAGTATAGCTTTGCTGCTCATAAGTTCGATTCTGACTTATTATTCTTTCCATCATCATTTGCCTCATTATATCAGCAGAAGTCTTGATTGAAAATTATAAACATACTCAATAGGTTATCTCATACTGAATGTGAAAATAATCAGTTTACATCTCTTTCACACCAGTTCAGTCCGGGCCCGGAGCAGACCGGATGAAAATATTTTGACAGATGAATTTTATTGGTGAATTACGCTCAAGTAAGAATACACCCATATGTTTCATCATTTTTTTAAATTATCATCTTTCCGATCCGGGCCCGGCCCGCACTATTGTAAAAGTGGCCTTAGAAACATTCAAATTATCGGAAATTTTCCCCTGTAGCCTAGGTCACATGGGTAGGTTTAGAAATACAGTTAAGAAATTCATGCCTCTTATCTTCATTTTTACCTTATGACTCTCATTCTGATATGAAAAACAGTCTTATAATTCGCATCCTCGTTTATAAATTCTGATACTTCAGTACTAAGACTGCAAAGCTTTATTAATAATTATGTATAATATATTTTTTGCTGTATTGGAATTGATACAATCTTTTCCACAATTGAAGTTTTTTAAACTAATTTATAGAAATTTTTATCTATAACAACGGAGATCCTTCGGCATCATCAAGGATGATTTAAACTTAGCTTAAACCAACTACGTGTTCTGATCTTTCCATAACGCTATTTTTCTTAATTTTCATTACGGTATGCCTTTACTTATATAGACTTATACAGCAATAAATAAAACTGAACATTGATTATTATCATACATTTACTACTGTCAAGCAAATATATATTTGGAAACAGCTTAATACTGTATTAAACAATGTGAATTATTCTACAGAAATCCAATGTTTCAAAGTCAATGCATCAGTACATTTAGTCTTTTTATATTTTCTCAACAGCATTCATTCACTATATCACTCATCAAAACTGTTCATTTCAAACCGTAAACATTATGACGCTGTTCACAAAACTGTATATATTAGTTATAATTATATACAAATATAACTAAAATATAACTTCAAAAATAACTATATATCAAAACGATATATTAGTTCATCATCAAAGTTGTCACAATGTGCACTATTGTTTGAAGCAATTCACTCAATAATATATACAATTAGACACAAATAAATAAACCAGTTATAAGATATAAAACTATAATACAACTTTTTAAAATATAACAAGTATGCTACAAATATTTAAACTCACACTGTGAGAGACATAATTTCGCCTTCTTGCAGGTATAATTAAACTGATGTCACTTTACCATTATTTTATTTCATTCAATGATACTGGCACAAAATAATGACAATATTATCCAGCCCAAAACTGCTTTTCTCCCAAATTTTGTTACATAATTAAGTCCAAAATTACTAAGGTTTCAAGCTGATTATAATATTGTTATCTGATACCTGACAAATTTATTGATATTGTTATATGAGAATAAATAACAAAATACATAGGGCGTTAACTCAAGTAGAGCCTATCAAGAATCGATGATTTCAATTCAGCATAGCAAACGAAGGTGTATGAACGGGAGGTGGGTCGGAGTGGAAAGGCTTGCTGGGGAAGTCGGCATAGTGACGTAACTGCAGTCTCAAACTGTTAAGCTAGTGGCTAGAGGACTGCAGTTACGGTCACTATACGCCAACTTCCCAGTACGGTGCTCCACTGCAACCCACTTTCCATTCTATACCCCTTCTAGCAAATAACCATTAATTTTGTCGTTAAAAATTGTCTTTAACATTTCAATATTATTAAGCAATTATATTGTTTGAAACCGGAACCTTTCAATAGGTCAGTTGCAAAAAAAATGAATTGGAGTTGATATTCGATTACTCATATGAACGAGAGATTAAGCAACAATTGAACTCACAATTAAAATATTGAACCGATCTTTGAACAACTAGGATAATGTCATCTAGATAGGCTAGATATCAAGGTAATGTTACATAACTTGGAGTGGTTCGTCGCCTAGAGCGATAAGCGCCGCTCGATAGTAATCAAGGTTCCGGACCAAAACGGCCACTGCCTGAATTACTGTGACTAAACGTTACTAATGTCTTCTTGTCTTGTCTTGACTAACCGGTGCACGCCTAGCCTTATTCTGGGTTGAAACAATAAATTGATATTTGATATCAAGTAGACATCAAGATAAATTAACATGTAAATTGATGTAATTTCTCGTAATGGTTCAGCTGTTTTGATGTACGGTAGTGAAAGATATTTAGTCGGTGTCAGTGAGTTGAAGCCAATTGATATCAAGTAGACTTCAAGATAAATTAAGATTTCTCATCGCGGTTCAGCTGTTTCGATGTTTAGTCGGGGTCGGTGAGTTGAAGCCAGCGTGTGAGCGCGGTCTGGCCCGACTTGGCTGAGAGCAGGTCGTGGAAGAGGCGTCGGTCGGCGTCGGAGCTGAGACAGGCGCTGCCCAGAGGCTCGCCCGTGGCCGCCGGGCCCCCTCCCGCATGCAGCACGCTCATCTCCAGCCGACAGTTTTTGGCGAGCGCGTCGCGTCCTATGTCGAACGTGAGTGCCTCGTTGAACACAGGGCGCACTGTGTTGCGCTGCACGCTCGTCTTTTTGCGCTTGTAGCGTCGGCCGTTCACCCACAGCGACACCTTCACGTACGGATCTGTGCAGAAGGAGGAGCATCATACAGTTTCCGCCAATTTGATGAAAATTAAATGAAATGTGATGGATAATAGAGGCTTATAATTGTGGTGAATCCACATGAAAAAGAGGAAGAACACGATTATAATATTATCAGTATCCAGTAATTTCTAATTTGATGCAATGTGATAGGTATAATTGCGGTGTATCAACATGAAAAAGTGAAGTTTTAACTCATGTCCATTCTTGGGGAGGATGTCCTGACCTTGTCAACAAAATTAAGATTGATATAATTTATAATTAGCTCCCGAAATTAAGAATCAATATATTTTTCAAATCAGCATCAAGTGATTGATGAATACAAGGATTTTGAATAGAATTATTCAACGTGAATAAATATGTTAGTACAATAAATTTTGATAAATAATGCTCCCTAAGAGCTCGATAGATCCATGATTTTTGTAATCATAAATTTTAAATGTTAATTTATTTGATAAAAAATCAGAACACGCCGTCTTAACTGATTTTTTGTGATTGGTTGTATATTTGGTCATCTTCTTGGCATTCTTGTTATTCTCAATTACTTTATTCCGTTCTAATACATACTATTTATTCTGAAACTTCATTCAAACTTGAATGAACTGACCTGAAGACGCACGAGTCTCATCAACAGCTCGCAAATTACGAGCTTTTATAACGACGACTGTGAGACGCTCAGCGGAAGGCAGAAATGATAACGATATCAGGACCTCTCCCAGTTCCTCCTTGAAAAAATTAAAAAATCACAGTTAAACTCTGGCGTCATGCTAAACATTTTTCCATCTGTTTGGAATCACAAGTTATCAGAGATAATAATATCAAGTCGAAAACAGAACCAACAAATTTTGTGCGTGGGTTACTGGAGCTATTTTAACCACTTTCAGGACACATGAGATGCAGACTGCTGCACTGGTCGAAGCTCTTGTGCATAACAATTTTTCACATATGCGTCGCGTCGGGGGAGGTGCACAAATGCCCCCCTCCCAACATTCTTGTAAAAAAATACCTGTTTCATGAAGTCATGTGGTCTGTAAAACAGGAGAGAGATGGACATATACTAGACATTGATAGCAAGGCCGACTCTGAAATAAACTTAAATGTCCAGTGTGAGTTTACCTTTTTTCTGTTTTGAAAGACTTCTGAAATAGGCCACAGGTTCAAGAGTTTTTATGAATGCTTTAAGCGTTAACAAAGACAATTAGAATACTTAGAATAATAATAATACTCAGAATAATAGTTTCCTATCGTCTTTGGTGTTGATAAGTTATGTATTGGATGATTGTATGGGCCTACCTTGGCTTGATCGTGATGCGCGAGACAGGGCGAAAGCGCTTTCCACAGAGTGAGCTTCTGATCGAGATCGAGGCCGGCGAGCGGCAGTTGCACGCAGCCGATGCTGTGGTGCCGCGAGTACGCGTCAAAGTCGTACAGAACCAGCTCCAGTGTGCGCCGGCCCACTCCGCCTCGGCGCACTTCGAACACAAAGTCCTCGTCGAATACTGAAAAATAATGCCAGCTACTAGTCACTGAACACGGAAAACGGAGTTTTCATTTCATGGGACTATTTATGTAACTAAATTCAGGAATTCAAGAAGTTTGGGCATCTGCCTGTTTCTCTTTCCTATTATAAATACAAATAATTTATTATAAAAAATGAATTATTAAAATAATAATTATTAATTATTATAAATATTATTATTGATAATTATTATTAAATACAAATTTTGTATTTGTTTGATTGATCCAACGTCTATCTTCTAAATAAATAAAAGAAGGTACGGTTGCGTGCGTGTGTGTGTTTATTAGCAAGGTGCAAGCTAATTTTGTGGATTGTGTTCCGAAAAAACGTGAATAATCTAGAGCTTGAAATTTTGCATACAGCTTCCAAAAATATTAATGTTATGCACCTCGAAGCCCAAATTTCAATTTTCCCTCTAGATTTTTCATAATTGAAGCTCAAATTTCATTCACTTCAATAGCATAGGCGATGGGTTTAATGAGTGTCATTATGAAATGAGTAAAAAAAATCTCGGAAGTTCTATTTCTGTTCCGAATGACCCATCTCCGATAGACCCGTTGGCGTAGTTGGCAACGTTACGGATTGGAGAGCAAGAGGACTCAGGATCGATCCTCGGAGCGACCTAATTTTTTTGACAATGAACTTCAAACCAAAATCAATATTTTCTTTACTTTTGTATTGAAATTATTATTAAAAAATAAATAAAATAAAATTTGAATCAGTTCATGAACCACATCAATTTTTCTATACATTATTTTATTAATATATTTACATTTAAGAACAATATTTGGTTCATTGGTTGGGTCAATCAGATCAGTTCAATTAATCAGAGCGTTTGGACCTGGATGTATTGTTTCATTACAGAAAATTTGTTATGTGAAGAACATTACACTGATTTTCGAATAGGAAGTGTGCTATAAAGAAATTAATAAATATCGTTTTTTTTTTTAATTTGAAAGATTCAAATGATCATTTAATATTTTTTAACATTTCAAAACTAGCAAAGCGCATTTCATCCTAATCGCAATAATAGCAGTACGGTATTGCAAAGGGATAAAAAAATAATCATTAATACTGGCGCCGGTATACAACGAGGTAAGTTAATAATGATATAGTAGAGTTTTCCAAAGTTCTGAATTATCAATAAAAGTTATACAATAATGTGGACAATATGCAATTATTTAGTTATATCAGAGACAATTGGAACTACAATTACTTACAATTACTACTACTACTACTACTACTACTACTACTACTACTACTACTACTACTACTACAACTACTACTACAAGTACTACTTAGTATCCACTTGTCTCTGGTTATATCTAATTTGTATCCGAGTAAAATTTTCAAGTATTGCGGTACCGTAGCGTATTTAGGTTATGTAGGATCTGATCTTCATGTATCACATCACAAAACAAAAACATTGTTGAACCCAATTTACGGACTCTATTTACATTTTGACATGGAATTTTATTCTTTAATAACATACATATCAAATAATTTTTGAATTATGATGGTCAAATTCAATCGCTGCCTTCTTTTAAAAAGCAGTTAGTAGTCCTATATTCGAATATTCCCGGACTCTTTTTGCAAAGCATGATGTAGATAGGCCTACTACTACATGAATTGAAAATAATGCGTATGGTTTTGAATATTATTGAACCAAAATAAGTAAAACTTGAACTTCTTTGAATGGCAAGGTTTTAAGCCTATTCATTTCTTAAAAGTAAGTTTAATGTGATGGAAATACTTTTCAGGATGATTATAATTCTTACAAAGCCGCTAAGCTGTAGGCTGTAGCGTACAGTAGGGCTAAAATTTTATGCAATTAATCTAAAATAATCAGGTTCAAATCTCACTATTCACATTATTTTGAAACGTTATTTTTTTACTTGGAACTCAAATTGTATTAATCTTTGAGGAAATATTGTTTTCATCGTATAATCAAAGCTTAATTTCATCTAGACTCAACAAAAAACAACTAGGCCATTATACTCTGAATAGTTCAAGATTGTCAAAGTAGTTCCGTAGACACCGAGAGACAGCGCTGAGTTCATTCTACATTCATTATTTACAGTGACATTCTGCTTGACATCACATTAGATGCTTGGCATTAGATAGATACTATTTCTCGACGTCGCTGATGACCGTAGAAGTCATTATACTTCTCTCCATCTCCTTCCTAATATTTTTCCCATTAATTTCTGAATTGGTACATTACTTTATTATATGAAATGAATTTTCTAAATAAATTATTTAAACTATTTTTGCCCACCTTATATATATCCAGTTTTAGCATAGAATTTGGCTATACCATTTTTAAGGCCTAATCCAGAAAAAAATAATAATATCTTTGATACACATAGTAGAGAAGAAATCAATTTTAGCTTTGTTTTGTGGAATTCCGTTGCGAAGCACGGGTGGCTTCTAGTAGATAAATAAAGATAGAAAATATATATAGAAGACACATAATATGTAAAGATATATTGAATTAGTCCATCCAATTAAAAGAAAGGAAATACACATTACATATGTTAAACTGGAAATTTCGAAGGAAGTTTTCATTTTATTGAATTCGTCCCAAGTTCAAGTTTTCATATTCCAACTCAATAGTCACAAGAGCAGAAGTAGCCTAGATTAGTGTGATTCTTGCTGTTATTCACCTCAACCAGTTTGTTGAATTCTGTTTTTAAGCTTTTAATGCTGTATTATGTGACTGCAACAGGCAATGCTTGAGAGTAATGTTGCATAGAAATTGAGAATTCTAAATTAGGATTTATCTCTTTGTTAAAACGAGCACTTGAGTACAAAAAGTAATACTGTTAAATACCGTACAATAAAATTATTCATTCACTGAAAAACATAATTTTATTATTCACCTACACATTGAAGAATGAAAATTAGTTGGCTTCCTGTAATATCACCAAACAAAAATTAATAGATAGCTTAGTAAAACTATATAGACAAAGCATTTCACAAGTCATGTTGTCTTGTGAAACGTTGAATTCATTAAAAGCTTTTCTTTGTAGAGAGGAGGTGCTCCTGAATAGTTTTTCATACTGAATTCACAATAATTCTCTTATGATAAACGATGGGGAGGGACATGATAATTTTCATAACTATTATTTGCAAGGTGAATAATAATCACTATTATAATATTTTGTATGTCTCTTACCAGGGTTTAGTGTTTTTTTGTGGATCCTTGTCTGCCAAACATTAGTCCTATCAGGCAACAAGCGAATTTTGGCATAGGGATCAGCTGTGCCACTGAAATCTCTCGGCTGAAGATCCACTGCCTGCCAACAATAACATAATTAAATCTCGTATTTCACAAGAAATAGAAAACTTATGAAATAGAATATTGTGAATCCTTATTGTTACAGTTTCATGCCTTGCATGAAAGTAATTTATGTAATAGGCACCATACGTTGCATTGGTAGAAGCTGGCCACAGCGGTGTCTATTCTCTGCTGTTCTAATTCGAATCAATATTTCTCCATTCACATTCACTAATCTATTTTATAGTTAATCAATCTATAGTTGGAAGCAATAATTGAGTCCTGCTATTTTTGCTGGCAGAATGCGGTCTATATTAAGTTCTAAGTAGGCCTATGTGTCTGATTAGAGACATACTTTCACATAAGAAATTATTCATCATATATACAAATTTATATTTAGCAGAAAGTATTTTATACTTTTCACTTTTTTATATTGAAATATTTACTAAATGGATTTTATTTATTGGTGGAGAGGTCCTAAAAGATGTTCAAATCTCGCCATATATCAGTAACAATATTTTGGAGAACATGAAGGACTAGTTGAATAACTAACTTTGATGAAATCGAAAATTTCTTATTGTCAAGTTGCTCTCTATTGTTTATTGTTGCTACTGTTTCTATACTAGTCTTAATGTAATAAGTTCTCCTTGCAACCAATCATTCAATCACCATAGATTGCATCCTTGTTTGATTGATAAGGTAACTTGAATTTGAATGCTTACCTGAATTAGCCGCACAGTCAGAATACCAGCATTGTGGTCGTAAACGAGAGTTAAATTCACAGATCCGCGAATAACATCGTCACCGCCTTCATCTGTTGCACCGTGTGATGTCATTTGCTGCAGATAAAGCAAAAATATTATCATTATTCAAATCAGAAACATAAAAAATTCGCGCAGATAGAAAACTCGTACAGTGAGTGATTGGTTTGGAATAGTTTAATGTGTGGAATCCTAGAACATTGTGTTTTTGTTTTCTTCAAAGAAGTAACACAATAGGCTATGTGTCTATATTCAAGACTGGAAGTAGAAATCAAACTACTTTTATTGTATCATAGGTACTGTAACTGTAATAATACTGTAATACCTGCAATAATACTTCAAGAACATTTTCAAAATCGTATATCGGTACATTTATCAACCAACCTTGTTATTGATTCACAAAATCATCATCATAGAATTCATACCAAGTTAACATGGAACCTCAATAAATGGTGATGATAATTGATAGGCCTAATATAAAAAATCAACTAGTACTTGCAAAACTAGTACAGTAACTCCCAAGATAAGGAAATTATGACTCGACTCATGTAGGTTATCTTATTCAAGAAGCTACTCAATAAATTATTGTAACGAATTACAAGTGATTGATAAGGTAGATGAATGAATAAAATTAATGGGCCTGAAAATTTTCTTTTTCCAAATAAAATCGGAATAAAGGGAAGTAATAGATATACCTGTATTACAGGAAGAATTGAATATCTTCGGTTAATATTGGAATTGAGTGTTTTCATACTATGAGTTAATTGTACTTTCTTAAATAAATAATTATTGTATAAGTTATTTTATACAATCGAATAGGCACAGAAATTGTGAAAACTTGTGAAAAGAAAATTTGTAGCAATTGTTCAACAGTTCAACTGATTGTCCTTTACAGTTATTGTTTAATTATTTATTATTGTAAATTTATCCGCAATATTAATGATCCAGGGCAAAATGTGTTCATAATTTAAATTTGAGAAGCTCAATATGAGAGAGGATTGTCGAACCTCATCGTAGAGTGCGGCATCAATCTTGGTGTGATCCAGTTGTCTGTGCATGGAGTTGACTCGCGGCCGCGCTGAGGACAGAACCACCTGTTGCTGCTGCTGCTGCTGTTGCACCTTCTCTATCTTGGAGGGAGCCTCCAGTATACTCGCGCCTATTGTCACGTCTGCACTCACTGGCGAACCAACTCCAGACTCTTCTGCAATAGCCAAATCAAATCAACTTAATGGAAAATTTCAATTAAAAAATATATTTTTTTTCGCACAACAAAATAAATACAATACATTGTAACCAAGCTGGTCACGTCAATAAATACAAGAAATTCTTACTTAATAACTTAAAACTATTTCCACAAATATTTTTAACATTCCTTGATTCAAAAAACAATCAACAAGCAATAATTAATGTGAAATAAAGATAAAAACATAGATAATAATAGTCGATGATAATAATATGGAAAATAATAGTAGAATAATTTTTCAATATAGTCCAATATTGGGAAAAACATAGAATTGAAGAAAAAAATCGTCAGTTATTTTTGAAACATTCATACCGTACACCGTTTGACTGGACTACCATGCAAATATATTGAAATGTAACTCAATACAAATAATGACGCAAATGAAATAAGTGAGGTTTTATAGGAAAAGTATCGTGCCTGAAATGAGAGAAACAATAAATAAATACAGACATATCTATCAAATAGGCTATAAGTTCCGGTACGCAATGTTCCGGTGAGTCTGGGGGTATTCAGAAGGGGGGTCCGCCCCCCAGGAAAACCTTTTAAATTTAGCCTCAAAAAGGGCGTTATAAAAGCCATTTAAGAGCAAGAGCAAGGAATAAATTCTGCATAATAGCTCAACTAAAGTTACATATAAAAATAATTAAATAATGTTCTAAATCAAATAATGTAAGTTGTCCAATTTCTGCAGAGAATTTCAATAATTTTTTTACAGGACACATAGCTGATATTAGCAGTAAAATTCCACAACGTAACTTGAATTCTTCTGATTATTTAAGAAATATTGAAAAACCTCATACCCATTTCTCTTTCATGACTGTAACTGTAGAGAAGGTCTATGCAGTAATTTATAAGCTTAGTAACAGCAAATGTTTAGATGTCTATGGTTTAAATTCTCTTCTTTTGAAAATATCCGCTAAATATATATGTGAAATATTAGCCTATCTGTTTAATGAATTTGTTGCTAATGGTTCTGACTTCCCTCCTGAGATGAAAAAAATTAAAGTCATACCTATTCACAAAAAAGGCTCTAAAAATGATCCATCAAACTTCAGGCCTATTTCAATTGTACCTGTATTATCAAAGGTGTTCGAGTTGATTATGCAGGAACAGCTATCTGAGTACTTTGAAAGAAATAGATTGTTTTCAGACAAGCAATTTGGCTTTAGAAAAAAATGTAGCACTAGCAAGGCTGTACAGGAGTTGACCAATAGAGTTGTTATGGATATTGAGAATAAGTTTCTTGTTAAATTTAGATCCTTTGATATGAGCCGGGCCTTCGATACTGTCCATCATCAATTATTGATAAAAAAGTTAGAATTTTATGGTCTGGATGTGCAATCTGTTGGAGTAATTCATTCCTACTTATATGGTAGAACACAGTTTGTCTATCAATCTGGTCTCTTTTCTTGTGGTAAAGAAGTCTTGTATGGAGTACCACAGGGCTCTATATTGGGACCACTACTATTTATAATATATATTAATGACTTACCTGCTAATATTGACTCTGTTACTAGAGAAGGGTTCCTGTTTGCAGATGATTTTGGTCTTAAAATAAAATCTAGAACCAATTTAGAGTTGAACCATCTCCTAGTCAATAGTACACACATTGTAACTGATTGGTGCTCAGCCAATAAACTCATTCTTAACAAAGATAAAGTCTGTGATATTAATTTTAGTTTTAATAATAGATTAAATAGTAGTACAGGAACTGGGTCTATGAAGTTTTTAGGAATACATATTGACACTAGACTAGATTGGCATGTACATGTAGAATCGTTAAGTAAGAAGTTGTCTAAGGGTCTATATCTATTAAGAAGATTACGTGGAGCAGTTAATAATGATGTTTTATTAAGTGTCTACTATGCTCAGATATATTCCTTATTATCATATGGAGTCACTGTTTGGGGTAGTAGCTCAAGAAGTATTGAGATTTTTATACTGCAAAAAAAAGCTGTTAGAATTATCATGAATGCTCCTCAAAGAGCTCACTGCAAACCACTGTTCAAAGCTCTTAAATTGTTGACTTTGCCTTCTATATATGTATTGAACTTGCTACTTCATGTTCATGGAAATAAAGCACAGTTTGAGACAAACAGTGATGTGCATAACTATAATACAAGGCACAGGAATGATCTCAGAACTCAATTTCTACAATGTGCAAGATCCCAAAAAAGTTGGCTTTATACAGGGAAAAAATTATATAATTCTTTGCCATTAATTGTAAAGGATCTTCCAGCTACTGCCTTCAAAGACAAAGTTAAAAATATTCTACTGAATGAGTGTTTGTATAAAGTGGCAGAATTTTATGAAATAGATTTTCAAGGATATATCTGAATGATGTCATAATATCTCTAATTGTTGTTTTTTTTAATATTTTTATAGTTTAGTGAGATTTTGTGTACTACTTTTTTTATATAATCTATAATTATATTATATACGTTGACCATGCATTGTAATATGTTACATGTCAATAAATGAATTTCGATTTCTATTTCTATTTCATATTTTGTTGTTGTTTTTTTGTCTCAAGAGGTACAGGTACGGCTTACCGTACCGTCATAAAAACAGCAGTGTCTGCACATGTCAATAGTTGAACATATTATGCAGCACACAAAAATCGACCATGTTCAGACAAAGGGAATTTTGGGGATCCATCCTATTTTTTCATTTGATCAATTTGATCAAATATGTAGACACTATAGATAACTTGGAAGTGAACACTGTTTCACTGATTATGTGAGTAATATTTTCACTTTTCAAGTTCCCTATAGCTATAGTGTCATTATCAATTCAATTTACAATATTATTTGTTACAATTCAGTTTAAAAGTTTGTGAGCCCCAATTCAATCTACACAATCAAATAATAAGTTTCAGAGGAACATTTTGTTTCATATCCACTTTGGACTCTGTTTTTCCTAATATTACTTGCGATTTTTATCCACTATGAGATTATGTTTTTAAAATAGGGGACTGTATAATATATAACTTGTAAAACACTGAAATCAAATATATCTTTGATTGGAAGGGTTTTTATTGATAGTTTTTGACTGGTTGATGTGATAATTTGCTGCAATGTACCTGGTGACGAGTTTTCAAGACTAGACTGTCTCTTGAGATTCGGGGGAACCCAGAACTTGTCACAGGAAGGAGACTTGTTCAGTGATCGACTACTGCCAATGCGAGATGTTGATCCGCCATCCTCTCCACCACTCACTATCAACGCCTCTTTACTGCGCAAACAAACATGATTTTGGATTAGAGGCCGAATTCATAGAAATTTATAAGTATTTAGGAGTCCTCCAAAACAGGAAAAAGGCGAACGCATACCAGTCTTTAGTTTCGTCATGCATAGCACACCATGTCATTCATGACTAGTGTTTATCAGCATTTTCCCAGTTTTACAAGACTCATAAATTTTCATGTAACAGGCCTCGGATCTTGAAATAAACTCATCGATTACACCAATTTTTGGTTCCCAAACGAATGTAGGTAAGCCACTTATTGAAATAGACTAATTAATTCCTGCTACAAGCATTATACAATAAAATTTAACCCTTATTAGTATACATTCCAGTGAATTGTATTCTTACGTTTATTGGAATTATATTCTGTAGCATAATTATTCAAAACCAAGTCTGTCTCAAGGCAAGTGAAAATTGTGGATGTAGATGAAAGATTAGCTCTTGTGTGATAGGTTGGGTTTTATGTTCCTTCAAATATGCAGCTGTAAAATATCTTCCAACAGTTTCTACCTATTAAAAAGTATTAATAACATATAAATACATAGTAAGAAATAGGTTAGATATATGTTATTATTTTCCTATTCCACTTATATATCTATTTTAGATTTCAGTTCAATTATTATATTTATTGTGGATCACTTTTATCCTGGGCATGATTGAAGTAGGATTATCTTCAGTTCAATACTTTTTAATGTTATAAGTGATTCATGCGATTGTTAAATGCTCGGAGAAATTTTACATGCCGTTTATGATTTCATTGAAAGTAACCAAATAGACCCGGAATTCTTTGGACGTAGTTCTTGTAATGAGGTCCAGAGAGATCCTCAGAGGGAAGGAAATTGATGATTGATAATGATCGTTGAACGTGATGATGCTTGGCTTATCATTATCGCAATTGATGAGCTTCTGGTGAGTGCTAAATTTTCACGGTGTATTTCCACTGCGCTCCCAACTTTGTCGCTTTGGGCGAAACAAAAGCGATTCTGATTGCAATTCAGAGACAGAAACAGCATCGACTACAAAGCGGTGCCTTGAAGCATCCTAATTACTTTACTCCTGAATTAGTGCAACACTGTTAAATCAGAAATGTTTGGGTATCGGCAACCAAACACCATGATCCTATTTCCCTGCCTTCGGGCAGCAGCGTAACTCGAATCTCTTATTTTTGATTGTTTGATACGGTAGTTTGAATGCGGGCATTGATAAAGTACGTTACTAATGAACTTCGACTCCGACCATCATTAAGCAGTCTGAAAGGCATTCAGTGATCATTAATTAATTTTCATATTCATCATACAGAAAATGAAAACAAAGTAATTTATCTTTCACATTGAATAAACAGAACTAGCTCATTCTCTTATCGAAAGTGACTGAAAGATCAATATATTTTCCAGTCACAAAAAGCAGAGTTGATTGGAAGTAAATTAAAAGTTCTCTTGTTTTGTTATTTTGTGAGATTTATATTTTTAATGGGGGTAAAATCTCCCTCGCTACAAAATTATTAATGAAATACTAAAAATAGTACAGAAAACAAAAGTAGAACGATTTCTCCTGTATTTGAGTTCAAAAATTGTTGTAAAAATATAATTTTTTGCTGGGGATGATGCCCACATAAGCTCTAGGCTTGTGCATGGGTAATGAGAAGGATGATGATGAGGCATTCTAATTCAAAATGTTTACCGAAGGAGGCTCAACGTGCTTCTTTCTGAACTGATCATACTCCAAAACTAAATACACAGGAGTATCCATACTCCACCAGAAACTGCATGATATGACTCATTTTGCCCATTATTGTAGGCTATAAACAGCTTATTACTTTTTATGATATCATGGAATGTTTGTTACACGTTCACTCGATAAAATGCATGGATAAATTTCATTAAAGCACTGTGATGACAAAGGTCTGAGATGCCAAGGCTTTCAATAATTCTTTTTTTGCTGGATATAGGAAGATTCCTCTAAAACTCCTACAACATTTTTCTAGTTTGCTTAGGTTGAGTGGATTTCTGTTGGCCTACAAGTATCCCCAAGATTCCGATACTTTTCTAACAACTGTAGGACGTCACCATCTTATCCACTAATCCTCATAGGATGTGAAGTGTCAGATCTAGATAGAGGCTCCTCCACAAGGAAATGTGAATTTTGCAGAGCACACTTTTTCAAGTGGCTACATGAGCTTACCTATAAGTGCCTCCAAACTTAAGCTCTAAGGCCAGACATACAGGAAGTTGTGTGAGATGGGAGATTCAGTTGGCTGTTAATCAATATGCAAGACACGTATTGTAGATTAACGCTAGGTATCTTCCTTCTATAATTATATTATATCTCTCTCATACCAAAATGCTCTCTACGTGCAGCCTTAGTGTTGAGTAATACCAATAAAAAATA
This sequence comes from Laodelphax striatellus, assembly GCA_017141395.1. Lineage (NCBI taxonomy): Eukaryota > Metazoa > Arthropoda > Insecta > Hemiptera > Delphacidae > Laodelphax > Laodelphax striatellus. Next base: position 31,701,536 of record CM029531.1, on the reverse strand, counting down.
AAATAAATTGAGGCAACTATATTCTTCTACATTACTGTCGCATTTTCCTAGTTAGCTAAGCGTCACTGAATTTTGTGTTTGCTTGAAAGTATCCCTGACATTCAGTTCGGGTTTAAATCATTATGGAAACATTTATTTATCAGTCAAAATTACATCTTCATTATAATAATAATGCAAAATAGTTAAAATTGTAAATAGTTGAAAAACGTAATCATTTTATAATATATACATGAGGAATACTAGCAATGCATTGGTTAAGACGTAAGACCTCGTATCTTCAACATTTTCAATTCCATTATTATACTACCAATTCACCGGTTAAGACGTAAGACCTCGTATCTTGAAATTTTTTTTAAAACAGATAAATTACTCTTATTGTATATTGAGAACAGGTAGAAGAGATAATTAACATTCCACTAGAATTGTGTTAGAAATGGCGCATTAATTATTATGCATATTAAAATAATTTCAAATAATGGTTTTTGCTCCCCTGATAAATTGCTGTTATCAACTTATGTGGTCTCACATCTTATCGATAGATTGCGTTTCATATGTAGACTAGGTGACAAAATACAATTAGGTGGGTTAGTAACGCACCTGTATCTCAGCTCTTCAGATTCGAGCAAATTGCGTTCGAACCAGTTGAGCCGGTAGCGCCGTGAACAGGCCACATAGGCAAGGAGGGCAGCAGCCAGGACCAGCAGGAATGAAGCCACGGCGTAGACGACTGGCACCCAGCCTACCCCTTCCACTGCACCCCACTCCATCTTATCTACGACAACTGGAACAAAAAAAAATTCATAGTGATAAAAACATATATAAAAAGTGGAGCATTGTTGTAGGGTTTACATTTCGAATTGAAAATTCACACAATATGGAAATAACAAAGTAATAATATGACAATAATACAATACAAAACAATAATAATACACAATAGAAAATCACAAAACATTATCAATTAAACTATTTTTTCGGACTCAGAGGATTTAGTAACTTGAAATTTGAATACCTTGAATTATTTTTGAAAACATTACTTTCCTTACCCATAGGACAAGGAAAGTGAAAACAATATTAGAGACGGGTTGAGTACAGGTTTCAGTTCCATCCTTATTCATGATTAATCATTTGAATATTTTATTGTTCTGACATTCTGAGGTTTTCTTCATTTGTATTTATTGTACAAAGAAGATAACTTGTGAAGAATATTTGAAGACAGTATTTATAGAAGACAGTACTTGAAGCCAGAATATTTGACTAGTGTTAGTTGATGTAAAGTTGTATTGTGAAATTAGTATTTGATGGCATTATATATACGAAAACTGAAAAGCTGAACACTCATTTTGATAAGAGTTGATGAATGACTTTATTAACAGAAATAATATTACATTATCATCTCTACTTCCTCAATGCATTGATATCCAAGACCTAGAACATTCTGATGATAATAATCATCATCATCATCATCTTTTTTATTTCAGACAGGCTAGTGAGTAATTTTTTTCTTCCATACCATATGAATACTGGACTTTAGTTTGGAATTTTAAGCTTTTTCCATTTTATAACATCAACTTAGAGTGTAACAACACTCAAATTACAAAATAGCACACAGATTACAAAATATTAGTTCTACAATGCCAGTCATTTAACATTTTTAAAGTGGACAGCATTGGAGTGCTATACGCTTGTAATTCAAGCGTATAATATTATGCCGATGACGATACGGTCTGATTATATTCCCCATCATCAATTCAACAATGGTGTATGCCTTACTTAGAGCAGATGCTTATCTGTTTATCATGATACCATTCCAGTAATTAAATCCAACTGTTCAATCCATTCAGTATGGCTTGGAAAATTAATAGGATCCCTGTCAGTTTGAATACATTATACACAATGATGGATTGGTGTTTATCGAATTGATGATGCCATGATATTAATTTATCAATTTGTTAATTAAATTGACACGAATAATCTCGACGTTTGTTTGAGAGTATATCTGCCACCAACTCGTTATTTCAGAATGAAAGTTTTGGATAGAATGGAAACCTGCAATGTTATCATTTTGAAAAGAGGATTTGGAGAGTTGAAAATCCTCTCCTGGAAAAACAATGCTTGCCTTCTCTACAGATATTGTATGCTATAATGGAAACGCTCGCCTTATTTGCCACAGGCCATTTTCGCAACATGCTATCGGAATATTTTATTACCATTGACAGCTCGTTCAAAAGTGCTAGATCAATACTGGTGGTTGCAACCTGTCGATTCAACATCACACATAAAGGCATGTTCAGATCGATTCGACCACTGGCTCTGTCAACAGACTAATCGGCGGATATCTTTTGACATTAATTTATAACTTCAGTTACCCATGGGCAATCAAAAACAGTGACAGCAAACGTCTGGCTCAAACGTATTCCAGTTTAATCACGAATACAAAATATCTAACCAGTATTTTTTCCGAATCTCTGATTTAACCATATAACGAGGAAGAAATGGAAAAAACCCCATCAAGGGTTTTTGTACAAAGTGTTTACGAAGCATGGTCTAGAAAATAATTATTTGCTTTGAACTTCGGACTTTCAAAATATCCTTCTACATCAACTTCTTTTATTCATCAAATATAATATACAGCTTGGGAATTGTCTCTACCCACGTTCCTCTTAGAATGGATTTCTTTATTGAATTATCCTGGGCTCTCACTTGTCAACGCAACTCTCACTTTGAAGGTAGAGTAAAGATGCTGATGATGAAACCCTTTGAGAATTACCAAAATAAGAATGCATTGCTTATACCTTCACATCAGCGTTAAAATGGTCAATTTTCAACATGTTTCAGTGTATGAGAATGAGCCAATGTTTGATGCCTAAGAAATTTCTCTTTTCCTTTCTCAAATTCTTCGAAATGATCTCTGACGTATGACAACAATACATCAGTAAAAAACAGAAAGATTTCTGAAGTACACGCGGTTCGCATAGAGTTCCGAACAAGCGAGCTGCCATCAAATATGCAGTAAAAGAGAATAAATTTTTCTTCAATTGCCTGGTTTGCATTATTTCCAGATAAGTGCCAGTCTAACAGACGATTTTCAAAGAGCATAAAATCTGTTCGAATAGAGCTGAACAGATTTATGATCGCAGAGGAAGAGGGAAAGAATGCGTAAAAAACACTTTGAAGTTGTAGCGGAGAGGGCGTTGAGAGGTATTGTCGATTTTATCTTGACAGTACTTTTTCTGTTTTCTTTGACGGCGATTCCATCAGGATTTAAGCAAATCTTCTGCTCCTCAATTTTGCACCTCGTTTCCAAGGACTCAAGAGAAACGGCGCTACGATTTGAATGCTCTATTTTATTCCTCTTCATCCGAAATCGGATTTATTCTCAATTCGAATTGAACCTCACTTCACAGTGGAATTGGAATTGAAAATGTATTGTTCAAGCTCTACGGTACTCGATAAACTGAGCAATGAATCAGAAATTGATGTACCGGTGAGAGGATATGATCAATCCTCTTTAATGAGCTATTGATATAAGTTTCTAAACGATCTTGTTTTTCACGTGTAGCTGAGGTAGATATTCCAAAAAGTTCACATTGAACAAACAATCTACAAATCAACATAAACTTCTCCAAAAAGTCAAGATGGAGCAGCAAAATTGATTAAGTTGATGAACAACCTAGGCCATGGAGAAAGAATGAAGAGTCTGTGAGTGGAATGAAGAATGTCTTGGCTATACAGGTTTAGCTGTATACTGTTCTATAAGTTTTAATCAAAGTTTTAAACGAAAATTGCAGTAAAAGAGTGGCAGAGTTTTGAAAAGAGTAATCTTGGCTTAATTGTTTTGCTGATTATTGATAATTGATTCGCTGTTTACAGTTTTGCTTAAAAATGAATATGGTTTTCTCCAAGCAACTCGACATGTTCACACGTAGCCTACGTGTACAAGAAGACTACTATTACAAGAATATCTGAATTGACTCAGTGGAATGATAACGTAATAGGGTGATATCATAGCCCCCTTTAAACTGTAGTTTAAAGGGGGCTATGGTGATATTCATGAAAAACCAAGTGAGTTAGGTCTACAGTTTCTGTCAAGTTGGAATCGTTATTTTTTATTACATTAACAGATAAGTTCAATGTATCAAATTTAGACCAGGAAAACTACCAGAGTGTGGTGAAGCATTTCGAAGAGCTTTTTCGCAATGAATGCGTCTTTGCCTTATGGAAAGTACATTAATTATTATTGCTAGAAGTGGCGCTGTAATTGAAGATTGAATTGGATTTCGCAGGTGCACCTATAAATTTCAATAAAGTTGTTCTCAAGTTAATTAGAAACTGTCAGCTCATCCTAATCCTAATTAGAATAAGGGTATGTGTTGATGATTCTGGAAACGAAAAAAGATTTTCATCAGTATTAGATATATAATATAAAATTTGAATGAATAAGAGTATAAATTTCAGTGAGGAAGAGAACCATTGAGCATAGCATTAGATAATCGCTTACGAGAATCGTTTTATTGATGAATGAATTGACAAATTGCCAGCTTGACAATGTGAATTTGAATGAAATTTTCCAATATTACTGCAGTTCACTGATCATTAATGCTTTTTCCATGAGCAAAATATTGCCAATGCATGTCCAACTTTAACCTCGTGAATTTCCCATTCATTATCTAATTATCTATTAAAACTGAATATTGGTGATGATTATTTCTTGATCCATTACGAACTGCGATGTATAGCCTACACTATACACATGACTGCATTTCGGTAGTAAAGTGAAACCAATGGTGTAAATTGGTATACTAAATTCATGTTTCAATATTTAGTTGAAAAAGAATAATTTATAGAATTACAATTCTATTGATAAAGCAAAAAATTCAAAAGATTTAATTTTAAACTATTCAATTCTATTACATTAAAAATCCAAATTTAAACTCTGTTGAAATAGATCTTTTATATTGTTCAAATTGCCTGCATTTAGAAGGGAACGCGTACTTGCTTAACTTTCAAATACTATATGAGTAAATAAGTTATTTCATTATTGGAAAGAATCGATAGAGAGAGAGAAGAATGAGGAAGATGAAAGAAGAGCGGGAGAATTTTTTATTTATTCAATTCAAAAGAGCAAATGGTTACGAATTACACGGATCAGCAAGAACTGGTGAAGAAGAATAAGAAGAAGGAGAAGAAGAAAAAGGAGAAGAGAGCAGAGGGAAGAGGCAGAAAAGCAAAGAAGCTGGAGAATATAGCTAGGAGGAGGAAGATGAGAAAATAAGGAGAATTGATGAGGAAAAGGAGGAATAAACAAGTACCCCTAAGGATTGTAGCGGCTAGGCATATCTCAGCTGAAGAGATATGCCGTAGGATTTTACAGGTCCAGCAGGCGGTGCTGATGATCCATCTGCACCATATGATAATGCGGATGCTGCCTTACAGCCCCCGCTACATCACGGACCGACATGTGTGGGCCGTGGTGTGGCGCGTGCTGACGTGCATCTATTGTGGTGCAGGTTTTGAATTAGCAAACCTGCTCCTAATGAGGGCAGATAGGAGGAGGGCCGTACATGCCCATGGCCGTTATAACAATTTTGAACTAGTTCATAATTTTTATGCGGTCGTGGATGTGGAATTGGGCCTCCTCCTCCTCCTGCAGGAAGCTGGATTGCAGGATCTGTACTACCTGCGGCGCCCAGTAGAAAGAGTACTGGTCTTTCTAGGCAGAGGTGGGGTACCCCAGTACAGCATCCTTAGAAAATTTCTTGAAAAGTGAGGATGACGTCATTGGATGATGAAGAGCAGTGGTGAGACTATAAAAGGACAAGGCAGCTATCACCAACCATCACTCCTTAGTCATGGCTTGTACAAGTATCATCCAAGCAGCGCTCTGCCTTATGCTAGCACTCGGTGTCTCTTCATTGGATCCCAAGTACAGAGCGTGTCATCCAAATTGGCGTCTAGGGGAGGCTGTGCGAGAGAGATGGATAATCTCTCCCACCACGCTTCCCCTCCAGCCGCTAAGGCTAGTACAGTCAGTGAAGCAAATAACATCATAGTACTGCTAGGTAACCGAAGCGAATATGAATTTTTTTATAAAGCTGAGTTTGCCAGCTGAATGAACTTTTGAAATTTACTGTACGGCGAGTCAGCAGGCACCGTAGTGGGAGAAAGCGATCAACGCGCATGCTCCAGTGAGACGCCAATTTGGATGGCACGCTCTGTACAAGACGGAGGACTTTGTTACATCAAGGGAACATGGGCTGGATATATCAAACATTTTCCACATGCGACAGTGTCTGTTAACATCTGGAAATCCTAGTCTACAAGGTAGCCAGTCTGCAATCAACCAATTGTACAGTGACGTATATGAAGATTGCGGGAGAACGTGTTGTGGAGGGGGAACTTTGCCAGCGAGTCCATTGCGCATACAATCTGTGCACATGCCTCCACCCATCATTTACAGTAGATAGAATTTGTCGGTTTTGGCAAACACCTTCAAGGTCACCAAACCTATCCCGGCCGACTCTAACCTAACCTAAGTCAAGGTCACCCAACCTATCCCGACCTAACCCAACTCAAGGTCATCAAACTTAACCTAAGGTCAAGGTCAAGGTCACGGGCCTTGGAACGGCTCAAGTCATAGGTCAAGGTCAAGGTAAGGGGCCTTGCAGCGGCCCAAGCCAAAGGTCAAGGTAAGGGGCCTTGCCAAGCCCAAGCCAAAGGTCAAGGTAAAGGGCCTTGCCAAGCCCAAGCCAAAGGTCAAGGTGAAGGGCCTTGGTTTCCCCGGACCAAAGGTCAAGGTAAGGGGCCTTGCCAAGCCCAATCCAAAGGTCAAGGTCAAGGGCCTTGGTTTGGTTCAAGGTCAAGGTCAAGGTAAAAAAAAACTTAGAAAAAAAACTTACAAAAAAAATCTTGAAAAAAAAACTTGGAAAAAAAACTTGAAAAAAAAGTATAAAATTTTAAGAAAAATTAAAAAATTTAAAAAAAAGGTGAAAAAATTAATAAAAATTAATTCCAGAGGGACTAAGAAGTGTGGAATGGATGTTGGGAGTGATTGGTGGGGGCATAGAGTATATATGAGAGGTCTGTGGCCAGGAGAGATCATTACCAGTTGACAAGTGGACCAGTGTGTACTATTGCTATTGTGTTGAATGTTACAGTGATTTTGACAGTGAAAATCAGAGTAAGTACAAGTGTTTATTATATTATTGAATAGTCATAACCTATAAAAATGTGTTTTTGAATAGTGCAAGTCCCCATAGCTAATGGTATGTATGTCGTTTTCAGGACATGGACTGCCATGAAACATCGCACATACCACCTCCTAATCCTGATAGCCCACCCCCGCCTTATAGTATTGAAATCCCATACAGGCATAGACAAGTAAGCCCCACCAACTCCCTTTACTGCCAGTTCCCTCCTCCATATTCAGCTATACCCCAAAGACGTTCATCCTCAATCTATGAATCCTGCTCATCCTCATCCCCAACACCCTCATCACCCCCATCCCCAGTTGCTCCATTCTTCAGCTTTGATGATCTAAATGTCAACCAATCTTGTGAAGAACTAACCCCATCCCCTACATCCCAAAGTGAATACCCATACCGTAATTATTGTGGCACATTTATATTTACCCAAACACCCTCCCCTATACCCTCCCCTACACCCCAAGAACCAACCCCCTATAAGCTATTGTCTGAGATGGAGCGTTGTGATGAACTAACCCCCTCACCTTCTTCTTCAGACTCCCTTCCCACAACACCACAATTGCTGGATGTGAGATGCATATCTCAGCAGCAAAGGCGAGCATTGTTATGCGTAAAAGAGAAGCTAAACTTAACTAGACCCATTAACCTAGTCAGTGATGATGAGGATGAGGAGGAACAAGACCCTCCTGTTCAACATCAGACTCAATGTACAGTATGCGAACAAGTTAACTATAGTCGCCTTTAGTTTCCCTGCATGCACCTCTCATGCAGCTTTTGTATGATCGGCACATACAAATGTCATCTTTGTCAAAGGCACATCATGGCCTATATTGACATCAATCAATAATCCATCCCAAGTCCTATTGCTTGTCATGCCCCAATCCCTAAACCCTACCTCATTGCATGCAGTTAACTATGCAGGAAGACTATAAAGATAAAATACACAGGTTAGACAACTGATTCACTTTCTAATGCATGATATACAGCTGTGTAAAGTAGCATTGCCTTTGCATGATACCAAACTATTATGTATTATATGTAATATAGATATGAACGATTACAAATAAACTTTGTTTAAAACAGATGAACTAGACCAGCCGATGCCAGTTGCCTGAGGGGAAGTTTGTTGTGTTGGAGGACACATTCAACTCTACTCTCTGCACACTCTTCTACAACAACTGATGTTCCAGCAGCCCAGGGAAGGATTTCCACTCTCTACTAGAAAACCTGGAGGACCAGATCATAGATATCATCACCCAGGAGTGTATAACCCATGGAGCAATCAAGTTCAACCTGATGCTGGAAGCTACGTACTCCAAGACCAGCCTAGATGAGCAGAACCAGGAGACAGAAGAAATCCAGGATGTAGCATCCAAGACCCCCAACTACGACCTGTACAGCATCACCAAGATCCCCGACCTGGTGAAGACAGCATGTCAGAAGATGTTGGAAGAGGAGCTGAAGTTTGAGGGCAAGTCAAGCGGTTGGACTCTCCTAGCCATTAACGGTCTGCTGATCCGCATTAGCAAGAACACACCGCTACGGGGATCATCTTACATAAGGCTACCACCCAAGATTGCTTCAAGGCTAGCAGTGATCAACCCCAAAAACAATGACCAGCACTGTTTCAAGTGGGCAATGCTTGCCAAACATGTCCAAGGAAAAGATCCACAATGTGTTAATGAACATTACCAACAAGTTGAGAACAAGTACAATTTCAGCGGAATCACATATCCAACTACCATCAATCAGATTGACATATTTGAAAGGAAAAACCCAGGAGTGTCAGTCAATGTTTATGGTATAGATGCAGACAACATCATCTTCCCTAGATGAGCTGTCAAGCAGGTCAAGGCTGACCATACAGATCTCCTTCTGCTCAGCAAGATGGAAACAGCAGAGGATGCAGATGACTACAAAATCAACAGTCATTACTGTTACATTAAAAACTTTGAAAAACTCATCAGAGCCCAACTTACAAAACATGAACGTCGCATCATCATCTGCAAAAGGTGTTTCACCCACTACACCGTCCATAACAATGGAGAGCGTAAGATGGCTGAGCATGATGAATACTGTGCCAACAACAAAACAGCACGAATCGTGATGCCTCAGCCAGAGAAAGATGGTAGTCCTCCAACCATGAAGTTCAAGAACCATTTAAACAAGTTTAGGATTCCATTAGTAGCCTATGCTGACTTTGAGTGCATCCTTGAGAAGCCAGAGTCTGAGGAGGATGGTGGACCAGCTGAGCAATGGATTGGGAAGGCAACAAGAGTCATCCAATTTCACAAAGCAATGAGCTACTGCCTCTACTTTGTGAGAGATCACAATCTACTGCCATCATGGCTCACTATCACAAATATCATCCCACAGAAGCCATTAGTATACCAGGGTCCTGATGCAGCCAAACACTTCATGAACATCCTCACACAGTGCGCAAGAGATCTTGATGAAGCAATCAACCAACGAGGCATAAATATGCTTCCGCTCACAGAAAGAGAGAAGGCGCAGCATGAGGCAGCCGAGTTCTGCAAAGCCTGCAACAAAAAATTTGACAACAACAAAGTCTATGACCATTGTCATATTACAGGTATCTATAAAAATGCTCTATGCAATGGATGTAACCTGCAAAGATGTCGACAAACTTTCATTCCAGTGTTCCTCCACAATTCTTCAAACTATGACACACATCTTATCATACCCAATCTAGGAGCCGATGTATCCAAACTAACTGTCATCCCCAACTCATTGGAGAAGTACATCTCCTTCACCAAGCAAGTTACTGACAGACTACACCTTAGATTCATTGACACATTCCGCTTCACTCCAGATAGCCTCGAAAACCTGGTTACCAACCTCACAAAGTCCGTCAACAATCTACAAACAGTTTTACCACACACTGCCAAAGTGTTTGGCACCAAGTTGGATCTGATGGCAAGAAAAGGGGTGTTCCCCTATGAGTACTGCGATTCCTGGGAGAGACTGGAAGAGACTTCATTACCACCAAAGGAGGCATTTTACAGCAAGCTAACGGGCAGCCACATCACGGACAATGCTTATGCACATGCTCAACAAGTGTGGGAAGAGTTTGGATGCAGGAACCTTGGAGAGTATAGTGACCTCTACCTAAAATCAGATGTTCTTCTGTTGGCAGATGTTTTCGAAAGTTTCCGAGACATGTGCATGAAGAACTACGATCTTGAATGTGCTCACTACTTTACATCTCCAGGTTTCTCGTTTAACGTCATGCTGGAACACACAGGCGTTGAACTAGAATTGATCACAGACTATGACATGTACATGTTTATGGAACAAGGAATCCAAGGAGGAATCACAACCTGTACTCACTGGCATGCACTGGCCAACAACCCATATACCGGAGCACCTATTGACCCAGCAAAACCAACATCATACCTTCTATATACTGATGCCAACAACCTGTATGGATGGGCTATGTGTCAACCGCTTCCATACAAAAACTTCAAATGGATGGACAGACTACATCTGGATGCAGTGGCAAGAGACATTAAAGATATTCCAGATGATCTGGGGACTGGATTCATCCTGGAGGTTGATGTTGAGAATCCACCTGAACTTCATGACAAGCACAACAAATTTCCATTCCTTGCTGAAAACCAAAAAACGCCCAAGTCCGGATCAATACGGCTGATGACAACATTGAACAAGCGGCAGAGATATGTGTGTCACTTCCGCACCTTGAAGCAAGCACTACAGCACGGGTTGGAGATAACCCAAGTTCATCGAGGTGTAAAGTTTGAGCAGAAGGATTTTCTGAAACCATACATCATGCTCAACACCCAGCTGAGACAGAAATCTCAGAACAAATTTGAAAAGAACTTCTTCAAACTGATGAACAATGCAGTGTTTGGCAAGACAATAGAGAATGTGCAAAAAAGAATGAGCATTGAGCTGGTCAATGATGAAAAGCGATTGAGAAAACTGATTGCTTGACCTACGTTCAAAGACAGAATAATCTTGGGAGAAAACATCTGTGCAGTCAACCTTCACAAGGACAAGATTACACTTGACAAACCAATCTACATTGGGTTAATGGTTTTAGACATGAGCAAGACCTTAATGTACAAATTCCACTATGACGTGATGAAACCCATCTACAATGACAAGCTACACCTCCTATATCAGGACACTGATTCCCTATTCTACCTTGTGGAGATGGAGGACATGTATGAAGACATCATCAACAAACAACAGCTGAGAGATGTGTTTGATACATCAGAGTACCCTACCGATCACCAATGCTATTCCACCACAAACAAGATGGTGCTTGGAAAGTTCAAGGATGAGTATGGCGGCAGGGCTCCAATCAAGTATGTAGGTCTCTGCTCGAAACTCTACGCATGCAGGTGCTTCAATGCAGATCCAAACCAGCTACAAAGTGGACTCATCAAGAAGGCAAAAGGTGTGAGAAGACCTGTGCTTGGTCAAGAACTGCCAAAGTCCCATCCTGATGCTGCAAAATACATATGCTTCCAAGATTACCTAGACTGTTTGTATGGAGATGAGCCCATCTACAGGGAGCAGGTGATGTTCAGCAGCAGAAAGCACCAGATCATGACCACTGTACAAAGGAAGAAGGCGCTGAGCAATATGGACAAGAAACGATACATTCTTGAAGATGGTATTCATACACTTGCTTATGGACACTTCAAGATCCCGAGTTTAGATGATGATGATGATGAGAGTGACAGCACTACAACACTATATACATCTGAAGAAATGGACATATCCACTGACAATGAGGATGTATGTCCACCTGCAGCTAAACAGCCACATACCTCCATACCCAGCAACTCGGACCTCATCACTGAAATCAACAACTATGAGGTAGATGAGTCCTCAAGCGGTGGGGTATCCCAGTTCAGTATCCTCAAGAAAGTGCTTGAAAAGTGAGGATGACGTCATTGGATGATGACGAGCTGTGACTATAAAAGGACAAGGCAGCTATCACCAACCATCACTCCATAGTCATGGCTTGTACAGGTATCATCCAAGCAGCGCTCTGCCTTATGCTAGCACTTGGCGTCTCTTCATTGGATCCCAAGTACAAGACGGAGGACTTTCTTACAGCAAGGGAACATGGGCTGGATATATCAAACATCTTCCACATGCGACAGTGTCTGTTAACTAAGCATTTGGCAAGGCGTCGCAGTTGCGACGCGCAAAAATTGCGGTAAGTGGCAGAGAGTGGTAGAGTCGCAATTGCGACGCATTAAACATTCGATCACGCAAATCGACTTTTCAATCAAACCAATGGTCAATAGTATTTTTTGATGAATACAATCGATAGATCGAATTCTGCTGGAAAGAATGACCTACATTTTTTATGTATTCCTCTGCGTTGAGTCGGTTTAATTTTCATCTAAAAATAGTCTTCTGCCAGCGATGACGAGAATTTCGTCACGTAGTCAGTCTGTTGAGAATGGCGAATCTAGGCGGCTCATTCTAGACGTGCTCCGTGTTCGGTTCAAGTTTTCTGTTTAGATTTCAGTAATTATTGAATTATGAATGACATACTATTATTTTATAATACAAATATAATACGTGAACAAAGTTATTTGTCAATTTTCCTTCAAAATTTTTGGAGGCCAACAAGATGTGGAAGGCAGAGGAAGGTGTCGACTAATTTTTTGCGGCGTGTACATAGTAACAGTAAAAAAAATATAAAAAAATAATGAGTGGACATATTGCCAATTTCTTTACATATTATGAAAGACAACTTAAATAGGCACCTTTTGTTTATATTTTAATCTCGCTAGTTTTATTTTGAAAGTGGTTACCAGACCGTGTTACTCAAAAATACAAAATGAAAAAAGTTTACTTCCTGAACATTTTTGGATACTACAAGTGAAGGAGCAAGGGTGAGTTTGAAATATATATACATGCATGTACTACATTATTTTGCGATCAAAATGATATATAATACAGTTATAAGTGATGTATATTCCTATTTATTACAATTTTTCTAAAATGTTGTTGTGCGCGGCTTCAAAAATGCCCACCAATTAAGGCAATTAGCACATCGCCAAATTAAGCAGATTCAGGGTTAACATCTGGAAATCCTAGTCTACAAGGTAGCCAGTCTGCAATTGACCAATTGTACAGTGACGTATATGACTGGTACATGAAGGTTGCCGGAGAACGTGTTGTGGAGGGGGAACTTTGCCAGCGAGTCCATTGCGCATACAATCTGCGCACATGCCTACACCCATCATTTACATCACTGGAATTCATTGAAGCCATCATCAACGCTTCAGATGAGGTGTGTATGCCGTACTGTCAACAACCAACAGCTGTTACTACTACTACTACTACTACTACAGACTCATCTGCTTGCAGTGCAGCAGTCAGACATGTGTGAGTGTAACAGCTGTCAACTTGTTACCAGCACCCAATGGATAGTGCAGCCATTTCTGCAATTTGGCGATATACACTCAAGGTATGTAGAGCTCCAAGGTAGGCCAATCATGTCGTTTTTGAGGTCGACCGGCCGTGATGAGTAAATATGTCATTGCGTGCCCACTAGTAATGCACTCTGCAGGGCAAAATATGAAACGTGTTTTTAAACTTATTCAGATGTTACCCAGTTGATTAGCAAAACAAAATAATACTTCACTAATTGTGTCTTGTAATTGATTATCTCTTTTTTGATGAATTGTATCATAATTAAAATTTACAAACAATTTTGATTACTGATATGTTGGCTATTTTTGGTTCAGAGCTTTCATATTAGGCCTACCATTTTAAATATTTGAAATTCCTTTAGTGTTTTCTTTGTGAAAGATGTCTCATAACCTAGATTTGGATTGTTTTCATAGCTAATGTAAATTTAAAAAGGTACAGTTTTTGGCGTAAGCCTGTTGTACCTTCCGTTAAATATAAATTATTGTACAATACTTAATAAATAATTACTGTAGGTTAAATTTAGTAGAATCTAATGAAATTATTAATTCATTGAAAATAAGCATCAACTTTTACTAGGCTTTCCATGTTGTGCTAGAGATTTGTGATAATTTCAAATTCTCAGAAATCAGCTGGAAAATCTGAATAGTTGAAGTTTACTGTTTGGCAAGCAAGGCGTGATATTACAATATTATATTAAATGATTTCTTATTATTATTGTAGATATTTGATCACAGTAATTATTTTTATTGCATTATTTTAATTTATTATTGTTATCTGACAATCTATAAAATAGAAATTTGAAAAATTTCATTTTTACAAAAACCATCTGGAAAGATTTGAATACTAGATAAGTGATGAGTCTTGAATATAGATATAGGGCATATGTTAACCCGGGCACTGATTGACGTCATTATAGCAAGACTAATTGGGAAAAATTGGACTGCTGGGCTCTTATGGGGATTGGCCAACCTTAGGTCTCTACAAACCTTGATATACACTTACCTGAACCATTTGGATCTGCTCAGAGTTTCATTGAGACAATTACATCAATCTTTCCGGATGCTGATGTCTCAAGTTGTACCAATCTTTGTGAGGGAGCAGCCATCTTGAAATTTGCTTTCAGCAAAGGATTTTGTGAAATATCCAAAAGACTTGGAGTATTGTATCATTGGGTAGTTGTTGATATAATGGAATAAGTGTTGAAATTTGTATGACCTTTGTTTGTAACTTGTTGTATAACACCTTTGAAATGAATAATCCTCTAAAATTATGTCTTGTTGTATTTTGATTTCTACTGTCATAATCACTGTAACACTCTAATGCAATCAATGTACCACTATAATTGTAAATCTTGTCTTGACCTGTGAAAGAGAATATATCCTTTGAATTCAACTGCACTATCTCATTGATTAGTGCCATCAACATTCATACTAGTATAGTTTCTTGCACTGAGGTGCTAATGCTTGCAAAAGGAACAGTAATCTCAGGTCTTCTTTGTTCCAATATAGCATCAGTAGTAGTAGTAGTATGTGTACAATACATTCATGTAGATAATTAATCCAATCAGCATCTAATGTACTACTGCTGCTATAGTGGGACAGAAAAGATAAAGATTACTGTTCCTGTCACACACATACAGACTCACATTGGTGACAAAAGGAATGTAATGAATAATATAGATTTGTAATAGAAAAATAGATATGTTTATTGAATAACACAAAAATAAGAAAAATAAACAATACAATAAAAACAAATAAAATACAATAAATAAAAAACAGATGGATGGTGTGAGGAAAAGGATAGGTGGGAAGAGAGGAGAGGAGAGGAGAGGAGAGGAGAGGTGAAGAGAGAGGAGAGCCATATTGATCTTTCTAGGTATTGCTCTGAACACTCCCATAGACTGATGAACCAATCACCTCCAGTCTATTGGAGCAGTCAGATCAATGCCTAGAAAGGTCAATAGAACAGGTCATAGAACCTGTTGAACCAATCACCTCCAGTCTATTGGAGCAGTCAGATCAATGCCTAGAAAGGTCAATAGAAAGGTCATAGAACAGGTCCTGCAATCCTGATTCCTGCAGCAGGAGGAGGGCCAACTCCACATCTACAACTGCATACACATCATGCAGCAAGTCAAAGTTGCGGTATCGGCCATTAGCACAAACAGCCCTCCTCCTATCTACCCTCATTAGGAGCGGATTGGCCAATTCGAACCCCGCACCACAGTATATACATGTTAGCACCCTCCACACCACAGACCACCCAATGCGGTCTGAGATGTAGAGGGGGCTATACGTTCTTAAATCCATCATCATACGATGCAGGTGTACCATCAGCACTGCCTGCTGCACCTGTAAAATGCGCCTGGCAACCTCCTCAGCCGAGATGAATCAGGCTGCCACGATTCGCAGGGGCTGTTCATGCCTTAGCCCACCTAAAAAGACGTCCCTCTGTTCTTGTAGGTGAGCCACGGTTGGACGACCCCTTCCAAGAGCCATGGCAGCCCTCTCAGCTTGCCGCATGTAGTTCACTCTCCTCACTCTTATCCCTGAGGCAGAGGAGGAGGAGGAGGAAGAATGGGAGGAAGAAGGGGAGGAATGGCGGAGAATGGAGGAGGAGGAGGAGGAGGAAATTCTGGCCTGACAAGGGCGTTGGGCCCTGTCCCTCCCACGAGCGGCCGCCACCTCCTCCTCGCTGCTGGAGGCCGCAGTTGTTAGCTCCTCCAAGCTCCTGGGCGGGGGTGACGCAGCAGCTTCCTCCTGTTGGGAGCAAAAAGAAGAAGATATTGAGGGATTGCAAACGTAAACTGATAAAACATACAATATGCCTCACAAACAAGATAAAACCTGTCAGATGACGTAATACTTTTCTTGGAAAAAACAAATTGCACAAGACAGTTTGCTTAACAAAATCCACTTTAAGACATATAGTATGATTGTTGATGGAATATCTCTCTCTCTCTCACAGTTCCCTCTTAAAGTTATTAGTTGAGCTAAGCATATGTATATATGCTAATAATAATAATATAAGCATATGTATAGCCTTCTAGAACCATGTTCCCCTGTACTTTGAAAAGCTATATCAGTCAAAAAAACAATGAGGGATTGCAGATGTAGACTGATGAAACACACTTTGTCTCACAAACAGGATAAAACCTGCCAGATGACATAATACAATTCTTGGAAAAACAAATTGCGCAAGACAGTCTGCTTCACAAAATCCACTTTAAGACAGAAAGTATGATTGTTGATGAAATATCTCTCACAGTTTCCTCATAAAGTTATTACTTGAGCAAAGCTAGTCCTCTAGAACCATACATCATTTCCCCCCTGAAATTCTATACTTTGAAAAGCTATATCAGTCAAGAAAACATTCAATATGGGTAAGACAAGATTATTTCAAGTTTATTACCTCATCCCCGGCGGCAGCAGGCAGCTCGGGGGCAGGCTCCTTGGGGGTAGGCCCAAGCCCCCATGCTGCTAACACTTCCTCATTGATGTACTGCATCTTGGGTGCGGGGGCAGGCTGCATCGATGAGGAAGTGTTAGCAGCATGGGGGCTTGGGCCTACCCACCGAGGAGCCTGCCGCCGCCAGGAATCTATATTAATAAAAGAGAGTTGGTGTCTGTATGCTCCCTTATAACTGGAGAACGGCTGAACCGATTTAGATGATTTTGGATTAGTTTGAATTGTTACAGCACTGGTTAACATAATTCTAATATGTATTAAAATATAAGAAAATCCCTTTATAATTAATAAATAATTAGTACATTAATGACCTAACCTATCAAACATTTTACAGACCTATGTTTTGAACTTGCTGGCTAACAAAGAATGGAAAGATGATCGTGATTCAAGACCAGAAAAATTAGCAATATGATCTTAAGCTTCAATAGCCCAGTGGATAGCATTTCTGCCTTCCGACCTAGAGGTTGGGAGTTCAATTCCCGCTCTGGTCCAATTTTTTTGTTCTAAGTTTTCTACTCTAATTATTTTTTACACTAGAATCATCAATTAAGAATGAGTTATCATTTGTATCATACATGTTTTATTGTTCCTAATAATTTATTTGAGGTATTGTAAATTTAATAATGTACAATAATTTTTTTTATTTAAAAAGGTCCAATTTTTTTGTTCTAAGTTTTCTACTCTAATTATTTTTTACACTAGAATCATCAATTAAGAATGAGTTATTGTTTGTATCATACATGTCTTATTGTTTCTAATAATTTATTTGAGGTATTGTACATTTAATAATGTTAATACATTATCTTTTCCCTGTCTCAGTGCTTCAATAAAAAAAATATTCTTTCTTTTCTCTGTGCTTCAAGCTATCTACAATAGTATATGATAGTATTAAATACAGGGTGTTTCAGAACTCCCTACCAATACTCTAGGGCATTGTTCCTGGTCAAAAACCATATCTAAATATCATATTTAAATTGTCCAAAAGTCCTTAGTCACTCACACAGCTGCCATTTTGTTTTTTTCACTTCTTATTTTTTATCTCAATAATGGTGAAACATATGGAATTGAAACTTTGCACCAACATTTATGATAACTAGACAAAGCTACAAAAAAATTATGACAATTTTTCAAATCCATAAAACAAAATGGCGGCCATTTAAAAGTTTATCTTGAATAACTCAAAAACCGTTAATAATACGAAAATTTTACAGGAATAACATTTTTTAGTAAATTTAATTACAAATCGATTAAAACCTTATTTGTTAAGATTGGACCAATATTGACTGAGATATGGCAGCTTTAGTGACAAAATGGCGGTAATTTAAAATTTTGTTTCTTAAATAACTCGAAAACCGTTGATAATACGAAAATGTTACAGGAATAACTTTTTTTTAGTAAATTCAATTACAAATCGATTAAAACCTTATTTGTTAACATTTGTGGTCCAATCTTAACAAATAAGGTTTTAATCGATTTGTAATCAAATTTACTAAAAAAAGTTATTCTAAAATTTTTGTAATATCAACGGTTTTCGAGTTATTCAAGAAACAAAATTTTAAATGGCCGCCATTTTGTTTTATGGATTTGAAAAATTGTCGTAATTTTTTTGTAGCTTTGTCTAGTTGTCATAAATGTTGGTGCAAAGTTTCAATTCCATATTTTTCACCATTATTGAGATAAAAAATAAGAAGTGAAAAAAAAGGGCAGCTGTGTGAGTAACTAAGGACTTTCGGACAATTTAAATATGATATTTAGATATTATGATTTTTGACCAGGAACAATGCCCTAGAGTATTGGTAGGGAGTTCTGAAACACCCTGTATATTTTTACTTTGTGACATTTTTTGTGGGGGGGGGGACATGAAGGGGGGACATTTGGTGGAAGAGGGGGAGTGACATGAAGGGGGCATTTGGGGGTGACATTTTGGGGGGGTTACATGAAGGGGGCCAATTGGTGGGAAGAGGGGGGTGACATTGGGGATTTGGGGGGGGGGGGTACATGAAGGTGGGCATGACATTTTGGGGGAGGGGTGGCATGAAGGGGGGACATTTGAGGGGTGAAGTGAAGAGGGTGGACATTGGGGGGGGGGGGAAGGGTGATACGAAGTTCGCCGGGACAGCTAGTGAGGTAATAAACTTGAAATAATCTTGTCTTACCAATATTGAATGTTTTCAAGACTGATATAGCTTTTCAAAGTATAGAATTTCAGGGGGAAAACAATGCATGGTTCCAGATGGCTACCTATGCTTTGCTCAAGTAATAACTTTATGAGGAAACTGTGAGAGCAATAGATAAGTTAATTTAATATAATATCCCCCCCCCCCCCCCGGTCAGTACAGTATTATTTTAACTTGCTTCTTTCTTATTTTCGTTTTGACCAAGGCTAATGTAAAAATTCAGCCCTTGGAGCATATTTCAAGTGATGTATTACAGATGTTTCTATGACATTAAATCATTTTATGTTTCAGGCATTACCTATTGTTTTGCTTGATGACGGCGAGAAACGCAACATTGTATGAAGAAATACTCCGCCATCTAATGGAAAATATTCCGAATCTCCAGCAACCTAGGAATATTGTCAGCGACTATGAAGCTGCCATAAGAGCTGCTGTTTCGAGAGCATTTCCACTGGCAAGACTATTTATCTATTTATCTGGTTTAATAAAAAATAGAAATGAATAAACAACAAATGGAATAATGTATAATTGAATAAATGAATAAAAAATTTAATTTTTTTCCACACCTCATATTGCAATCTAGGCCTTAAGGCCTCGGGTACGATACGAGCGGCGAGCGGCAACCTGAGCGGCATGTAAGCGGCGGGGGTGGCTACGATACAAGCGATACTTTTTAACGCTCACATTACTTTGAACATATATAGCCTAGTACAAATACGAAATATAGATATACAAACTATGGATTTATTTGTGAGCGGCGAGCGGCGTTAAAAATGAAATCGGTTTGGAAATGGATTCATGAGCGGCGCTGAGCGTCGCCGCCCGCCGCTCAGACGTATCGTGGCCAGTCTCAACAAATTCACACGCAACTAAATGAGACCCGAAATCAGAGCGGCGCCGCTCTCGCCGCTCGCCGCTCACCGCTCGCCGCTCGTATCGTACCCGAGGCCTAAGAAGACTAATGAGCAATTTTTTTCTAATCCACTACTATTATTCAAATTGATGAGTTTAGCAGCTCTCACTAGGACTACTACTTTTAAATACTAACAAATAACATAGATTATAATCATAATCACATAACATAATCATAATAATAAAGATTAATAATCATAATCACATAACATAAATAATAAACTATTCGTGCACTAAGATCACATTATGATTCACACTATGGAATATCTCTCTCTCTCTCTCTCTCTCTCTCTCTCTCTCACAGTTCCCTCTCAAAATTGTAGTTGAGCTAAGCATGTATATATGCTAATAATAATAATATAAGCATAATTATGCTTCTTCTAGAACCATGTTCCCCTGTACTTTGAAAAGCTATATCAGTCAAAAGAAAGCAATGAGGGATTGCAGATGTAGAACTGATGGAAACACACTTTGTCTCACAAACAGGATAAAACCACTTGCCAGATGAAGCATAAGCACATTCTTGGAAAAACAAATTGCGCATAGACAGTCTAGCACACAAATCCACTTTAAGACAGAAAGTATGATTGTTGATGGAATATCTCTCACAGTTTCCTCCCTTAAAGTTATTACTTGAGCAAAGCATAGCTAGTCACCTCTAGAACCATGCATCATTTCCCCCTGAAATTCTATACTTTGAAAAGCGCTATAATCGAGTCCAAGAAAACATTCAATATGGGTGAGACAAGACAGATTATTTCAAGTTTATTACCTCATCGGCGGCGGCAGCAGGCGAGCAGCTCGAGGCAGGCTCCGCAGGGGTGAGCCCAAGCCCCCATGCTGCTAACACTTCACTCATTGATGTGCTGCATCTTGGAGTGCGGGGGCAGGCTGCATCGATGGGAAAGTGTTAGCCCAACGTAGAGCTTAAACCTACCAAACCTGCTCCTCAGCCAAATCTATATTAATAAAGGAGGTTTGGTGTCTGTATGCTCCCTTATAACTGGAGACAGCTGAACCGATTTAGATGATTTTGGATTAGTTTGAATTATTTACAGCACTGGTTAACATAATTCTAATATGTAACCAATTAAAATATAAGAAAATCCCTTTATAGTGTAAATAAATAGTGGTACATTAATGACCTAACCTATCAAACATTTTACAGAAATATGTTGAACTTGCTGGCTAACACAGCTAACAGAAGAATGGAAAGATGATGCGTGATTCAAGACCAGAAAAATTAGCAATATGATCTTAAACTTCTAATGGCCCAGTGGATGGCATTTCACCTTCCGACCTAGAGGTTGGGGAGTTGATTCCACTCTGGTCCAATTTTTTATTCTAAGTTTCTACTCTAATTATTTTTGCAACTAGAGATGTCAATTAAGAATGAGTTATCGTTGTATCATACATGTTTTATTGTTCCTAATTATTTATTTGAGGTATTGTACATTTAATAATGTACAATAATTTTTATTTAAAAAGGTCCAATTTTTTGTTCTAAGTTTCTACTCTAATTATTTTTACACTAGAATCAATCAATTAAGAATGAGTTATCGTTTGTATCATACATGTCTTATTGTTTTCTAATAATTTTATTTGAGGTATTATGCATTTAATGAAAATGTTAGCCATTATCTCTTTTCTGTGTCAGTGCTTCCAATAAAAAAATATTCTTTCTTCCTCTGTGCTTCAAGCTATCTCTACAATAGTATATGATATTATTAAATACGGGTGTTTCGTTCCTATTACTCTAAGGGCATTGTTCCTGGTCAAAACCATAATCTAAATATCATATTTAATTGTCCAAAAGTCCTTAGTCACTCCACACAGCTGTGTTTGTTTTTTTTCACTTCTTATTTTTATCTCAATAATGGTGAAACATATGGAATTGAGCTTTGCTGCTTGTTGAGAAGTAACTAGACAAAAGCTACAAAAAATTATGACAATTTTTCAAATCCATAAAACAAAATGGCGGACCATTTAAAATTTATCTTGAATAACTCAAAATACCGTTAATAATACAGAAAATTTAGAATAACATTTTTTAGTAAATTTAATTACAAGTCGATTAAAACCTTATTTTATTAAGATTGGACCAATATCCCGGCTGAGATATGGCAGCTTTAGTGACAAAATGCGGTAATTTAAAATTTTGTTTCTTGAATAACTCAAAAAACCGTTGATAATACTGAAAATGTTACAGGAATAACTTTTTTAGTAAATTCAATTACAAATCGATTAAAACCTTGTTTATTAACATTTGTGGTTCCAATCTTAACAAATAAGGTTTTAATCGATTTTAATCAAGTTACTAAAAAATTATTCTTCTAAAATTTTCGTAATATCAACGGTTTCCGGTTATTCGAAACAACAAATTTTCAAATAGCCACCATGTTTTATAGATTTGAAAAAATTGTCATTAACTTTTTTGTAGCTTTGTCTAGTTATCATAAATATTGGTTGCAAAGTTTCAATTCCATATGTTTCACCATTATTTGAGATAAAAATGAATTAAGAAAAAACAAAATGGCAGCTATGTGAGTGACTGGAGCTTCAGACAATTTTAAATATGATATATATTTAGATATGATTTTTGACCAAGGAACAATACCTAAGTATTAGTGAGGATTCTGAAACAGCCTATATATTTTTACTATGACATTTTTTAATAGAGGTGACATAGAGGACATTTGGTGGAAGAGGAGTGACATGAAGGGGCATTTAGGTGATGACATTTTGGGGAGTTACATGAAGGGAGCCCAATTAGTTACAGGAAGAGGGGGTGACATTATGAGGATTTGGGGGGTTACATGAAGGTGGGCATGACATTTTGGGGAGGGTGGCATGAAGAGGACATTTGAGGGGTGAAGTGAAGAGGGTGGACATTGGGGGAAGGGGTGATGACAGGATTCGCCGGGACAACTAGTGAATAATAAACAGAAATAATCTTGTCTGCAATATTAAGAATGTTTTCCAAGACTGATATAGCTTTTTCAAAGTATAGAATTTCCAGGGGAAAACAATGCATGGTTCCAGATGACTACCTATGCTTTGCTCAAGTAATAACTATGTAGAGAAACTGTGAGAGCAATAGATAAGTTAATTTAATATAATATATCCATTGGTCAGTACAGTATTATTTTAACTTGGCTTCTTTCTTACATTTTCCGTTTTGACCAAGGCTAATGTAGGGTGGCCCTTGGAGCATAATTCAAGTAGATGTATTACGAGATGTTTCTATGACATTAAATCATTTTATGTTTCAGGCATTACCTATTGTTTTGCTTGATGACGGCAGAGAAAAGCAACATTGTATCGAAGAAATACTCCGCCATCTAATGGAAAATATTCCGAATCTCCAACAACCTAGGAATATTGTCAGCGACTATGGAAAGCTGCCATAAGGCTGCTGTTTCGAGAGCATTTCCACTGGCAAGACTGACTATCTATTTATCTGGTTTAATAAAAAATAGAAATGAATAATGTACAAATGGAATAATGTATAATTAGACAAATGAATAAAAATTTTAATTTTTCCACACCTCATATTGCAATCCCCTTAAGGCCTCAGGTACCGTGATACAGAGCAGCGAGCAGCTGAGCCGCGCAAGCGGCGGGGTGGCTACGATACAGAAAGCAGATGCTTTTTAACCTTTCACATTGCTTTTGAACATATAGCCTAGGTACAAATACGAAAATATAGATGCCACAAACTATGGATTATGTTGTGAGCGGCGAGCGGCGTTAAAAATGAAAACGGTTTGGAAATGGATTCGCATGAGCGGCGCTGAGCGGCGCCGCTCATCATAGCCACTCGCTCAGACGTATCATGGCCGGTCTCAACTCAAATTCACACGCAACTAAATGAGGACCCGAAATCAGAGCGGCGCCGCTCTCGCCGCTCGCCATCGTATCGTACCCGGGCCTAAGAAGACTAATGAGCAATTTTCTAATCCCTACTGGCTAAATTGATGAGTTGTAGCAGCTCTCACTAGGACTACTACTTTTAAGTACTAACGAAATAACATAGATTATAATCCATAATCACATAACATAATCATAATAATAAAAGATTAATAATCAACAATACTTAACATAAATAATAAACTATTCGTACCTAAGATCACATTATGCGTTCATGACACTACTCTGCTTTTGACACTTTCACCACAACATCACACAATTCGAAGAGGTTTCGTCCCGCTTCAACCTGCGTAGCTGGGTGTTGTCAAGTAGCTAGGTAACTTCTTGTGTTGCTCATTAGTCTTCTTAGGGGCCGGTTTCTCCAACGACAGTTTGGTTTCGACTTAGGTTTACCACTCACTAGAAACTTTTTGTCAGAAAGTTCGGTATGTCCGAGCAGCTGACCATTTGATTCAATGATGCTAACGTTGAATCAAATGATCAACTGTTCAACTATCGAACTTTCTGTTTAAAATTTCTGAGTGATGGTAAACTCAACGACTCCCATAATACAAATATAATACATACTTATTTTAACATATAACATGTGCTTGTATATTACTATCTTAACACAAATACAATATATTTGTATTATGTGGTCGCTAGGGTAAAACCCAGAAGTTTAGCTGCATTGGTTTAACTGACGTTGGAGAAAACCGGCCTGCGACTGGAGTGCATGAGTGTGGAAAAAAAAAATTTTTATTCATTTGTCAGTATACATTGTTCCATTTTGTTGTTTGCATTTCTATTTTTATAAAACCAGCCACTAAATAAATAAACAGACTCGCGGTGAATCATGTAATCAGCTGCTTTTATAACGGCTAGCCAGTCTTGACAATATTCCTGAGGCTGCTGGAGATTCGGAAGTCTCTTCCGATAGATAGTAGGAATAGTCATGCAGTGTTGCGTTTCTCGCAATCATCAAGCAAAACACAATAAATGCACTGGGCACATAAAATGAGTTAATGCAATAGAAACATACATTTGTCATGTGATCATCGCAGTACTAACGTGTATGGTCAAAACGATGAACAGAAAGATGCTGGTAAAATAACCTGTACTGACCAGAGAGAGAAGGTTTGATATATTATATTAATTTTAAGCTTATCTATTGTTCTTGTATTTTTTATGACACTTTCAATGTATTGACGTGAACAATTGTAACCGTCGCTTTTGGAATAAAGATTATAAAAAGAACTTGATTTTTTATTTCACTAATAGTTAATCATTTCATGCACACATTTCCACTTGATATCACACCTGACGTCACCTCACTCAATTAGTGTTTCACATGTTTCCTCTCGAATTGGTGTGCCTCTTAATTGGTTCGACTAGACGGTATACTATCGATATATTAATATACACTTCTGTATTATGTATGTATATGAATGGTGTCTTCTAGACTTATGTATTACAATGATTTACAATTTATGTGTATGACAATAATATGTATTATGGTATATTTTTGAACATATAGTAGAATTTTATTGAAATAATTCCAATTGAGAAAATTTTTGTTTATTTTCTACCTAGTACTTACTTGATTATTGTAAATCGCCGTACGGTAAAAGCTGTCGAAGTCTGGGTTGCCACGACACTTTTTGTCTTGAAAGTGTCATCCATGTACCCACTCTTGGAGCAGACGAGATCTTCTCCTGTAATTCCACCAAGAAACATTCTCCATGTAGACGTCCAGGGTACCCTTATGTGCTTGGGCTTCATCGACAAAGTTCAAAAACACTGGACAGGATCAGGAAGAAATCAGTTTTTCTCAGGCCTTATACATCCCGCTTTCCATTTTACAGAATGATAAACGCCTCTACCCCTCAGGACTGACGTTCCTGTGAATAAGAGTAATAATTGAGATTATAGAGACTGTATAATAACGGTGCTTATGTATTATAACTGCTAAAATAGATGTCCCTTGTTGGCGTGATGGATAATTTTTCTTACCATCGCCACCCTTTTTCAATATTTGGAAATCAATTATGGTCTTACAGTTTCTTACTTTTCAAACTTTCTTTTAAAACATTGGAAAATCCACATCTTTTATAGTAGAAAAATCTCCCACCTCCTACTCTTTGTACTGTCTTAAAAGCTTCAAATGAAAAAATTGTACATAATGCTAGTCCTATGGACAAAAAGCATGGCGGTTTAGATCCAAGCTAACCAATGAGGGTAATATAAGAATTTTAAAAAGTTGAAAGTATGGATTCAGGAAAAAGGATGGTTATTGAGGGCTTTTGCAAAGAAGTGTTCCTGATATTGATTGTATATTTTTGTGTTTTGCTAATTTTGAGCGGTAATATTAAGCTCAACTCATTAACTAAAAAAAAAAAAAGCGATGTAGGCAGCTACTGGTATTACAAGTTTGAAAGTACAAATTAAATGGGACCCAAATGGGTATTGTATGCCAGAACAGTTTGATAGTAGCAGAGATTAGGTTAGTTTTCTTTTAAAATAGCATATACTTCCTCTCTGTTCGAGAGGCTCAGCTCGTCAAGGTCAATTCTAAATCAATGCATTCCTAAGTAATTTCTCATAATTTCACGTGAGCTCTTGCGCTTCCGCGCGATTTTCCGGAAAATCGCTTGAAATTGATGAACTTTGAAGACTATATCTCGCAAACTGTTGGGTCTACGTCGCAATTTGAAGTCTCATATTGAATAATTTAATTCACTTTCAAAAAAAAAATGTCAGGTGCCGTTATGGAAAGTGATGTTTCAGGGTCAAAATTGACAGAGTGTAAAGGCCCTATTTCATGCAAGGTCATCACTGCTTTTGTTGTGACAATTTTACTGAGTTATCATACAATTGATCAAATTAATAAATTTATTGATTGAATATGTGGTATTAGTGATATCAGGTCATTCTTGCTAAAAGAATAATTTCATTTGCTTCAAACTTATAATATTTTCTCTGAAATTAACATTATGCAGATTTCCAGTCGTTTTTGGGGTGGAAGCCCAAAAAGTGTGAGCAGCACGGCAGAGCAGTATCTGCAAAATCGAGCGAGCAAAAACATAGTATCTCTACCTAGTGGTACTAAGCAAGAGAGCAGTACAGTAATTTTGCATAATAAGACTGTGCTCTTTACCTATGAAATGTTGGAGCAATTTTAGTGAATACGGCTGTTTACTAAACAGATTTTCTGTATCAGTGTGTGCTTTATATAATAAAGTGTTTGCTAAGTGGAATGAGTTTCTACATTATTATGTAGAAAACATGTGAAAAACTTTATAGAAGAATTATTGCATAAATCAATTCTGAGGTGACAAAAAGTACACTCGAAATCCATAAATGAGTATGTAGAAAAAGTTCAGGCCGGTGACAGAAACTCTCAGTTTATTGACCTTGAAGCGTAGGCCGATTTCTCAAAACTTGGTTTTTGTAGATGCTGCTCTTTCATATAGCTTGCAGTAGACCTATTATTTATCAATATTACTATGCCGTTTATGAAACATCATCCACTTTGATGCAGCGGTAAGCCTTTTATTCTTTCATTGAGATAATAAATAATATTAGAAATTTTTGCTCGACTTCGAGGCCTCCCCGATTTTCTGAATATTCAAAGGGAGCATTTGCCCAACTATTAAGCAGTTTTAAAATTTTGTAACTTACCCTCTCATCGTCCTCTTCCAAAAATATTCTGCTGATAGGGTCGACTTGTCCTCAGATTGCACCTCTTCATGTATTGTCTTCCTCAGAAGAGACCATCGTCAGGCGGTGTTTTGGTGCAGGAATGAGGAGTTGACATGCAGGTTATTATCCTGTTGACGTGTTTCTGTTTTATGAGCCACAGAGACAGCTTCGTTTACTACAATTCCAGATGCTCACAGGTTGCACTTCTCTTCCATTGACAGTGACGTGGTATCAAAACGCACTGCCATCAGACACATGTAACACCTCCGTTTTACCAGGGGGCTGTAATAGAAGGAAGTGAAAGTATTGTATCTTCCCTATGCTAAAAAAGGGAGAAGCCTGTTTCATCTGTCATGGCCTTCTTGAGTTTGTGTCTATGTCAGGAACTGGACCCTGATTTTTTATATCAGGCACAGATAGGCCTGACGCATCCTGATGTTTCAGGGGGCTGTCGTGAGCCGGAGTGGAAGTATTGGCCACAGGGACCTGACATCTTAAGGGACTGGAAGTAAGAAGAAATGGGGAGGTGTAGGACGGCCTTTAGTTTTCCGAGACCCACGGACTTTAGCGGTATATTTGGCTTGTCAATGATTGATGTAATAACGTGCAACTGAATTCTGATTCGGATAGCAGATGGTTCCAAAAGCTTGTTACACGCATAACGATATTAGATCAATGATATTGAAGAATAATCCAAGGTTTGATACATGTGATAAGGAGTTAACCATTATTAGTGAATTAGTAGAATAACCATTTCCTAACCTAGTAGTAAGAGAATCTTTTCTTCTCTCAAGCCAACCTAAAAACAAAGATCTAACAAAATGTTATATTTGCCGTAAATATTAATAATATCAGGTACCGAGCTCTGCTCGGGGTGACCTACAAAAGGCACAGGAATGAAAATTTTAAAAAGGAAAAAAAGGAATGAAATTGAACAATTTTAAGTACAACCATCAGTCTTATGCACTGAATCATCATTGCATTTTAAAAAATTAATCTCAACTTTCGAAATATTATGAATAATCGAGTTTGAATGCATATCATTTGAAAAATGTCGCACTTGTGGTAAAATTTTGCTTTATGAAATGATGATATGGGTTGATATATGGGAAGTTCTTTTAACTTGTCACAAAACCCAGCTGATTTAACGTTAGTAAACGAGCGTACATCAAGTCAGCTGTTTCTGACAATTAATAGAATCCTGCAATATGTTAGCTCAAGCTGTTTTGATGAACTCTTGACGATTTTCCTCGAATAAATGAGAAACAGATTACATGAATTAGCTAACGTCATGTGCCTCAAATTTAAAAATAACAATACAAGAACAATATGAAAATATTCTCAAAATTTCTAATTCTTTTAATTTTCTAAAGATAAATGGAAATCCAGAAATGAAAAGGGAATAGGAGCAGTTTTTTGTGTTTCGATATTTTCCCTAAAAATTCTAGTAATGGAACCGCTGGGTTAACCAAAAAAGTTAGATGTGGTTGTAGCTATTTCACGAGTGATCATGTGATTGAAATATGCACTGTCTCAACAACTGAAATAATCTTGTCTCACTCCCACAATCACCGCTCACTCTTTCTCATCATTTACAGCCGACAACCGAAATTTGTTTTGCTGTCAGCTGATTCCCTAAAGGATCGATTTTTCCTTTTAAGGTCCTGTTGCTTGAGATTATCCCAGGGATGAGACCCAGCGCAAACTAATTTTGTGTCACAAATCTGACACCTATATTTAAATTTCGTCAAAAATCCATTAGAGCCGTTTTTCGAGATCCGTTGGACATACATAAATGCATAAATACATAAATACATACATACATAAATGTAAACATGCAAAATTGCTCGCTTAATATAATAGGATATTCTCTCAACAGTTTTGATTTATACCAAGCAGAAAGATACCACAAACTTTTTAAAAGTCTTTATGAAAATAAGGAAACTTAATCCTAAAGAAATCTGAATTCAACATACACAGCGCCAAACTCCGTCCGGAAACTTCTAGCGTGATGGAGACTCAGCCACCGCACCCACTTTTCAACATAGGGGAAGATGCGATAATATTCTACTCCTTCTAATGACAGCCCCTGATATTAACCATATTCTCTCAACAGTTTTGATTCATACTACCGCAAAAGATACCAAAAACTATTAAAAGTCTTTATGTAAATGACCCAACTTTAACCTTAAGGCTCTGAATTCAAATACAGCACCAAAACTCCGTCCTGAAACTAGCGTATTGATCAAGACTCAGCCTACACTTTTTCAACATAGGAAGACATTAATACTTCCCACTCCGCCTATGTGACAGCCCTCTGGTATTGTGTCTTCCCACTATGTTGATATAATATATTGATATTTCTACAAAATAAACACAACTTTGAATTGAAACTCTTTTATCTGAAAAATAATGGAGTTCAGCAATGAGACAATAGGTAAGACATAACACGAATTATTGCCTTCTTTCCTTGAGGATCCAAGGGGCGCCATTTCCCCCCCTCGCGAAACTCAAGAGAAACAATGAAACAACATAAATATAATAGAAAATATCTGAAAAATAATGAAGTTGAGAATTTTGAATGCTGATCAAATTGTAGAATATTTTCTACCTTTCAATTATCAATATAAAGTGGATATTAAATAATATAAATGTGCAGGCCTGGATTTCCCACTAGGCACACTAGGCACTTGCCAAGAGGCGACAGGGCTCTCGGGAGCTAAGTTAGTTTATACTGTATTTGTAAATTTATTAGTGAGTTTATTTAGGTAGTTTTGTAATCTGGTAGTTTGTTTTGTTATATTTGATTGTTTTTAACTCTTGGACCTCTGCATCTGCATACCAATCGAATATTCTCATAGATTGTATATTCTCATTCAGTTTAATTTTGTTTTGTTTATTATTTCGTACAACAGTTTATGGTTATTTTTCTGACATGTTTGTATACATTATATTTTGATATATATATATTTGTATTTGTATATCTTGTATTAAGAATAAAAATTCAATTCAATATTCTAATCATAAAAAATGAATTATTTTTTGCAAATATTGATCAAGATTTTTCTTGTGTTCAATTTTCATGTTTCAATTATTTTACTAGTAGGCCTAAATTTACGTAGATAATCAATTTTTAATGTGTCCTCTGCACAAGTAACATAGATTGCTTTACACACATAACCGGAAGAAGCCAAATTTTGTTGTTTGTATAATTTCGTCCCAGTTTCTATTGGATTTATGCTGTTCTATTGTTTTCTCTTGAGTTTCGAGAGGGGGGGGGCAATGGCGCCCCCTTGGATCCGCCAAAGGAAAGAAGGCAATAATTCGTGTTATGTCTTGCCTATTGTCTCATTGTCTCCATTGCTGAACTCCATTATTTTTCAGATAAAAAGAGTTTCAATTCAAAAGTTGTGTTTATTTTAGAAATGCACGATATGTGGTGCATGATATGGTTGAATTCTTCTTCTATCTTGTAAAATGAATATTTAAAAAATTTTTGATTGGAAATGAAAGAAGAAATCGCGATCTACAATTTGAACCCAATCACGATTCTCTATCATTAAGGACTTCCAAGATATACACAATTGTAAGGAAAAATTTCCTGTGTCAAACTTCAATGAATGGACTATTTTCATGAAGCCATCTGTTTAACATAGCCGCCATGCACTAGCGTGATCATGCGTATTGAACTTTTTAATGGACGTTTTCTCACGTTCATGTGAAGTAAAATATAGATTGTGATTGTGAAATATGAAATGCTCTACATTTTTGTATGTAACATTTTTCTGTAAAACAATCATGTAAACTTTTATTTGCAGAAGTAAACAATTTTTAAGCAAAAAATCTCAACTCTACTTCATTCTTTCACAAATAACTCCGGAACTAGTAGAGTTAGAGTAGAATAGTGATCAAACAAATTATAGAAAAATTAACAATGAATAAAAGTTTGAATCGATAGCGCCATTGTAGGCCAAGATGCTTACAATATACGAAACCCTTGCAAACTGAAACTTTGAAGGGGTGCTGGGGGGGAAGCAAGAGGGGTAGGGGTGAGGACTTTTGCCAGGACACTTGTCTATATGATAGTAGTCGATGGGGAAAAAATCAGCTTGTTATGAAATTTTTCCCCTAAAAACCACACATTGACTGGACTATAATGGTTAACTTCTAATATAGTTACGCGTGTATCAGACTTTTGGATTATTATTCAATATCGTTATGCGTGTATCAAGCTTTTGAACCATTCGCTATTCAATCAGAATCAGCTGTAATTTACTATTATCAATTTATGATGTTTTCAAATACACCGCTAAAAGTCCGTCCGGAAACTAGCGTCATCCTACACCCCTTATTTCTCTTACTTCCAGTCCCCAAGATGTCAGGTCCCTGTCTAGTGGCCTAGAAGTAAGAGAAATAAGGGGAATAGGATGTC